>OZ025295.1:369202832-369802832 GCA_964019185.1 Maratus speculifer
TCGCAAGAGCCTGTCCTTTGCCTATTTCCTTTTATTCGTTGGTGAACCTATCATTATGGATACCTAATGCGTTGCACAGAGAAATGCATCGGTCGCACGAACAACTACTGAAACATAGTAGATGAGGACGCAGCAGCACAGATAATTCACCACTTCGAGTTTACAGCTAAAATTGCAGAATTAGTTGAAACGCAATTCGGGTATTTAAACGGCTTACCAAGTCATATCTTAGTGGGAAATGATAATGGCTTCTTGTGAAAATGCGTTTTTCTTCCTGATTGTTTTTTTCACCATTCCTCTTACTTAATTGTTATAACTCGAGAACTGTTTACTATAAATAGTTTAAACTTGGCTTTTTTGAAATTGTTGTTCTTTAGTTTTGACCCATGCAAATTAAAAAAAAACATTTACTATGTTTTTTTTTGTTTGCTCGTTTACATATATATATACATATTAAGTTACATAAGCTTTTTAAATATTTTTAATTTTATCTAAATTAATATTTTTTTAAACGCTGAATCAAAATTAAAGCTTATATATTCTTTTTTTAATGAAAAAAAATAACTTCTACAAATAGTATTTCAAATTATAACGATTTTAAATTACCTCACTTTTTTAAATGAATTTTAAATTTTAATGCTTTTTTTCATTCTGAGAAATTTTTCCAAGGGATTTTATTTAACAATCACATGGTTAAGCATTACAAAAATTCATATATTAAACTCAGTATAGAATAATTATTCTAAAATGTGACCAGCACCCAAATAATAATAAAAATAATAATAAACTATAGATGATTATAGATCACATTTCATATGAATAGAAAAATAAATACTCTTATATCATATTTAATTAAATCTATTTAACCCCTTAACTGTGGCATTGTTTTCGACAACATAAATTAAAAATAGGGGTTGTAAACCACATTTTCCATACTAAAATAGTGGCTTTACTTAATCGAAAAATATCTGCCATTCAATAAAGATAAATTTTCAGTTAAAAATTAGTGGTGTCAAAAAGCTTTAAGTAACGAAGCGTGCAAAGAGCTCCTGCACGAAGTCAGTTCGGGCAACACAGTTAACCCGGGAGGACGCGCGCAGGGCCTAAAAGACCCGGAGTGCGTATGGATTTTACAGTTGTAACCACTAATTTTTTAAAAGTAATCTTCAACTTATTTTATCACAAAATTTCTAAGAATTGTCTCCGCCTTAATAAAGTGACTGTTATAATTTGATTTTATTGGTGGCAAACATAAAACCATTCATACTCTGATAAGCGCGCGTGCTCTAGAGATGAGTTCGGGCTCGTTTTTCGGGGCCCGGGCCCGCCCGAGCCCGACGATTTTAAGTCCGAGCCCGCCCGAGTCCGAAAATTTTTTTTGTCACCAGAGCCCGAGCCCGAAACCAAAAATATTCAAAATAAAATTGTATTGCATTTAAAAATTGTTTCAAAAGTAATATCTCATTTTTAAAAACTTTTTACATAAATATGATTTTTAAATGAGAATTTAAATTCATTCTTATCAAAATTCGTATAAAATAAAAATATACTTCATATGTAAAAGTATTCTCATATTCTTTCCTCCTTTACAAGCAAATTTGATGGAAACGTTTTTGTTTAATGAATAAATGCATGAAATTAGCAGAAATTACTATTTGTAAGCTAGCGAATCGAAAAACGTTTTTCAATTTTCTGTAAAAAGTGTACAGATTTCATTATAATGGATTCTTTTCTCATAACAACCTTCCATGATTGACAGATACCTGAAAATAAACGCAAATTAGAAAAAGTGACATTGTTATTTAAAAGGTCCTATGTTTTTATAGAAAAAGAGGAAACACTGATCGATTGCTTTCTGTTGGAATAACATGGTAATAAAATTTACTTACGGAGAAAAGTGACTTCGAGAAGGAACAGCGTCCTCAGCATTAGTAGAATTCATATTCATGATGACAAATGCATATAATAATCACTAAAGTTATTTTCATAAAAAAACGACTATGTCTCATGCACTGTCGAGTATTAAATAAATTTGAAAACCTCCAGCTAATTCTTGTCTACCAAAAACCGAAGAAAATAATATCTTTGTGCTATGTAACTAAATAATAAATAAATAAACGATCCCATTAAAAATTATGTTCTACAAACGAAAAGCCAACAAAGATTAAATTTATTGTTATGTCTGTTATGATTGGTGCCATATAAATAGATCATTGGAGGAAGTTCCGCAGACATAAATCTGTAATTGCCACAAATTTTCATTTGAAACTTCAATGAAATACTAAAATAAATGAACAAGCATTCAGTTCTCCCGTCATTTTGATAAAAAAGAAATAAAATGACTTGAAAAGGAATAAGTAAGCAATTTTAAGTGGAAAAAGTTATTTCAATCCTTTCTACACATGAGTAAATAAAATTTTTTGGCTTTAGAAAAAATGAGCCCGGGCCCGTCCGAGCCCGAAGTCTAAAATAAAAATAGAGCCCGAGCCCGTGTCGGGCTCGGGCTTTCGGGCTCGGGCTGAGCCCGTCTCATCTCTAGCGTGCTCCCGGGTTAAGGGATTAAACTATAGTTAACACTTAGTTTTTTATACTCTATATTAAATCAAAGTAGAAAAATTACAAAGATTTCCAGCAAAGGAAAACTGATTAAACTATACTATTTCGAACTAATTTCCTACCAGACGTGGCCTCATGCCGCCAAGCGATCATTATTTTAGCGTCTCGGGAACACCAGCTGCGTTAGATACACAGTTAGGTGCCTTGATTTGAGGAATTGTTTCTGAAGAATGTAGCGAAAAAAAATTTCCATTTACTAATTAAATATATTTTAACACACTTTTCTGGTATGAATTATTGAGACTTAAAAAAAAATAAACACATTTGCTTTATTGCAGTCAGTCGTTAATTTTTTATCTGCAATTTTCAGCCTATTGATAAATTGAGCGTTGCAAAACATTTAACAACAAAAAATGCAAAAAAATTAACAGCATTTGCTTATTTGAAAGATACTACTTATCATTAACCCCTTTGCGACGGAAGCCTCTTACGAAATTTTTAATGTTTCGCTACCGGTTTTCAAAAACAGAAATTTGTGCCATATTATATAGAGAAAAAGCACCGATTAAATAAGGTTTATCCTCACCAATAAAATTTTATAGCAAAATTTTATTGGTGAGGATAAACAAGGATTCTTAAGCCTTTCTGCAGCACGTATACGTGTCGTTCGTCCCAAAGGCTTAAGCTTGAATACGCTGTAGTCGTTCGACATCTTCAAAGTCCCTTGGTAAAGTTCGGACACTTCAGATAATTTTTCAGCAGAAATATTAGTATTTTTATAGAACAAAAATTTAAGTTAAACGCACAAAATTTCGTCATAGTCAACAAGAGATTTTCTGTAAGAAAACATTAATATGAAAGAATTTCCTGGTCGAAAAATTCCAGGTGGCGTAGGAACTTTGCGCTTCCTGCATTTTGCGCTTTTCGATGTGTTTAATTTTGTGAAATTAGTTTTAAAAATTTATCATATCTTCCAAATTTCAAATTTCTCTGCGTAATTATTTGTTTAGTAATGTACTTGGGCTATATATAAAACCACCTGTTTATCATATTTAGATTACCGTAATTTCCGGTGTATAAGCCGCGGATCAAACAATTCTTTTTTGACCCAGAAATCTTATTTAGTGATGGAAGACAAATATTTAAGGCGATCTAACAAGTTATATTTGATTTTCAAAAAATTCTGGGTCGAAAAAGAATTGTTTGATCCGCAGCTTATACACCGGAAATTACGGTACTACTTTAGATAACTTGATGACTATGGGAAATTAATTTACACAATTTTAATTTCATTTAATGTGCTTCATTTCGAAATATATGTATCGTTTACAGCGATTAATGTGAACATTTTATATTCTAAAAACGCACAGTGATTTTCTTCATTCTTTTTCTATTTTCGATGTCCAGTCTCTATAGGCCAATTTATCACACTGCTTTTATAAAAAGTTTTCGCAATAGTAGCTGGGACTTACGATCCTCCAAGCACGTATAGTGGTAAGTCTAATCCTTACTAATTTTCGAATTAACAATAGATATATTTTTCCTTTCGAAGGTCAGATAATTAGGAGAAACATGTGCAAAAAGTTAAAAATATGAAAAATTTGCACAAAATTCGAGAACGGAAAGTGAGGTGTATGTGAAAGAAAAGTATATGGTGAAGCGCACGCCTACTATCAATATCCGTTATTGATGTTTTACGCAATGCATTCACACAGATACAAAAAAAAAGCAGAAACTAAGTATTTGTTGTTTGACGAGTCTGATTGTTCTGTTATTTTCTAAATGGAGTACTTTATCGCGATTTGGCGCAAGTCCGAGAGGTAGCGAGAAATCTGCATAATCACCTATATTTTGTATGCATAGTTAATAAGCTGATATCTCAAATCATATATATCTATGTAATAAATGTCAAAAACTAAGCCTTGAAAATTGGTAGAACCTTAATGCTGTGTTATCATCCCATGATTCCTTAGTGTTCCATCTGCTTTTATAAGAATTCAATACAGAATAATTTAGCCAATTTAAAAAAGGTTTCATTTATATGAAAATGTTTTATAATTCAATAATTTATGTATCACAGTTTTTATTAAATAAATTAAATTCCCTTCAAAAATCTTTAACCCTCATAGCGTTTATACCTACGTTTCTTTATTCGAATATTTTTAGACTTTATAATATTAATATTGCAAGCAACACATAATTGAATTTACCCTTTCCGGCTCAGTGTCTCCACTCCGGACACACTGCTCCCTTTTACAATGAAAGCGTGAATTTATAAAGTCTTAATTTCTGTAAAAGTCGTTTTAAAATTCCGGTGTCAATCATTAATTACTTATTTTGATTGAGCAACTTAACTACTTGAGCAGAATTTGCCTGCTCGGAAAGGGTTAAATCAGATGAAATAAAATATCAGACTTATATGCATTAGTTCATTGTTCATTATGCAGAAAATATGCATGGATGAATGACATACAGATAAAAGTGTTTTAGAACATAAATAATTGATAAAACAGGCATAAAAGAATATTTACTCCAGAAACTTTTGATGCTTTTGAATGTACGGTTTCGAGAAAGACAGTATGTATTCATGTAAAAGTCGAAGAATTTTACATAAAATTTGGGGCTTGAAAATTGGGTGTCGACTTATAGACGAGTTAATAAAAAAGCATTTTTTTCTCTTATAATCGGCAAGCGGGCGAGTCTTTTAGTTAAATACGTACGCATCTATGCTAGAATAATAGATAAAAGTGTTAATGTTTCATTTCCCTGCGACTTACAAAAAGAAAAAAAAAGTTTAACAAAAATGGTTTAGTAATTATTCTGCAGAATGGATCTAGATATCTCTGCAAAAAGTCTATAATAGAAAGGATGATACTAAATTTTCTGTCTAAGAGTATTTTACCCTTGTTCATAAGGCTTGAATAGATTTTGAAATATTTCTTTTCTTTTAAATTATCAGTGAATTGATATGAATAAGTTTGAAAATTGTTTAATTTTGTGTTATTTTACATAATTATACAGTTTTAAAATGCTGAATTTTAAAAAGGTTTGATTAGAAACATAGAAAAACAAAGTTTAGTAATTTAATGATACAGCTTTAATACAGTTTAATTTAATACAGCTTTTTTTAAAGTTTATAACAAATGGATAAAGAAAATAATACATTAAAAATATTAACATTAATTAGCGGATTCTAATACACATTACTAATTATCATAATTAGAAGATTAATTTAAACTGGATTTTAAAAGAAATGTTTACTTCACAACTAAACTTTATTTTTGCAATAGAATAGAGGAGCCCCTTTTATCCAATGAATTCTAAAACTAATGATGGAATAACCTTTTCAAAATGAAACTATATCCAAAATTTGAAGCAAATCGTTAAATTTTGTGTGAAAAAACACATTTTCCTAAATTAAAATAGGGTATAAACCCCCATTTCCCCTTTTTTAACTTATCCAATGAACACCCAATATTAGTGAAAAGAACGCCCCATAGACTTAAAATTATCATGGTCTTTTACTGTCAGTAGTGTGGGCTCTTAATTCTAGATGTGCAAAAGCATGTTGGTAAATTATATGAAAATATATAAATAAATATTTATTTAAAAAATGCGAAGGAACTGTCAAAATATCAAAATGCAAGTATTACAGAAAGAAAGTTTTATTTTTATAGAAATTAGGGGATTGATTCCGACCTTCTCGGGTTACGGAATATAGGAAAAAAACCATTTTTTATATTTTGAAAACTCCAATGAATATTTTATATGCCATATATTTTTTCGATTCTCAACTGAAATAAACGCGTGCTAATGAGACGCGTGCTGAGATTACTTGTCCAATATTTTACTACTTATGGCAGACATTTTTGTATTCATTTCAGTGCTCTAAGCGCCTAGTTTAACTATATGTATTTTAAGTTTATACTTCATTTGTAATATTTTATTCATGTATTTATAGAAGATGTTTTAATTTTTATGAAATGTTAGCCGAAACAAAATCATGAATTATTTTACATCGTTTTGACAGGAGACTAGTTAATCTTCGGTAATCGAGTGCAACACGATAGAGATTAAATTAAAAATGTTTAATTTTGGGAAACTGATTTTAAACTCATAATTAATCAGTAAACAGAGAGATATAATTAGTAGCTTAATTTCAGAAGCTGTAGCTTTGTAGCTTTAGTAGTTTAATTACAAGCTTAATTTCAGATTTGTTTTCCTCTATTTGACGGTGTAAATTTTTAAATTCTTTGAGTACGTATATATTAAACGTCTATGTTTTCCTTTAATTATTATAACGAAGTTATACTTCCGTTATGGAAAATTAGTTAGACGTAAATGTTAAAGAATTTTTATTGTTTTGCATTCGAAACTTTTATTATTATGCAATGGAGCTGGCATGAGATAGAGATAATTTACAAAAGGCATCCTTAAAGATTTTTTTAAATATTACAATAAATCAGATAATTAAGCTACAATTTTAAAAAATTGCATTTGAAAATCAATTTTTTTGTACGACTGTGTAAAAAATGAATACGTACAATGGTTAGAAGTCTAAAAAATGATAGTAGCTAGAATTGTAAAATTAAAATCTGCTCGGAAACTGTTGTCATTAGAAAAAAAAAAGGATGTGGGAATCCCAAATCTTTCTTCTCTCTCATATATGTGTTAATACTTCCTGAAAAAAGAAGAATAGCAGCAGCGTCATTGGTTAGATGATTTACACGAAAATTAAATTTGCAAAAAAAAAATTTCAAGTTTTAATTAGGTCTGAAGTTTGAGAGAAATCGGTGCGCTAGTTTTTGAGATACATTCATTGCATAAATCGAAAAAAAAATCTGGATAAAAGCGCTACCTGCTGAGCGATTTGCTCCAAAAACTAAAGAATACTAACATAAATAAGGGATTAACTTTATCTGAAGTTTGATGAAAATCCGCGCATTAGTTTCTGAGATAGTGCTATTGAGATAATCATAATTAAATTAAATAATGCAAAATTTAGGAAAGGGTTAATGATGCATATCAGCGTTACCTTTTGGAAAATGTGCAACAAAAAGTAATGAGCACCATATTACATCAAGGACTGGAGGAATATGAAGATTTATGAAAATTCGTAATTTAGTTCGTGAGATATAGCTATTGCAGAAAGCGTGAAAAGACATCATAGCAGCGCCATCTGTTGGACAGGATACATCCCCAGTATTATAAAATTAAATAATCTGCATCAGTTTTTATCTAGGTTTAGCAGAATATACAGTTTTGGAAATTCTGTGCATTAATTCTTGAGATAGAGTGCCCAGAAAAGTTTTGCCGCATACACAAGACAGGGTCAAAGATATACTAACAGACAGACATTTTGTAAAAACAATGTTTTGGGGGTTCTCTGATCCCTAAAATGTGTAAATCCGACGAAAATCAGAATTTGAAAATTTTTACAAATCCAGTACTTCTTTCTTGTAAATATAGTAGAAAATAAAAATTATATCAGCGTTACGCACACAGTATTTGTCCTTTATAATATAGAAAACATTTTCAGTGTCCCCAATAAAAAAATAAAATAAAATAAAATAAAATAAAAACGTTCCAATTTGGATATTTTAATCTTTCGTTTTTCAAGAAAAAAACAATCAGTCAGGATTTCACAAAAAGCCGATTGACAAAAAGAATCATTGCTAACAAAAAGCTAAATATTACACTGCAAAAAATAAAAAAACAATTCTATTTTTGAGAGTAATAAATTGCTCAATGCAATTTCTGATATCACATCAAGGATGCCAAAATGTTATCCTCGTAATCCTACCTAGTTATTTTTAACGTGATGGATTCAAGCTGGATCGGATAGGTGGTTTCTATTTCTGTTTTTTAGTATCATCAATTTTTGAAAATGATAACTCGACAGTTAAGATGGAAAGAAAAATCTTTAAGTTAGTAAATTTCATACGCAGTCACTATATTTTTATTTTTGCTTTAAAATACATAAACATATATTACAATGAGGCCGACCCAGAGGCGTGGTCGGTAGCGGCAACTGCTGCCACACCGCGGGTTACCGGTTCGAATCCGGGTACGGGCATGGGTGGTGTGTTGTCCCTTTGAAGTGTAATAAATGTATGTAATGGATATCTGTAAAAGAAGTGTTCTGTATTGTCTCTGTTTCTGTGTATAATGAATCTATCGAGACAATAGCTAGAGGCCTCAAAGCACTGTCAATTCAAAGTTCAAAGATATTATAATGATATTTTTAATTAATCTGGTAGTTCTTTGTCCCATTACAAAAGGAATTAGACTTCTGCAAAAATGCATGTTAATTTCTTCCAAAACATATATGAACTTTTAAATATGAAATTTGAAATGATCTTTCAAACTTTAAAATATTATCTATATTAATATTATAAAAAGGAAAGATTTGATTGTTTGTTTGTTTGAATTGAATAAGCTCCGAAACTACTTGACGGATTAAAAAAATTCTTTCACCGTTGAAAAGCTACACTATTTCCGGTGAAAATAGACTATATTATATATATATAAAAAAATAGGGATCCTTACTAAAATGCCAATAATGTAACCCAAGTTGTAGAAAAATGACATTGAAAAACCCTTACATCGCGTGCGCTGCCTATACTATTGATTGTCTATAGGCTATTTCCATGAGTACTTGTAGTGTAAGTCACAGGCTACGATTTTTGACTACCAGTATTATAGAACAAAAAAAATGTGATTAATTTAATTGGCACATTCTCATTAATTGAATAAGGCCAAGCAGACTTTTCGAAAATAACGGTGGCTAACAAGCATACCAATTAATAAGTTATGTGACTTACACTACAGAACCCATGGAATTAGCCTATACTAATATTATAAAGAGGAAAGATTTGATTGTTTGTTTGTTTGAATTGAATTATACCGGAACCACCTTGACGGATTAAAAAAAATCTTTCACCGTTGGGAAGCTACACTATTTCCGGTGAACATAGGCTATATTATATTAAAAAATATATAAAATTAGAGATCCTTACTAAAATGCCAATAATGTAACCCAATGTGTAGAAAAATGACCTTAAAAAATCCTTACATCGCGTGCGCTGACAATACTATTGATTTTAATTTATATACATAAAACAAAGTCGGGTTCTTTACACCATTTATAACTCAAGAACGGATGGATCGATTTTTATGAAATTTTGTATGAAGGTATCTGACACCTTAGATTAACATATAGGCTATTTTTACCGGACTACCTTAAAGGAGGGTTATGTTTTCAGTAGCTGAATTTAATGGGATAAAGTGGTAGTAACAATTTGCGGTGTCAGCAGTGGCACGGGACTGAGCGACTTGCTCTAGATCGAAGCAAAGCGAGGGTGGGTGCTAATATGAAATAAATGTTCAGGTTTACTTAAAAGGGGATTTAAGAAATTAAATATAGATGTTAATAGTTAATTTTATTTAATTTTTAAATTATAACATTTAATATTTTATATTTAATTTCCTCCATTTGAGAAAACAGAAAAAAGAAGAAAAACTCCTAGTGTTTAAAATTGCGAATTTTATTCCGTTATTTTCAGATACTTAATAAACGCACTACTGAAAACATTCATTCGTGTGCCACTTAAGGTGTACCAACGATAAGGTTACTGCACGTTTTGCATTCGAAATTATAGATAAGGATCAACCCACAAGATACATAACAGGCTATTTCCATGCGAACTTGTCATGTCTGTCGCACACTACGATTTTTGCCTACCAATGAAGATGAGAAAATAGTTAAACTAGACCAAGGACAATAACAAATTAAAAAGCGCATGATACATTTAATTTATTTATTTTCAATAATTCTTTATTCCGATTTTCACGTTTATTGTATTTGTAATTTTTATTTTTCTATTTACATTCTGAGGATGACTCTATTAATAGTGAGTTGAAACATGTAAAATAAAATGTTTTAATATATTTTAAATGTTTATGTTAATATACAACGTCGTAGAAGCAAAATGTTTTTTTATAATATAAATTCTTATTTTTTATGTAGAATATATATTATTAGTATTACGATATTTCTTATCAATTTCGAAGAACGTTCCCAGAAGATATTTTCCAAAAATGAATATTTAAATGGATAAAAATTGAGTTTAAATAAAATGTTCTTTTACTTCTACGTTTCTTCATGTGATTTCCCACGACTGCATAGGCAATGAATTTTTTATAACACGAAAACGGTCTATTAACTTTATTCGCTTTTAATCGTTCGTATAAATTTCTTTTTTTTGCGAGCAATTTGATTTAATTCGACTTTGTTTTTTCAAAGAATATTGTTTTTAGAAATTAAATATTTTTGCGATTTATTTGAATAATTCGAATTTTTATCACTTTTAATGCATATTTACGGTTTTCATTAGAACTACATAATTATACTATTCTGCCAAAAAAAAAAAAAAAAAAAAAATCTTTAAGAACAGGAAGATTATATTATAGTTTTATTTTTGTTGATAATTCTAACACGATTTTTTGTTAACAGAATTTATTAATTTTTTTAGATATTTTAGATAAATTTCTATAACGTCTGATTTGCAATTATTGAAAAAACTTTGTTTTGTTTCGTATATAGATATTCCCATGAAGTATGAAAATTAGACAGTCATCAATATTGTAGATTTCCAGTTTGTTGCCGCTGATACAGGGAGATCATCGATTTCTTACGCGGAATTACTAAAACCAACGTGGATTTAAATTTAATAAATTTCTAGTTGAACTGCTAATACAACTGCTATTCTGTTTCTTTTTTCCCTAAACGCGGCAGAATCCATTATTCGCTTTGTTAGATGTAATTCTGTAGTTATAATTACAAACTTTGGAAAACTTAAATAAAAACTGGGATGATGTGTGACAACGAACAATGGCTAAATATTACTAGTTTGATTGATTAGTCCCTTGCGGCGCGTTGTATATCTATGAAACCACTTAATTTTAATTACCAAACGCCACATACCGGTACAAGAATATTGGTAAAAAAAATTAGGTTTCTTATAAATATAATTCTTTCTTTTCCGTAAAATATAATTCTTTCTTATTTGTAAATAAAGGTGTTTTCAAATTCCAGAGTAAGCCATTAATTTCAACACTGAAGCAAACAATTTGCTTTGTTCCGCAGAGGGTTAATAACTGCATTTATTCCACTCGCATAAAGACAACCTCTTGTGCTTTAACAGTAACCTCACGATTTTCAAACATTTGAGTTGTCCAGCGGCCAATGATATTCAGAAGGAAGATCTCCATACGGATATTCTCAGAAAAATCTAAAAAAATTACAGCGTGTTCTATATGAATGTATATGTTTATAAAAAGAAAACTGACTGAATCTGGATGTAGCGTTTGTAAGAAAATAACGAAATTTTCAATTATTTGGCGATTTATCAGCAGTTGGCAATGAATGAAATTTCATAAAATACGCTTTTATGTCGAATACGCTTTGAGACGATGGTGATTTGCTTAATTTTTAATCCGTCATGTAACGGAATACTTTGACTATCCTTGTAATGAAACTACCTATCCCATGTTCATAAAATTTCAAATTACTCAACAAAATTATGCAACAATTTTAAATTTTAAATTTCGAACGATTCGGTTGGGTAGCTTTTGCATTGTTATATGTGGACACATAGACAGACGGACAGAGCGACGACAATTGGTACTATACATACATATAATTGCAAGCGCGCCTAAAAAATGATAGAAGTTTCCCTTAAACCTGCCATAAGTATGCACTGGACGTTTCATATTTTAGATTGGTAGACATATGTCAACCTGGCCTTCAATCGCCGTCAGCGCCACCTATTTTGGAATTTCAAACTAAAATAAAAAATTACGGTAAAAAAACTCCTGATATTATACATAACCCTCCTGCAAATTTTTTTTAAATAGCTGTCACCGTTTGCAAGTTATTGAATTTTAAAATCCCAGTCATTTTTGGGACACCCAGTATATGCGTGTGTGAATAACATATAATTATTTTTAAGCCCTTCAGGGGTGGTACTAGGGGGCTCAGCACCCCATGGTCTACTTACTGTATCTGAAGTACTGTATACTATAATAATAAAATCTGATAAAATCTGAAAAAAAATTTCTAATTTGTTAAATTTGAAATGTGATTTTTAATGATGTGTATGAGAGATGTCAAATGAATAGGATTTTACATTTTCCGATGATTTTAAAATGAGTATTTTGTGAGGTGTGTTATGAAATACATCTCTGTCATCGCTGAACACATTTAGGACAGGGGTATAAAATCCAGGTGCCAGCGGGCAGTCTCTTAACACTAAATTGTGTGATTTTTTTCGCATGAATTTTATTAGTATTCTTACAATATATATATATATTATATATAATATAAGAAGAAAACAATGAGTAAATTTTAGTGGTGAGATACTGCTCAATGGCACCTAGATATTTACACATTTAATTTATCTTCAAGTAGGTCAATGTGTTGATTTGCTGGAAAATAGTGTTAAAATATACTCTTAAAACTCCAAGGTCCCTTGAATAATTTGCTGTATTTCAGTAAAGGTAACATTATTAAACGTAACGTTTCAGTACGGGTAATGTTATTTTCAAGGACAAAAATCAAATTTTTTTAATTAGTATACATTAATTTAGTTTAAACGAAATTGAGCCTTATTTCAGGAAAACTTTTCAATAAGGAAAATAATAACCGAAAAAACAAATTCAAAATTATTTACATGCAAGAGATGTGAGGTTAAACATACATTTTTCGATCTTTTTTCATAATCATATTTATTTATTTATTTATTTATTTATTTATTGAAATGCACACTACAGAATAACCCGTTTACAGTGTTGCAAGAACATCAAGAGGCACAAGACTACAAAAATATATACACATATATATAAAACACAAATAATTACAATAATATAATTACATGTAATAAAACATGAATAAAACAAAAATTAAGAGATTAAAAGTTCAGAACATTTGTCTTTGAAGACATGAAATGACATATCAAAAATATCAAGATTAACAGAGAGTTCATTAAATATTTTGTAAAATTTATACAAAGAGAAATTACTAATGTAATTATATTTGAGAAATGGTGAGGGAAAGAATTGGTTAGACCTGAGGGATCTATTTGGTACATTGAACTTAATAGAATTAAGAATTTCACTACAGTCAATCATGTTATTTATAATCTTGTAAAAAAATAAAACACAAAAAAGATCCCGTCTAGATTTTAAACTTGGAATGCCAAAAATGCCGCGTAAATAGGAAGCAGAAACATCATAGGAAAAAGTAAGATCACTTTTGAACAATAAGTAACGAGTGAATTTAGACTGCACCTGCTCAAGAATTTTAATTTTATTAAAATAATAAGGATCCCAAATGAGACTGCAATATTCAAGCTTAGGACGTATCAGAGCAAAATATAAAACTTTTAATGCATGTTGATTGGTAAAATCTTTAGTTTTACGCTTTAAAAACCCTAGTTTTTTATATGCCTTAGAAACCATGTTATTAATATGAAGTGAAAAATCAAGTTTAGAATCAAAAGTAATACCCAAGTCTACAACAGTATAAGGACGAAATAAGGCAAGATTATTAATTTCATAAGAGTAAATTAAAGTACCAGTTCTACGTGAATAACTTAAAATAACTTAGAATAACTTGTCATAGATATATGGTTCTTTGGTCGCTTTTTATACTTATAGGTTCGTATTCCTATAAACTACATTTTGTAGCGTAATTCTGTATAAAGGTTCATTAATAGATTTTACTGTTCAAATCTTATTGAGTTACAATACGATTTCATTCTGTAATGAAAAATCGCATTTTTTTTTTACTTAAATCTGATAAAACTTACTCTATTATAGAATAGTTCTTCTGTTCTTCTCAAAATATCTTTGAAAGACATGCGTCATGTTTTAATAATTTGTAAATTAGTTAACATACTTTCACCATACCCTTTTCGTAAGTCCCAGTGTTGCGAACACAACTATTCCTTAATTCAATACCGAATATGTATTGAGATCAAACAAGACAGTATTAGGATTGCATGAATAGTGACGTAATCGAAATGACTGTTTTGTACAACATGCATGATCCTTTTGATGCCATTCAGTCGTATATGAATAGATTTTCAAAATGTTGGAAATTATTATTTATTTTTGAAAAAATAAAATACTTTTAAAACTCACAAATACATTTTACATGGGGATTTAAATTTAATTGAGGAAAAATTACATTATTTAGTTCATAAATCTCATACAAATATTACCATTTTTATTGAACTTGTTTTTAATTTAAAAGAAAAATATCGTGCTAAGTGTCTTTACCACTTTTTCTTATTTTTATAAAATTTATTTATATTTTCAATTCATAAATTTTTCTGCAAATTTTCATTTATCCAACTAACTATTGAAAGTGATAGTGAATAGTGTCAGATATAATGCGTATTACAGCTTATAGCTGAGTCTTTTTAACCGCAACATCAAAATCATTATACAGAAAGATAGACAAACGTTGTGAGATTTATAAGGATATTTAAGTTCTGAAAATATATTATTAGATATAAACATTAATGTTCTATAATTTTTTGAGAAACTTATTCCCATTTGTAAGTTTATGCATATAAGGTTAGATGAACGAAAGAAATTAATAGATATCAACATTGTTTGACAGTAATTTTTGAAGAACCTACTCTCCTTATCAGTAAATTTATATAGATAAGGTTAGATAAATGGTTAAATAGACAAAATAAATTATTAAACATCAACATTATTAAATATCAACACTCTCTGATTTTGGCTTGTCACTTATTCGTTCATTCGTTATCTTCAACTCCCAACATTAACGTAATGCTGGACATTGACGTCAAGTTCGATATAAATTTTTTCCTTCCCATTTTGGTCTCTCTGACTTTTGCAGTTAGGTAGCGAGATTTTATTAAAAATTTACATACTAACTTAGTGTACTTCATAATGTTTTAATTTCATAAATATTGCGTTATATGTTTTTTCCGGTCTATATTGTTTTTTACTGCACTTATTAAACTTAGTCCTTTATTAAATTTTGTATAATTTTCATTTCCTTTAACCCGAATATAAAGCATATGTATTACAGCGAAAAAGAAAAAAATAGAAAAAAAAAGAAGCATCATTATTATTACTGGAAACGGCTTCCGAATATTTTTGAGACTATGGAATGAAAAGAAGAAAGGATGGGGGAGTATTGAAAGGAGTCCTGTCAGTACAGCGGAGGCCATAAAATTGCATTATCAAACAAAACAAAACAGCAAAAACAGTGACGTTTAACAAAGCGCCTTATAAAAATGGCAGAAACCGATGCCAGATACTTTTACAGCAGTATGAGTTATACTTAATTATTCTATTGTTTTTAGAAAGCTTATCCGTCTAAAGTTTCAAAAGCATTCTTCAATTAATATATAAAATTTAAATTACATGACATTTTCGAAATTACTATCTTGTGTAATATGCAACACTATTTTTATGCCAGTTAGTGACATATTATTGGATTTTTTAAATAATGCAAATTAGCCGTGAATTATTAAAAAATACTTTTAAAACATACACAAATATGCTTTACATGATGATTTAAATTTAACTACAGAAAATATACATTACTTAATAAAATATTAATTCCACGCAAATTCGATAGTTTATAGATTTGATCTTCTATTTTAAAAGATAAAATAATATTAACACAGACTTTAATAGTTTTTCTTATTGTTGTAAATTTTATTCTTTTTTTTAAATTCATCCTTTATTTTATACAAATTTTTAATCACCCAAGTTAGTATTGAAAGCGGTAGTGGAAATTCTCAGCTACAATACGTACCGCTGTTTATAATTCGGTCCTTCTAACCACAATGTTAGAATATAAAGAAAGACAGACAAATTTTATGAGTTTTATGTTATAAGAGTAATTTGCTAGGTATCAACATTATTATTCCGTAAATTTTGAAGGACCTTTTTTCATTGGAAAATTTCTATTTTTAGGGATAGATAGATAAAATAAATTATTAGAATATCAACATTATTATTCACTAATTTTTGAAGGTCCTTTTGTCCTTAATGTTACATTTATACAGAAAATATTAGATAGGCAAAATCAATTATTTGCGTATTCGATTACTTACATTATTATTCAATAATTTTTGGAAGACATTTTTTTTCTTATTGATAAATTTGTATAAAAGGTTACATAGATAAAATAATAGATATCAACATCATTATTCAGTAATCGTTGAAGGACCTTTTGACATCAATGGTAAGTTAATAGAGAAAGAGCTTTATAGAGAAGATCAACAAAATATTTTTTTTTAATAATCAGGTAGTTGCGTTATTATTCAGAAATTTTTAAAGGATCCTTTTTTAAATTGTAAATGCTCAATATTACTGATTTAAATGCAATTAATCCTACGTCTATCCTTATATTCGATCATTGTGTATTGCTGAACAGTTATAATACATAAATATAAAATTCATTGTTTAATTTATAAAAAATTATCGGGACATCTGCAAAAGTCCTTATACAAAAAAATCAAAAGTAAAAGTAAAAATAACAGAGTCATTTCTTGTTTGTAATACATTTACTTTACATGAATTATATTTATAGTAGTTTTTTAATAAATGGAATCTCTAATTGCAAGTGCACATAATAAAGACAATAATTATTTCACGCTTCTATTTTTTTAATACGCAAAACATGTATATTAACTTCAATTTTAATTATAAGTCGTTAATAATAAGTAAGATGTTTCAAAACATAGCTAATATTAACTTTATCAAACTTTATTGCATTATATTTTGAATTTATAATGATAAAAATGAAACAATTTAAGTCTAAAAGGAAATTCATAACAAGCAGGAAATCAGCTTTTTTTTTATTAAGTTTCGCCGCCAATAAGGAATTAAATAAGAAATTTTTACAAGTTGAAATCTATAGAATTTAGTCGGAAGAAAATACTTAAAAAAGAACTCTTATATTATTTTTTTTATTAACTTCCACATTTACGATTTAGTCAGAAAAATCATCTATCGAAAGTATGCGTATTAAGTCACCATTGCAAAATAGTACACAAACCTAGCAAGAAAAGCGATGTCGTAAACTCGACAAACAAAACCGGCTACTTAGTGATTTATTTACTTTCATTTGCTTATATCACTGAACCGGATACATAAAATTAAATATAGTTTATAATAGATTCATATTTTATAAGAAGTCATTTATTCATATTTAAAAAAAAATAGAATGGAATTTAATTACATTTTTTCCGTTGCTATGAGGAAATGGCATCAAAAATAACTAACCTAATTTATCCCAACTCTTTCTCCTTTACTTTCTACAGACATATAGTAGTTATTTAGTTGCCACAATTGAGAAAATGACATTAAAAATCTAAAAAATAAAGTGGGATGCATTTTTCCAACAAACTGCAGTAAATACTATTTCTTTCCCTAGAAGGAGGTGTAGAAATTGAAAATGCGATGTTTGTAGGTTTAATCTTTTGAGGGGCAAAGCACTTCTATTCATTAAATGCTGAAATGATCGAATTATACCTGAATTTAAAACAAATTTATTTCAAACTAGATAAATGCTTATCTGCGCGTACTTGGTAAAATTAAAATTTTCATTTCAAAATTCTGGTGTCAATGTGACATTTTTAATTAAAATTAAGTGGTATATATTTTATACTACCGCCCTTCAAGGGGTTCAAAAATTACTGTCCAGGTTGTCGGTATTTAACAACACAGTGATACAGCTGCTTTGTTTTATGACAGGTTTCTGTAACGTAGCGTTATTTTTAGTGACAACTCTTTTATTGTTGCCTAAAGTAAATGGTATTTTGCGGCCTAATAAAATATTACTTACTTAGTTAAAACTTTCCTTATTTAACTTATTCGCATTTATTGGAATCATAACATCGTACAATTAAACAATAATGAATATTAATATCCAAAATAGTTAAAACTTGAGGTTTTATTTTGCAAACATATATATCTTAATGCGCATTATTTATACTTCAAATTTTGAATAATTAAAACTATATTTCGATGGCATAAATTAAAAAAAATATTAAAAACACTAACTATTTGTCTTATAAAGTATATGAATTAACATTCATAATAGAGACATTCATTAAACAATGGTTAATTACAAATTTTTAATATTTTTATCAATTTACAAAAAAATTACCAAAATTAACACCGTAAAAACTGTAAAATATTTTTTATAATAATATAAAATATTATTTTACACGAAAATTTCATTAGTTCTTGGAAAAATCAAGCCACTGATTGTCTTTTGAGACGATTAGAAAATCCGAAATGCAGCATGTTTCACAAGGCTTTAGATTTCTCATTTTTATTAAACTTTCAACATTATTAAGAAACTTGCAAATTAAATACTTTTTTAGCACACAGGCCTGAGAGTTTATGTGCCCGGCCGTTCTGTTTGAATGTATGTACGCGCGTGCATATTTGATATGGCTTATAATGATAAGGCGCTTCCCTGATTAATTTTGAGAATTCATTCGATAAGTTTAAGAAGGGGAGGGGAAGCTAATGCCCCTTCCCTTATTTTCTGTAAAAGGGTTTTTCATGCAGAATCATAAGATTTCGCTCAAATCTTTGATATATGATCATTCTGATAAGGCGCTTCCGTGATTAATATTGGGTGTTCATTGGATAATATTAAGAAGGGGAAGGGGGGCTATTGCTCCTTCCCTTAATTTATATAAATGGGTTTTTCATGCAGAATTATCCCACTTCGTCCAAATCTTAAAGATAGGTGAAAAGTTATTAAATCTCATAGAGTGCCAACAGAAGTGAAACCTTGAACAATAACGTGTGTATTTTTTGAATCGTTAGGATATATAATTTTGAATCGTCAGGAAATACTTTTTAATGAATAAAAAAAAGGTTCTATAATATTAAAGAACATATCAATATCTATAAATAAAAAGAATATTGCCCAGTTAAACTGATGGCATTGAGCTCACAGGCTACGCATATTAATTGTACATTACAGCCTTGTATTTTCGTGAATTCCGTTCGAAAAAAAAATTAAGAAGTAGAAACAGCTCTCCCCTTTCTCCTTTTTTATACTTAATTATTGAACCTCCTAAACTATCAAGTACATGCTTTATCATATTAAAAAATCTATATCCAAAATTCAGAGCAAATCGAATAATTGTTAATAAAAACCCATTTAGCATCTATATAATTTAAGAGGAGTTATTCCCCTCTTTTATACTTAACCATTAAACTTCCAAAACTATTCAGAGATTTGAACGAAATCTGACAATTCTGTTTGAAAAATCCATTTACACAAGTTAAGGGGAGGGGCATTAGAACCCCCGTTCCAGCTGTTTATACTTATTCAATGAACACCTAATAACAGCCAAAGACTCGCCTCATCAGAATGATCCTATATCTAAATTTTGAACGAAAACTGTTAATTCTGCATGAAAATCCCGTTTATATAAATTAAGGGGAGGGGCATAAGCCCCCCGTTCCCCCTGTTTATACTTATTCAATGAACACCTAATAACAGCCACGGTATCGCCTCATTAGAATGATCCTATATCTAAATTTTGAACGAAAACTGTTAATTCTGCATGAAAATCCCGTTTATATCAATTAAGGGGGGGCATGAGCCCCCGTTACCCCTGTTTATACTTATTCAATGAACACCTAATAACAGCCACGGTACCGCCTCATCAGAATGATCCTATATCTAAATTTTGAACGAAAACTGTTAATTCTGCATGAAAATCTCGTTTGTATCAATTAAGGGGAGGGGCATGAGCCCCCGTTCCACCTCTTATACATATCGAATGAACTCCAAAAACCAATCAGGGAAGCGCCTTATCAGGATATACCTATATACAAAATTTCAAGTGGATCCGATATTTTTATCATGAATTATCGCGTTACGCACGAACGAACGTACTAACGTACGAACGTACATACAGAACGGACGGGCACATAAGCTCTCAGGCTATGATAGCCTGTGAGCTAAAAAAAACCGCGCGATACCATATGTCCAGCTATTGTAGTTAACTCACTATAACTACTTTCTTACATTTTAAAACGCGATAAAAAAATACACGAACCAAAATTAGACCATACTATCGATACCTTAATCCTTATCCAAATAAATCATTTTGTATTAATGCCTGTTACAATGTTTGTAGATTACTTTTTGAATTATTCAAATCGGACATTCCATTCAAAAGATATTACGAATTTAAAGATGACAATCTAAAGAAATAATAGCGCTGCTGGGCACTCCGTGGCCAATAAGCTTAGGGATTATGTGTGCAATCAAAATATTGCGGGTTCGAACCCCAGTTTCGCTGATATGTATCCATGTTTTGTTTTTTCGAAGAAGTTTGAAAAATTAAAATTTTAACCATTTATAGGTCCGTAAAGTGACCTAAAATGATGGGAGAAAATTTCTTATGCTACATTTGTAATGTCTGAAGCATAAGCTTTAAATAGCCATATTGTATCAAGAAATGAGAAAAAAACCCTCTGCCCCTTCCCCCCCCCCCAAAAAAAAGGTCCTATAGGGAAAACCGGGAAACTGGAATAGCAAAAAGAACGGCGAGAAATGGTTAGCTGTACTAGAATTTTTCTCCCCACTGTAACTTCTATAGAAGCAAAGTTATAGCTGTTTAAAGATTGAAAGGAAGTGAAGAAATAAGCAAAATTAGGTGAGTGATCGACAGGGGGGGGGGAGGGGGATCCACAGCTCTTTGGGTGCCATGTAGCTTAAACTTTTAAGTTAAAAATGGTCGAGAATTAAATGAGCTATATTTTAAGGTGTATATTGGGGGAGGGTGCAAGCCCCCATCTCAATTTTTTTGTTTCTTTTGACAGGGTTCGCACACTCCTTATATTTTGTAAGGACTCTGGCACCACTATTAATGATAAGAAAATATATATTTAACTTTTAAGAAACAGAATTCGCAAACACCCCCTCGATTTGCAATTTTCACAAAAATTTTCAGAAGTAAAATACATTGAAATTACTGTAAAAATTTAGTGGTAGAGTTGTGCGAACCCTGTTTGAAGAAACAAAAAAATATGCCCCCAACGGGACGCAGATCAATTCCAAACGGGCGAAAGGACGATCCCTTATTTAACCTTTGTCAAGGATTTAAAATGTGGATCTAAAATAAAATAGACCGAGAATTGAACATTTTTAAAACTGTATGCATATTTCGAACGGCCCTGTAAGTTAAAAGTCACGCGAAAGGGGGGATTAGAAGAGACGAGCGTGAAAAATAAAACATAATAAACTATTACTTCAGATAACTGGACTTCTAAACAAAAATATAACGATTTAACCTAGTGTCGAATTAATGGGGTGGACCACAGGTGGACCACCCCCTCCCCCCAGAAGTTATGAGATTTTATGCTTTTTAATGCACAAATTGCGATTCCCCCTCTCTTACAGAGTTGTAAAACATAATGCCTTCCTCCGGAGTCGCAGAAAAAAACCTGCATTCAACACTGATTTAGCCTAGGAAAAAAAAATCCATTCTTATACGCAATTTTACATCAATACTACCATTAAAACAATAAAATTGGAAAAATCAATTAGATCTGAAACGTGGATCGATTTAAAGTAAATCAAAAAAAATTACAATTCTATTGGTATCTAAGAATCTTCCAAAATGCGCTTTCAATTTTAGTAAATCAAAATGAAATCGATTCCAAAGATCGAAATCGAATCTAAAGATCGAAATCGAATCTAAAGACCGATCTTACGGGCAGAATCGATCTGACATTTTTACTTTCTTTTGTAACTTTACAAGAATAGAATATTAGATTCGTGAAAAATTTCGACTTCCCGTTTTCGATGGATTTATATATTTTAGAAGGTCTTTAACACGATTTCATGGTTTTTAAGAAATATCTGTCTGTGTGTGTGTCTGTCACTCTGTGAGTCTGTACATGACAAAAATTTCTCCCCGTTCTATCTCAAGAACAAATGCACGGAATTCCAAAAAACTTTAGTTTTAGTTTGACATTGATATAAACTGAATCTAATTAATTTTTGGTGTATATAGTCTAACAGGTGACGCTGTTGTGCTGCATTTTTTGCGATTTGCGCAACGGCAAATCTGAATAACAAATGCACGGATTTTGATCAAATTTCAGATCCAGTTAGTCCTTGACATAAATTGATGTTTCTTGTAGTTTGATGTGTATCGCTTCTCCGATGGCGCTGCTATGCTGAATTTTTCACAATTGCCACTCATCGCCATGTGAAAGGGGAAAGGGGGGGCGAAAGGAGGCGGTCGTCCTGAGCGCAGAAATTTAGGGGGCGCCAAATTTTTATTACTAACATCACTTCTAGCCTATCACAAGAAAAAGTTAATGGAGGGGGGGAGGGGGCTAAATTGGAACTTTGAACCGGGCGCAATTCTCTCTTCGCACACCCCTGTTTCCATTTTAGCTTTATCGCAAGAACTAATGCACGGACTTTCATAAAAATTTAGATTCAATTAGTCCTTGATATTATTTGATGCTAATTACATTTTGGTGGAAATCGCTTAAGAGATGGCGCTACTGTACTGCATTATTCATGATTAACGCAATAGCGCTATCTCAAGAACGAATTTTCATCAAAATTCAGATTCAGTAAATCACTGACATAGATTAGTGTTGTTTAGTTCTTGGTGTAAATTGCCCTACAGGTGGCGCTGATATGCTGCATTTTTTTATGATTTCGCAATAGCTGTATCTCGTGCTTTCATGGATTTTCATCAAAATTCAGATTCAGCTGGTACCTGATAAAAATTGATCCTGATCAATTTTTGGTTACATCACTCAACAAAAAACGCTATTTTGCAGGAGGGGGGGGGGGGTTCTGAGGTTTCTTTAATTCTTCTATCTTAGAAACTAATACACTAAAATTTTGGAATTGGCACATCCGACTATTTTAGCTTCGACTTTTGAAGGAAAATGAAAATTATATTACCTTCAGAGAAATCGATTAAAAATTTTAAAGTATCGATTAAATCGATTTAAAAAATCGAAATCGACCATCACTAATCGCATTTTTACTCATAACGATATTACGTTTCAATATTTCTTTTCATTATGGACACTGATATTGAGATTTTACTTTCGGATGACTTCTGTTAGTGAAAATAATGTCATAGTAAAAATGAAATTAGTATTTTTTTAGCCTCCGATGCTATTTATTTCATACAAGCTAAAAAGTGCCGTGCCAAAAATTGTGGCCCACTTTTACTTACCTATCATAAGCAGTATAGGGTAAGTCTTGCAATCGTTTTGAAAATCGAAAAAAAAAAATTTGTCGGATTTACACGTTTGAGATACTGGAAATTCCGAAAAACATATTTTTAGAAAAAAAAATTGCCGTCCGTCTATCTGTCTGTCGGTCTGTAAACGCTCTATCTCACGAACAAATGGAGATAGAGACTTAGACTTAAAATTTTGTATGTACTTAGTAAGTAAGAATTGGACGAAGCCTATTTAATATCAGTAACCTCGATTATCCGGAATTATCTTTTTCGAACTCTCGAAAAATTCGTTCTGATGAAATGTATATAAACATTTTTGATTTTTTCATTTTAACAAAAAGGGCATAAAAAGATATAAAATAACAAAAATTTTGCATCAAGAACGAAGTCGTTCGGATTAATAGTTGCCGAGATATTTGCAATCCTGTTTTCCACATTCTTCGATTTTTCATGACCCTGTATTTTCTTCAAATTTCAATGCAAAGATATGTTTTAATTGGAAATGAGACGCTTAATCTGACGCAGTAAACTGTTAGTTAATATGATTATTGTTTTTGGAGTTATATGGATGTTTCTTTTACGCAATCCGGTACTACTTGTGTAGTTTGGTAATTTACATAATTTGTCGAAATGGGTTCATCAGCAATTCACTAATGGAGCATTACAGTGTATATTAAGAATATTTAAATGCACGTTTAAATTTTTTCTTGGAATGGCAATGCATTTTATAAATAGTTTTCACATATTATACAATGCATGTCCATGATGGGTAAGTATTACGGTGGCTCCCAACGACTAGTTTCGTAATCTGGCCGTTAAAACGAGACATTCATACAATTTTATTGTTAAAATGCATTTCCTTTTTCTCAGAGTCTATAAAAAAGCGTTTAAACAAAAGAAAAAATTCGCTTTTGATGAATCTAATCAGTGAAGAAGTAGCACGTCAAATTGTATCTCTTTATTATTCCGCAATTCCAATGTCTCAGAGAGAAATTGCTAATCAATTGGGTATTTCACGTCGTTCTGTTTGCTATTATATTGATAAACACAAGAAAAATGAAGTTAGTTCATTGCATTCTAAACGGGGTTGCCCTTCTAAAAGACCTGTATCGATTTTTTTTTTTTTTTTAATCGGAGACGAAACTGAATTTTGCAATGGCAGAATCTACATTCAACTTGTGATTTTTTTTTTTATTTTAAGGTACATTCTGCATCCATTTCTGTGTACCATCGTGGGAAAAAAGTAAAAACCTCTGTTAACTCCTTAACAAATTATTGTACAAGAAAGTAGCTTATACCTATCGATTAAAACTAGATTGATTAATTTAAAATAAATAAATTAAATAACAATCAAACCCTCACACGATATTTCCGCTACTTCCCATTCTTTACTTAGATCGCTAAAAAATATTTTTTGTTTGATTATTTTTCAATATTTCATAAATGTTTTTCAATATTAAGTTAATATATTTCTATTAACTAAAATAATTTAATATAAATTAGTTTAGTTAACCACTTCACTGGCGATGGGTATGAGGAAACAGTGCTTTAATAACTACTAAATATTAATTTTAAACAAATATAATTCTAAGCAAATATAATATAGTTCCCCATTTTTTACTTAGCCTGCTAAGAAATATTTTGCGTTTGTTTAATTATTTTTCAATATTTTATCTATTAATAACTTTAAAAAATCATACAACCGCATCAGACCCCATCAGCTCCTCCGAATTAGATGTTAAAATAAGGTTTTATCGCAATAAATATTGTTGCGTATATAGTGTTCTTTTGATCTTATGGTTAGACAACTTCAAACTCTTGTCTCTTAGAAAAGTAGAAAATAATTTATTTACACATCTTCAGAACAACAGAGTCTTCGAAACTCACAAATATTACAAGATATTCAAAAATAACTGTTCAAATCTATCGTACAAGTGCAGATATAGGTCCCAGAGACTCTTTATACAACGTCTAAACACTAAATCATATTCGAAACAACGTAGCTAAAACTCAAGCAAACTTGCTTAAACAATCGCCTAGTACTTCACTCAATGACTGACTGATAAATAATAATAATAACAGCTCGTATCGGCTCTCCTTAGTATCGCCGCATGTACTGGAAATTTCTACGAGCTTCTCAAAAAATCCAGAAAACCACGGAATAACATTCAATGTATCAGTATATCTAAAGGGGGGTTACCATAGAGAGGGAAGGGTTACCATCGCCAACAATCGCCAAGTTTCTCGCCAACTTGGCGATACATTGCCAAATTTGGCGACCAAAATTAGTCGTCAAAAGTGACGCCAACTTGGCGATATCTGTAATATTTCGTCAAGCTGCCGTAGACATTCAGTGAAAATAATAGACAAGTTTGCTTGATAACAGAGACAATGTAACAAAAACTAATATTAGTAAAGGAATGGAGCTTAATAAGATTATTTACATTATTTTACAGTACAAACACTAACTATTTACGAAATTCGTAACACTACCCCCTCCTCAAAGACTGCACGTCCCGGGAAGTGCAATCCTTGAGTTAGAGGAAAACACTTTAAATAAATAAATAAATAAAATAATAATAATAATAAGAGTTACATAAATAAGAACTAATTACTATTTACATATTTACAAAAAGTGACTTTCATGACCATGATCTGAAATTCCAGTTTTGAATTTCTAATCACTTTGGCCAAAATAAGAGGCTAGTCGTTTTTAATGTACGACCCTGGGCTTGGTGTGTGGCGATTTTTGTATGCGTACGACGACGTCATTTAGACTGTTGAGGACTGTGTAAGGACCGTCCTAGTTTTTTTGTAATTTTGGCGACAGTCCCTTACGACGTATGGGATTCCACAACCAAACTTTGTCACCTTCGTTGAACTCATGTCCTGTTGCCTTTATGTCGTACCGTGTCTTCATCTTTTCTGATGCCAGTCCGATTCGGTTCCACGCTAGAAAATGAATCTCCTCAATCCGTGCCTGGAGTTCATCCACATATTCCTATGGCGATAAAGGAGCATCAGGAGGACGGCCAAACAAAAGATCCGCAGGTAGACGAAGATCACGACCAAAGAGCATTTGAGAAGGGGTATAACCAGTGCCTCATGAGCAGCACTCCTGTAGGCAAGCAAGAAAAGAGGCAATTTCTTGTCCCAGTCCTTTTGATCTTTAGACACCAGGAGGGAGAGGCTATTTAGTATGGTACGATTGCACCGCTCCACCATGCCGTCCGACTGAGGATGTAGAGGTGTAGTTCGAGTTTTGTCCATGCCGAGTAGTCCACACATTTCCTGAAACACAGCCGAATCAAAGTTTCTTCCTTGATCGGAATGGATTTGAAGAGGAACTCCGTATCTGGAAATCCATTGTTGAACCAGTATGTCTGCTACGGTTACCGCCTCTTGATTAGGAATGGCGTAGGCTTCAGGCCACTTAGTGAAGTACTCCATGACAACGAGGGTGTACTTATTGCCATCAGATGTTCTAGGAAGAGGACCCAGGATGTCTAGAGCAATTCGTTCGAAAGGAGCTTCTGCATTATAACGCTGCAATGGTCCAAGAGTGCTCTTCTTTGGACCTTTACGTGTTACACAGGTGTCACAAGTTCGACACAACTTCTCCACATCACTGCGAGCATTTTTCCAGTAAAAACGCTCTCGAACTTTTTGCAGGGTCTTCATTACACCAAAATGACCTCCTGTTGGACTACCATGAAGTTCTTGAAGGACCATAGAAATTCTCGACTTAGGAAGTAGTAGTTGCCATCTACATGTTTCTCCATCGTCAGACTCCCATTTTCGGTACAAGATACCGTTCTTCAAATGTAGGGAATCCCAGAGAACCCAATAACGTTTAGTCGTAGGATGGTAATGGGTCATGTCTTGCCAGCTGGGCTTCCTGTTGGACACCTGTTTCAGCTCTAGAATTGGCTTAATTTCAGGATCAGCAAGTTGATCTTTACTCAGGATCTCATCACTCCACTGATCTTGCGATGATATAGACCCAGTTGTAACTTGTCTCACTATAGGACCTTTGACATTAAATTTCTTCTGAACCCGGTCGCAGTATCTACAATTCTCTCAGCAGGGTCTTCTTGAGAGAGCATCTGCATTTCCTTGCGATGAGCCTTTTCGATGGCGTATCTCCATATCATACTCTTGAAGTTTTTGTATCCACCTGGCTATCTGGCCTTCAGGGTTCTTAAAATTCAATAGCCAACTTAGAGAAGCATGATCAGTTCGGATCAGGAATTTTCGACCATAAAGATAGTGATGGAAATGGTCTACGGCTTTGCGTAACAAGAAAAGAAGCTCTTTTCTTGTTACGCAGTAGTTTCGCTCTGCCTTTGACAAGCACTTGCTGAAATAGGCGATAACAAGCTCCTGGCCGTCGATTTCCTGGGACAGAACAGCGCCAATGCTTTCGTTACTTGCATCCGTATCAAGTATAAACTGTTCATCGATTTGAGGATATGACAGAATTGGAGTGGATGTTAATGCCTCCTTAAGCTTTTCGAAAGCAGCGTCATATTCCTGTGTCCACATAAATTTTTGATTGGCTTCTGTTAATTTATGAAGTGGTGTTGCAATCATCGAGAAGCCTTTGACGAATTTTCTGTAATAGGTGCATAATTTTAGAAAACTCCGAAGCTGGTGAACATCTGCTGGACGATTCCAATTTTTCACGGCTGATATCTTCTCCGGATCAGTCCTAACTCCTTCCGCCGAAATGATGTGTCCAATGTAGGCGACTTCATTACGAAACAATCTGCACTTCGAAGGTCTTAACTTCAAATTAGCTTCCTTTAACTTTGTAGCACCCTCCTGAGGTTGTTCAGATGTTCATCAAAAGATTGTCTACGATTATGATATCATCTAAGTAAACAAGACATGCCTCATATGACAGCCCCCGGAACCATTTCCATACGGCGTTCGAAAGTTGCAGGTGCGTTACATTGACCAAAAGGCATTACCTAGAACTTGTCCCGTTGTAAAGGCAGTCTTCTCGCGGTCGTCGGGATGGATCTCTGCCTGCAAGTAACCACTTTTCAGATCCAGAGTGCAGAACCAAGTGTTGCCCGGAAGTGTGGTGACGTCATTCAGTCGGCGGTAGTCTACACAAAATCTTGTAGAACCATCCTTCTTTCTTACTAACACAATGGGAGACGCCCATGGATTTGTCGATGGTTCGATGACGTCATTTTCTTCCATATCCTTAATCAAATTCTGCACCTCTTCTTGTTTGGCAAAAGGTAATCGTGTAGGGTGCTGTTTAATAGGACAATAAAGCGCCAATGCTTTCGTTACTTGCATCCGTATCAAGTATAAACTGTTTATCGATTTGAGGATATGACAGAATTGGAGTGGATGTTAATGCCTCCTTAAGTTTTCCGAAAGCAGCGTCACATTTCTGTGTCCACATAAATTTTTGATTGGCTTCTGTTAATTTATGAAGTGGTCTTGCAATCATCGAGAAGCCTTTGACGAATTTTCTGTAATAGGTGCATAATTCTAGAATATTCCGAAGCTGGTGAATATCTGCTGGACGATTCCAATTTTTCAATTTTTCATTTTTCAATCAATTATCATTGACCAAAAGGCATTACCTAGAACTTGTCCCGTTGTAAAGGCAGTCTTCTCGCGGTCGTCGGGATAGATCTCTACCTGCCAGTAATTACTTTTCAGATCCAGAGTCGAGAACCAAGTGTTGCCCGCAAGTGTGTCGTCAATCCTTGGTAGAGGGTAACTATCCTTTTTGGTGACGTCATTCAGTCGGCGGTAGTCTACACAAAATCTTGTAGAACCACCCTTCTTTCTTACTAACATAATGGGAGACGCCCATGGATTTGTCGATGGTTCGATGACGTCATTTTCTTCCATATCCTTAATCAAATTCTGCACCTCTTCTTGCTTGGCAAAAGGTAATTGTCTAGGGTTCTGTCTAAGGGGACAGTGGACCTTTATTTGAGCAAAATCATCTATAACAAAATCCTCAGAAAAAAGGTCTATTCCTGGAGTGTAATAGTACCTAAACAGTTTTTTCTTATTAAAATATCATTTATGAAGGTTTTAAGGAGTAAATAATAAAAATAAATGTATTTATATACTTTTAAATCTGTTTTTATCAAAACTAATTTTTCAGCGTTTTTAGATTTTTGAATTGCTCCTTGCGTCTTGATTCTTGATCAATATTTATAAAATTGATAAGGAAGTCTCCTGATATTATTTAAAAAGAAATTGTGTAAGCTTTTTAAAATTCGTCTTCATTAAGATAGTCAAATTTTATTTTTTACTTATTAAAAGGTAAAATTTTGATGAAAATCGATTAGAAATTTAGAAAAAAAATCTGTAAAATATTAACTATTCAAGAGATTCAAAAAATATTACACAAATTTCTTTATAATATAGTTTTAAGTGATAAAACAGCAAAAGCAAGAAAATATTTCAAAAATTAAAACACGAGGAGCATTTTAAAATTTCGTTTAAAAATTTAAATTTTTGTAAAAAAAATTACAAATTTTAATAAGATTGGAAATTTTTTGAAGGTATTCTATATGCTTTTCGTGAAATGTATATATGCACAAAATTTCATATTGCTAAGATAAAAATGAATAAAATAAATTTTTTATGTCCACCGTCTTCTTAATAGGAGAGTGATCTCACGTATCAAATCGGTGTTGTGCCATTTTGGTTCGTCCAAAGTCTTCAGATGTTTGGGAGAATAAACTTTGGAATTCCCCAATTAAACTTTCCGCAGCATCTCTCTGGTTTGGATCTAAGTCTGTATTTTGTAACAAATCCTTGACTACATTATCTGAAGGTTTCTGAGAGTGATTGCAATTTTGACTTATGCACGTCACAGGAGCACAAGACGCTATCACCTCTCCTTTCTTGATAGTCCTCGTCTTATCACTGATGTTAGCAACTCTGTTTGGAATGGTCTTTTTCGAGAGGTCTACTACAGAAGTAGCCACCAATACTCCTGCTTGTGTACGGTGTGTCTTCGGGATAATCTATATGGCCAAATCGGTAATTAGTTTCATTTTTAATTACAGCAGGAACTAAAAATTCTGTTCTTGGATCTAGATTAATATCTTCTTTGGCTATTACTATTTCTTTACATTCAATTTCGTTATTTAATCCAAAGAGGCTTATTTTTTCAAATTTAGAGAGCATTTTATTATTTTTGAAATCAAGTTTGAAGACAAACTTCTTCAGAAAATCTAGCCCGATTAAGCAAGGATCTGTTATGTCAGCCACATATGCCGTATGATAATATTTCGTTCCTCGAAAGTTGATGATTAAATTGGCCTTTCCATATATGCCTATCTTGTCGCCCATCACAGTTTGCAGGGTAACGCAGGGCGGAATCCAGATGAGTTTGCATTTCAATTTCCAAGCCAAATCTTCTCTTATTATTGTCACATTGGCTCCTGTATCCACAATCATACGGCATTGAATCTCGTTAATAAATCCTATCACATATAATTCATTAGCGCCGCCACTCATTTTTGATATTTGAAGGATCTTCAGGTGGGGCTTTTTATTATCTCTGGTAACCTTAAATTCATCTCACGTTCGTGGATTTTGGGGCAGTTTCTTCGGAGGTGTCCTATATCACGGCATCCCCAGCACGATAGATTCTGTCGTCTTGAGCTTGTTTTTCTATATTTTAAAGCTTGAAGCTCTTGCTTTAATTCTTTAATTTCCTTTAAGACGTCTATCTCTTTGTTTCTGGGCTTTTATTCACCATTGCCCCTCGGACTGAATGACGATCTCTTCGGCTGGCTTGTGTAGCTGCTTGGATCTCGACTCTGGATCTGAAAAGTGGTTACTGGCAGGTAGAGATCCATCCCGACTACCGCGAGAAGACTGCCTTTACAACGGGACAAGGATTATGGCAGCCTTTAAATCCTGCACATCTGCCATTCGTACCGCTCTCTGCACTTCTGGATCTTTTATTCCGTCTACAAAGTACTGCATTGAGAGCATTTCCCGTATATTTGTTGGGCAGTCGATGAATGCTAAATTTGCAAGCCGTTCTATTTCTGAGGCAAACTCTTGAAGGGTTTCACCCGATTTTTGATGGCGGCTCTTCATTTGTATCCTCGTATAATCTTTAAAGGATTTTTCTCCGAATCTCATTTCAAGTGCACAACTCAGTCTCAAAATTGGGTTGCGTCATATAGGGCAATGTTTGCAGCACGTAGGCAGCTTCTCCTTCCAAAGACTCTGCAAGCTGACAAGATTTCACCTCGTCAGTCCACTTGTTCGCTTCGGCTACAATAGAGAATTGGGTCTTGTAAACTTGCCAGGAACTCTTTCCGTCGTATGTCGACAGCTTAACGTGCACAGGAGAAGCAGGCGGATTTCTAAACTCTTCATAATTACCACTGGACGCTGAAAGCTTCTTCTCAAGATCTTCTACTCTTTTATTTAGCTTTTCATCTACTTCAACTATTTTCCTTTCCATTTTCCCTTCAACATTACTAATTTCATTCTCTATTTTCTCTTCTACCGAATCCATTCTTCTCTCTACCGACGAGAACTTTTCTTCTAAAGTTTTGTTCATTTCTTCTTGGCTTTTATTAACTTCCTCCTTCAGTTCTTCCATTCTCTCTTGGTTTCTCTTCATTTCTTCCGCCAACTCTTCTTGGCCTTTAATCATCTTTTCCGCCAACTCCTCTTGGCCTTTATTAATTTCATCCACCAACTCTTCTTGGCCTTTATTAATTTTATTTGATAATCCATTAATAGCTTTCAACAACTCACTCAATTGCTCTTCCATTGCTCTTGTTTTCGCCATAAGATCCCGAATTCTGACACCAAATGTTGTTGCGTATATAGGGTTCTTTTGATCTTATGGTTAGACAACTTCCAACTCTTGTTTCTTAGAAAAGTAGAAAATAATTTATTTACAGATTTTCAGAACAACAGAGTCTTCGAAACTCTCAAATATTACTAGATATTCAAAAATAACTACTCAAATCTATCGTGCAAGTACAGATATAGGTCCCAGAGACTCATTATACAACGTCTCAACACTAAATAACATTCAAAACAACGTAGATAAAACTGAAGCAAACTTGCTTAACAATCGCCTACTTGTTCACTCAATGACTGACTGATAAATAATAACAACAACAGCTCGTATTGCTCTCCTTATATAGGCTCGCAGCATGCGCTGGAAATTTCCACAGGCTTCTCGAATATTCCAAAAAACCACGGAATAACATTCAATGTATCAGCAAATCTAAAGTGGGGTTACCATAGAGAGGGAAGGGTTACCATCGCCAACAATTGCCAAGTTTGTCGCCAACTTGGCGATATATCGCCAAATTTGGCGACCAAAATTAATCGTCAAAAGTGACGCCAACTTGGCGATATCTCTAATATTTCGCCAATTTGCCATAGACATTCACTGAAAAATAATAGACAAGTTTGCTTGATAACAGTGACAATGTAACAAAAACTAATATTAGTAAAGGAATGGAGCTTAATAAGATTATTTACATTATTTTACAGTACAAACACTAACTATTTACAAAATTCGTAACAATACAAAATACATAATTTAAAATTATTTCCGGTTTTTTCATTTATTAAATACATTTTTATTAACCTTTTTCGTTAAAAATTCTAAAAAACAGTTTTATCTTAAAAGTTTTTCTGACATTTTCGTCAATTTAAATGTGTTTATAAATGATCAAATAAACAATTAATAAAAATGTATAAGATTTTACAACTAATTCAGAATAGATTTCAATATTTTCTGAAAAAATTATGTAGACCTATAAATGGATTTTCCAGAAGAAAGATACATATGTTTGTGATGAACATTTAGCAAATGTGCACCATTATATGATCATGAAAATATCATTTATTTTATTTGTTAACATACGGAAAACATATTTTAAAAATGCATTACTAACTTTTTTTAACAATTGTTAAGTATGGAAAAATATTCAAGTTTGTTAAGATTTTTTTCTCAAATTTTTAATTTTTTACATTATTTTCGGAAGTATTCTAGGGCTACTTCCATATTTTTCTAACCAAATGCATTTGAAAATTCAAATGCTTGTTGGTAAATAAATAATTAAAACTATCACTGATTGAGCTTACTTGAAACTGAATTTCTGAAAAAATACAACTGAAACATTTTTGATACATTTTAAAATTTTCTTTAAAGTATTCTAGATCAATTTATTATATAAATTAATTTATTTTATAAATTATTACAAAATAGAATGTATTGTATGGCATCATTACTACAAAAATATATCTCGATACCGTTAACTTTTTTAGTTACTACTATTTGCAAACTGTACAATCATTTACAAATAATTCCGTTTAGAACTATCATGAAATTTCCTAGAAAAATACAGTGTAATCTTTCTATTCCAATGATTGCAGAAATCTACCACAAGAATTATTTTTTTTGAACATATAGTTAATTAAAAAGGTGACACTGTCATATTTAAAGGTCTTTCTTTTGGGAAAACCAAAATATTATCTTTTTATAGCATAATAGTTAAAAAAACTAATCTACGTTTCCAATATAATTTAAGCGAAAACGAATAATGAATGACTTCGAAAATACGGCATCACCTTAAATCAGAAATTCCTAATTTCTGAAAGATAAAAATGAAGATCTGGAATTCTGTAGCATCTATTGATCAGTAGCATCTATTGATTTCAGGGAATAATTTTGATTTCGTAAAGCTCATGATAATTATCCAGCCAAAATTATGCATTTTTCAAATGACATCTACTGTTTTGACGGGTCCCATTCCTCGTTCTTCTGTGTTACTACCAGTGTTATTGGCAGTTTTATTTAGCACAGTGTCCGTGATATGGTTTCCGCTAATTCACCGTTCTTCATAATGAAATTTTATTTTGTAAACAATTGTTATTTTTTTCCTCAGTAAGATGAAACTGTTAAAATGTGAGGTGAAAGATTGTATTGATACTGAATTTTTGAAGATACCAGATTTCTGAAGTTGAACTGAATGTTGAAATATGTCTATTGTTTATTGGTTGTTTATTTTTTAGTTACTAAGTATGTTTTATGTAAATCCGTTTTAACCTAATAATATTATAATAATTTCCCATATTTATTGTTAATGTTTCTATTAAATATATTTTAGCCCTATAACGATCAAAGCATTTTCATTGCTAAGATGTCTAAATAAATGACTGACACCGGTAATTAAGAACAAATATATTTCTAAATTAGATAACGTGATTTTTCATATACATAATAAAAGGGATATTTTTAGATAAAAATACCGGTGTCAGTGTTGCATATCGGAATTAAAATTTTGTGGTTTCGGGCGAAACCAATGAACGCTGAAGGGTAAAATTTTGTGTGCAATGAAATTAACTAAATTTGGGCAAATTGGATTTGTGTTTACTTATTTTAATTTTCTAATGCTACCTTCTTTTTTTAAATCATGATGTGGTTACCTGTTCTTTTTTATAAAACAGACTTCTTTAATTTGCGTTACACGTCAAATAAGTATCCAGTATATTGTTGTGTAACAATGTCTGTGATTACTGAAAATAATAAAACTTTACATAAATTAATACAAAAGGTGACACGTTTCGAGACAAAAAATATAACAGCAGGTCAACAGATATTGTAAAAACGCGTTTCCTCATATCACAATATGATAAGCAAGGTGATTTATATAAAATTTGATTGTTTTAATTGATATTCATCGTCAGTTTTAACTAGATATCTTGGATTGTTTTTCCTGGTTATTATTTTTTATTTAATATTTTGATGAGTTCACAAAAAATAATGCTAGAAATATTGTTTTAAAATGTTTTACACTCACATAAAAACTACAGCTGAAAATTTACAGATGTTTGAAGACTTCATTTCTTTCTTTAAAATGCAACGTCGAGCAAATTTTTATGTGCATAAAATACTGTAAAATAACCCGTGTGTAAAATCTCTTCACCTCTTAGGCATGAGATTTCCGCTTTTTTGAACACCAGTATAATCTTAGAGAAAATGTTGTTCTCTTAAATCGCACAAATGTTTCGATTAAAGAATATAGCATTTTCTCTAAGATTTTACTGGTGTGGAAAAAAGCGGAAATCTCATCCCTGACCTCTATTAAGTGAAAACCTCCTTAAACGACCATTTTTCGTGGAACGAAATTTATTCCAGCAGGCTAAATACTAAATTTACTTCCATTCAGAGATTATCCCAGCTAAACTACTTCCATAAACAAGATATATATATATATATATATATATATTTAAGAAAATTAAACAAATTGCGTTTTTTCACCCAGCCGCTTGTAGAATGTTTTATTAGAAAAATAATGCCAGAGAAAACACATTATTTATCATACCTCTAAACTAAATTTAGATTTTTTTTTATTTATGTATTTTGGTAACTTTTTTTTTTGCCTATTATTTTAGCTCAGATGACGAATTAAGAAGTACGGATAAAAAACCCCTTATGCTATTTTCTGTCAGGAAGCTCTTAAAACAAAAGATAAATAATGAAATTGTCATTATTTGTTCCCGTCCAAAGAAAAATTTACTTGCATTTACTTGCTGATTTTTGAAACGACTCGGAAATAAAAGTTAGAAAAAATAAAATCGTCAAAAACAAATCTCAAGTCCATCTATTCATTTTTTAATTTCTGCAGTAGTTATTTTAATTAATTAACTTTTATTCTGACACTTAAATTCTTATATTTTTGCTATTGTGGAAAATAAGTTTTAGCAACATTAATTGTTACCTTTTTTCAACAATTAATATCTAGATTTAAACATGACTTCCATTACGAAACCACCTCCCGGAGCGACCAACTTTTATTGGAACGGAGCGTGGTTACTATAAGGATGTTTCGCGGTAAATTATACTACGTCTAAATATATTGGCAAAAAAATGTTTTTTATCTTGTGTTTGTGTTTTATGTAGTTGTCTTACCAAAAAAAAAAATTAAATTAAGTTACATAGATTCTGTGAAAACGTTTTAATCATTGCATCTTAAAGTCAGTTTTCAAAAACTATGTAAAGTTCTTTGGAAATATATATTATCCCTTAAATTGATTATATCTATTCCCTTTTTCATAGAAAACTTCAAAATGACTTTCTATGAATACATTTATACATATTATTAATTAATATAATTTTACTAGTAGATTTGGGATAAAATCGTTTCTATGATAACAGTTATAGTCTACTCTTGTAGTTGTGTAAGAACTTAATTAATTGTCATTGGTATGCAAGAATTATAAATAACCTATAACAAATATTTAAATAGAATGTTACAAAAAAAAAGAAAAAAGACATGTATCATTTATTGACAATAAAATTTGGAATCGTGTGATGAATATTTTCTCAAAAGATAATTTTAAAATACCTGTATCTTTAGTCTACCATGTTTCAGGAATTAATTAGAGATCTCGTGATTAGTAGTTAAAATTTAATCAATAGAAATTATTACACAGTGATAAATTTTTAGTAAGAAAAAGAAAGTAATGAAAACCATACAAAATTATTATTATTATTATTATTATTATTTGTAATTTTATAAACTGTTAGATTCCTCTAATTTCCAATTTACAAAAAGTGATTATGTGTGTATTTTATTTTTATTTGAGCCAAAAACCTTTTTCTTGATAAAAACTGCCACACACAAAGTTTCTTAATTTCATAACATTACGAAATTTGTTCACCTATAAGAGAAAAAAATGCAGCAATTCAATGATGCCATTTATAATATTTTTGAAATCCTTACATATATTTAAAAATGAAAAATGTGAACTCTAAAGAAGTTTTAGAAATGACAAAAGATGTGTGGAGAGTAATATGTATTTATTGAACAATGTTTACAAAGATGCTAAATTCTCTAAATAAGAAAGGAAAAATTTGATATAACTTCTTGTATGTAAATATGAACGCATTTCCTGAGCTTCTATTCATTCAATGAAAGTAAATCAGTTGATGCAGATTCTGAAGTTTATATTGCTTATTTTCATAACGGCACACCTGTTCCCCAGTTACAAAATTTTTATTCATGATATATTTCCTTTTCATGCACTTTTTTTTTCTTTTTCAAACAAGTAAATATGTCATTTTTTTTCTAGCTGAAAGAATATCGTAAGCCAAATGAACTTATTTTTTATCGGATCAGATTTTGCAAAAAATTCTAAATGATATTATCTCTGTATATATATATATATTTTGAATCCTTTAGAAATACATAAGAAATAGATTCTCCATTTTCTGATTTAAAACCACTTTCAACAGTAAGGAAAAAAGATAATAAACTCTTCACTAAATCCCTTTTTTCTGTGCAGCTTTATCATCACTTATTTCTTCAATCATTATTTAATTCGTTATTCAGTAGCATCGTCACTTCTTCTTCATTTTATTCCTGTTGTTTGCTGACTTCTGAACACCGTGCTTCAGCGATTTCTCTGATTCCCAAATCGATACTTCAGTTATTTTCTTTTTACTGATGTTTATTTTGAGTATGCTAAAAGCTGAAATATATTCTTTTATCTTAACTTCTTTAATACTGTAGTGTTTTCCGTCTGAAGATGCGTGCAGATGTGTAGCTGTTTGTTAGGAAAGGTTGTTTGTTGATAAATCTGCTAAAGTGATCTTGAATTAATCTACTAAAAGCTGAAATGTATTCTTTTATCTTGGCTTCTTTAATACTGTTGTGCTTTCCGTCTGAAGTTGCGTGTAGATGCGTTGCTGTTTGTTAGGAGAGGTTGTTTGTTGATAAATCTGCTAAAGTGATCTTGAAATGATACGTACGAATACGTAACTATATCTGATGTGCTGTTTAAAAACTACGTACAACATTACGTAGATATTGTTTCTTATATGATGTGGTATATTGTTTTATTTTCAGTTGATTATTGATACTATTTTCTTGAGCTTGATATTTTATGGAACGAATCTTCTGTTATACTGCGTAGGTTTCTTGAATGAACTTGCTTATTTTTTCCCTTTTATTTTGCTTTTTTTTGTTTCTAAATGTGGTTGCTTTTTATAATGAGAGGCTGTTCGTTTGTAAATCTGCTAAAATGATGTTGAATGAGTACGTACGAATACGTAATTATACCTAATGCTTTAAACCTACGTACAGATACGTATATATTATTTCTTGTATGATGTGGTCTATTGTTTTCTTTTCGTTGATTAATGATGATTTTCTTGAGCTTGATATTTTATGGAACAAATCTTCTACTATACTGCATATATTTCTTGTTTGATTAGGTTTATTGCTTTATTTTCGTTGATTATTGATCTATATTCTTGAGCTTGATATTTTATGTAACAAATCTTCTATTATGCTGCATAGGTTTCTTGAATGATCTTGTTTAATATTTTTCGCTGTATTGTGATTTTTTCTGTCTAAATGTTGGTAAATCTTGTTGGTAAATCTGCTTAAATGACGTTGAATGATTACGTACGAATACGTAATTATATCTAATGCTTTAAACTTACGTATAACTACGTATGTATTATTTCTTGTATGATGTAAACTATTGCCTTATTTTCGTTGATTAATGATCTATTTTCTGGAGCTTTATATTTTATGGAACGAATCTTCTATTGTACTGCATATATTTTATGTATGATGTAGCTTATTTTTTTTTTCTTGTTGACTAATGATGCTTTTCTTGAACTTGATATTTTATGGAAAAAATCTTCTACTATACTGCATATATATCTTTTATGATTAGGTTTATTGTTTTTTTTTTCGTTGATTAATAATCTATATTCTTGAGCTTGAAATTTTCTTGAGCTTGAAATTGAGCTTGATATTTTCTTGAACTTGATATTTTTTTGAACAAATATTTGATTTACTGAATATATTCCTTGCATGATGTGGTTTTTTGTTTTATTTTCGTTGACTCATGATGATCTTTTTAAGTAGCTAATTTACGGAGCAATTTTCTATTATAGTGGATATATTCTAGAAAGATCTGGTTCCATTTTTATTGAATTGTTGATATCAGGCTCATTGAAGTTTTTTCTTTCTGTGGAGGTTTCCTCTAAATATAGTTTTCCAGTCTGTGAATACAATTCGATTATTTATTATCCTTATTAATGTTTTCAGAATTTCATTAAAAACCTTTTATGATATAATAGGAATCAGTTCTAACGCTTTTCACACAATTTTTTTCAGGATAACAAACTTTAAGAGCATGTGATAGGACTACTGAACTTCTTTTCGATTGATGAATGTTTCATGCAGATGTTTTAACTTTTTATCGATTTTCATTCTTTCTCGCTTATTTTCATCATATTTACTTTCAAGACGAGAACTTTTAGTGTCCTTTTCTCAATTACCAAATAAGATACCAGGGTATTATTGTTTTTCAACATATCAAGTAATGGGTAATCTGTTTTATACAAGAAAGAAGTTTCTTCTGTTTTCTTTCTCAGAATACGAGCTTTTTAACAAAAATTTGATTGCTCTCCTTTTGCCCATTTTTTTGTGTTTTATAAATTTTTATACTTTTTTTGTATTTTACACTTTTTAGACTTTTTTTTGTATTTTACACTTTTTATATTTTTTGTTATTTTTTATTACTTTATATATATTTTTTTGTTATTTTTTAATTATATATTTTTATATTGACTTTTTTTTACATTTTCGGAACAGGTGTGCCATGCGCTTTTACTCCTTTGTGTTACTATATTCCATGGAGAAATCTGGAAGAGGTCTCAGCAGGTCTATAAAAAGATCATTATAACTTTTCATCTGAAAGAAAAAAAGGTATCACATTGAACAAAAAATAAACAATATGTAAACATATCAAATATATCTCTGAGATATGATAGTTTGCCGAGGTTTTGTACCAGGATATGCGCAAGCAGACCAAAATATTCTTAACATACTTTATCTTTTCTTTAATTTGGCACTAATTTCATCTCGTTACTCGATGACGTGATAGTGACCCCAAACCGAAGAGTTGGTGCCCGCTGTTACTCATATCGTACCAAGAAATTCCGAGGCAGAAGAGCCATTCTATAACCCTTAAATGCATATTGTACAGGGCTCCCAAATGGTCCGCAAACTGAACATCAGAATTTTCTTAGAGAAATTTTCTTTTTAGATTTTTCTTGCAAATTGTCAAGAAGCCGCCTTTAAAAGTTGATTCTAGCGCAAACGTATCATGAAATTTTCTTTTAAAAAATACTGATGTTCAGTTCGCGGACCTTTTGGGAGCCCTGAATTATTTTATCATTTTCGATACCATAAGTGTTCCCGATTTATTGGGGGTTTCATTCACATATTCCGTATTCTCACCAGAAATTTAAAAGAGCAATTTTCACTTTACTTAATGACAGACCATTCGTAATTAAATAAAGAAAAATTTACTATTTAGATTTTTCTGGTATGAATTCTGATTCTTTGAATTGCGCATTTTTTGGAACGCGTTCTGTCCTATGCATTTAATGGTTAATCTACACCTAATAATCTTGTGCTACATTATTATTTCATCCCGTGACTCGATGACGTGTAGTTATTCATGTCGCCGCCGCCCGGTCTAATATGTTCTAATTATTAAAGTTGATGATTTTCCATGGATTTTAACTTCAATTTAATGTGTTGTTTTCATTAGATTTTTTTTTCAAGCAGTTTATACAGGGTGTCCAACGAATAAGGCCCCGATTTCAAAATTAAATTTCTCAAAAACAAAGTTCCATAGAGTTTTACGGTAAGTGGTTTCTTTATTAAGTAAGTTGTAAAATTTTATACAGAAGTTATCGGTGAATATTTAAAAAATATTTAGTTCTGATTGCAAAGAACACTTGACTTGACAGGCTTCTTGTTTCAGATTGCATGCACAGAACGAGTTCTTTGGTGTACAGTGCCATATTTTTAAGATTTTTGAAATTATATTTCCGAAATTCCAAAAATTGAACACCAAAAATCTAAAATATGGCACTATACGCCGACAGACTCGTCCTTTGCAAGCAATCTGAAACGAGAAACAAGTTAAATCAAGTTGCAAAGTCTCGGCAATAACTTATCAATATGATTCAATAAAACACTTTGTTAAACTAACCATAAAAATTTAAAATAAAATAAAAAAACAATACGAGACTCATTTCGACCTAAAACTCATCATCATTTGAAGCAAGCACATGTCTGTAAGGCATAAGGTAAAAGATCTTTGACCTTGGATTTCCCCTTCCAGCATTTGGATAGGTTAATCTTAATTCAAAAACTGCTTAAATAAAAATTTAAAAAGGAGAATTCACATAAATAGGACCCAGTGAATTGAAATCTATCAAATAGATTGTGAATCATATTTTTTCGAATATTACGTCCATAGTTCATAATTCATATTGTAAAAATTTTAAAAATACAAATTAAATGTATTTATTTTTGACATTTTTCATTTTATAACCACTCAAAATAATCGCACGTTAGGATTATAATTTCCGATTCAAAAGGGATGATTCAAAAGGGAGAAGTAGTTACTAAATTTTATCCCCACGATAAACGTCACAATTATGAATGGATCGTATCCAAATTCACCAAAAATATTGATATATCTAATATCTCGGCATGAATTGCAAAATGAGCGAAATCGGCCTCTTTAGTGACAGATAATTTATGGAATTGTCAAAAGAAAGCGTTTTACTTAATAATAATAATAATAATAATAATAATAATAATAATAATAATAATAATAATAATAATAATAATAATAATAATAATAATAATAGAAAACAGACTTCGAGATTGACCAATGTATGTTTTTGAAAATTATGAAATTGATGTATTTTACTTTGCGAGTAATCAAAACTCGCATATGTTACGCAATTACTGTAATTAGCTTCAAAACTTATCTGTGACTATTGACCGCAGCTGTGTAACATATGAGGTCAATAATCACAGATAACTGCCAGACGAATACTAAAATTTTATTTTGAATACCACTATTTCCGTAGAGAGATAGTTGCATTATTTATTAAAAAATTTTTGCGATTAAAAAAAAAGAATAATACTGAACGAAAATAGTGGTATTCAAAATAAAATTTTGGTATTCGTCTGGCAACACTGATTGACCGAGCCTGTGGGGATTTTTTTTAATTAAAAAATTTTGATCTCTTGTTTACAATTTAACAAACAGTAATATATATATATATATAACGTAATCTAATTGCTAATTTATATAGATTTATTTTCAACATTATCAATGAAAGTAATCAAGAAATTTGGATAAAAATAAATAAGATGCTTACCATAGGATCCTTTATTTCTCTCAGATATATCATGTTATTTACATCGGAGTGCCGAAAAATCTTTTCAAAAATTGTGTCTTTCATGAGACGATCTCGAGTAACAACCTTCATCTTTATGTTCTTTAGATTTTTCGTTTCTTTCTCTTCGATGTTTCTTGTGTAATTTAAATAATTTGTAAGAGGGTATTGCTTGAGATCGTATTCTTTTCTGTGTTTAGGATCTGCAAGTATTTCAGAGACTTCATGAAAGCTATCAATTTTCTTATTTGGTTTTGTTTCTGACTGGAAGAACGTATCAAAAGCTGTATCAATGTTTGGGATTTCATCAAAAGTATTAATCTTACTACATGACTGTGTATCTGCGTGGAAGAACGTATCAAAATCTGCATCAAGATTTGACGTTTCATGAAAGCTATGAATTCTCTTGTTTGGTTTTGTTTCTGACTTGAAGAACGTATCAAAAGCTGTATCAATGTCTGGAGTTTCATCAAAACTGTTATTCTTAGTACATGACTTTGTATCAGCGTGGAAGAACGTATAAAAATCTACTTCAAGGTTTGAGGCTTCATGAAAGCTATCAATTTTCTTATTTGGTTTTGTTTCTGAATGGAAGAACGTATCAAAAGATGTATCAATGTCTGGGATTTCATCAAAACTATTAATCTTACTACATGACTGTGTATCTGCGTGGAAGAACGTATCAAAATCTGCATCAAGGTTTGAGGTTTCATGAAAGCTATGAATTCTCTTATTTGGTTTTGTTTCTGACTTGAAGAACGTATCAAAAGCTGTATCAATGTCTGGAGTTTCATTGAAACTGTTATCCTTACTACATGACTTTGTATGGGCGTGGAAGAACGTATAAATCTACATCAAGGTTTGAGGCTTCATCAAATCTATCAATTTTCTTATTTGGTTTTGTATCTGACTGGAAAAATGTATCAAAATCTATAATAATGTCTGAGGTTTTATCAGAACTGTTACTTTTCTTACATGATTTTATATCTATGTAGAAGAACGCATCTAAATCTGTATCGATATCTAAGACTTCTTTAAAACTATTAGATCTCCTACATAATATTGTATCTGCCTGGAAAAATGTATCAAAATCAATATCAATGACTGAGGCTTCATTAAAAATATCAGATTTTCTACAAGATTTTGTATCTCTCTGGAAGAAAGTATCAAAATCTGCATCAATATCTGAGGTTTCGCGAAAACTATTCATTTTCATATATGATGTTAAATCTGTCTGGAAGAATGTATAAAAATCTGTATCGATGTCTGTTCCATTGTTTAATTCCATTCGGCAATTTAAAAGTTCTTCTGGACGTTGCCGGAAGACTTCGACTTGTGTTGATAATTCAAGAGGCCAAAAATCATTGACGTCAAACGCTTGTATTGGGCCAAATGCTGTTTCAAAATCTACCCCAAAATGATAATCTTCATCTGGTTCTGATATGATGTCCAACTCCCTAATCTTCCCTGCAGAATGCTGGCCGCTTTCTTCGAAATTTTTCTTCTCATCGTCAGAAGTTCTAAAATGTTGTCTTCTTTGACGAACATCTTCTTCAAGATTTTTGGGAGACACTATAGCTTCGATTATAACACTATTTTCAGGAGAAATATTAATACTCTCTGCAGATATCTGTTTGACATCATCATTACAAACACTGTTATTAAATGTCATTCCAGTATAACTGCTTAAATCTTTTTCCGGCACTTTAGTAAGAAATGGACAAACCAGGTTTGCATTCGATTCGGGTTGAAACTGAGAACATTCATTTGGCCTTTCTTTGACACTCTCATAATAATCCTCTTTACTTTTTGGTCTGATATCATATTTTTCATGCTCTTTTAGTTTTTTATTTTCTTCTTTTGGCAATGTAACATCTACCTCATCCTGAGACATTTCTGTGGTCTCATCGTAGATGTCGTCTCCAAAATGAATATGTGTCGACTCTCCAGTGGCTTCGTTTGTTTGCCCATTCATATCTTTCTTTTTCTTCCAAAGACATGGGCTGCAATAAAAATTACTTAGTTATAAATCTTACATTTGTTAGATACTAGTTTAAGGGAACTAATCTATATGGACAAACAGCAATGATTTTTAAATTCTATTGAAAGTAATGTTTTTTTGTAAAAAATATATTTTTTTACATTATTTATTATTTTATACTATACTTATGTAATACTTATTTACTTATTTTATCTTTTGAAACTAATATTTTTTTTTTGTAAATAATGTATTTTTTTTTTACATTTATATTTTAATAAATCTACAGAAAATGTAATTAAATATTTTAATGAGTTTATTTATTTGTATTACAAATTATACAATAAGAAATAGTTCTATAAAAATTATATTTTAAAATAATAGTATGTTTAAAGCAGGGTTGGGTTTTTGACGTCAAAAAATGGTTTTTGACATGACGACGGTTTAAACCGGATTAAACCGTCAAAAACCTGTCGAAAACCCATAGAGTTACAATCTGCTGTGATGCACTAGAGTTTGTTGTTAAATTTTTAAATTAGCAACAGTTGGCATACATTATGCTGAAATTTAATTATATTGTGGGTAATTAGCAGGTTTTTAAATATTTCTAATTAATAAAAATTAAGGTAAAAATGATAGATTTCAAATCTCAGAAATTTATCTTGAAATGGGCATGCAGAAATATTTGCACAAAAATTATGTTTAAATATCTCGTTTATTTATTATTTTAATATTTTAAAAAATCTAAAGTTATTTAGTATGCATTTTGTCATAGTTAGTATTTACAAGTGTTAACAAGTTAAGTGTTATAAATGCAGGATTTTCAAAAGTGTAAAACTTGATACTTGTGTTTAATTTTTTTTAAATGCTATACACATTATATACAGAAGCGTGTAAAGAGAAAATTGTGACAGGGGCAAAGTTTGAATTTGGTGCCCCTCTACCCAACTTTTTCTTGTGACAGGCCAAAAAATAACGTTTGTTGTATAAATTTGGATAGTGCCCCCTAAATTTCCGTGCATGGGGCAACTGCCCCCCCTTCTCACACACCTGATTGTATACATAATATCTAATAGGTTAATTTGAATTTAAATATAATGCATATAATTTATTATATGTATGATTATTACACATTATAAACCATTTTTATCTCTACCCCGTCCCACAACACACACACTAATAGTATTAAGAATACAAATAATGCTTATTTTGAAAGCAAGGTAAGACGAGAAGTAATTATTCAACAACTGAATACTTAAGATATTTAACAAAATTTTATAGCATTCAGTAAAAAAAAAAAAAAAAAAAAAGAAAGTATTTGTATAAGCTAATTTTTCAGCATAGTAAATAAATAGGCTGAATATTGTAAATAGATACTCAGATGTTTTTTATTATCTTTATGTTAGTTATAAATTAAAAAAAAGACTGATAATTTAAAATTCAGAATTACTGATTTTTTTTGAAAAACTAACTAACAATTGTAAAAGTCAAAACAGAAAAAATCTACAAAATACTTCTAAAACACAAAATATTATGTAGTTTTTTTTATTATCTTATAAAATACATAATTTAAAAAAATAAAACATTCATTAAATATTTCCAATTAATTTGATTACATAATCTAAATCAATCCAAATGAAATTATCAAAGTAGAAATTTAGTTCAACAATGCAATTCATTTGTCCCACGTATCATACGGTAGCACATAACCAGTTTTGAGCAATTTTCTGTTTCTAATTAATTACGGAACTTGAATAATCTTTTATATTATTTTAAACGATACACTAAGTTTGGTTATAAATAAATTTCTTCATAATGTAATCCCTGCATATTTTGAATAACACATTAAAATTTAATAAATAATATTACAAAAGATAAGTTTGCCAAAGTCTGAGATTTTGTTTACTATTCAAAATATGTTTTTAAAATTTAAATTTATTTTTCCTACAACATATTTAAAAACATTTTCCTTATTAAAAGCAAAATTTTACTTATTAAATATAAATATAGGTAGATATATATATGTAAATAAATATTTTTATTTACATATAAATTTAGGTTTTTGACAGTTTTAGCCATTTTTGACAAGGAGGTTTTTGACATGACGGTTTAAACCATGGTTAAAACCGTCAAAAACTGTCGCATGTCAAAAACTTGCCAACCCTGGTTTAAAGGGTTTGTGTGTAATCAATCAGTAGTAGCTAATGTCTCACTCAGAATTCTCCTAGATATGTACATGAATTCAAATTCATAATTTTCTAAACTTTATATCCGAATTCACAAATTTCTAAACGAGATTAGTCTTAAAAATAATTTCATCTTATTAACTATTTGGTGTTAAAATTTCATTTCTACATTTTACTTTATCAATCATAGGATTGTCGGTACTAATGAGGCCAGATATAATGAAAAATGTATTAAATACGATGGAATTAATTTAAAATACAATATTTTTTATGGATTCAAACACAAAAGAAAATGCTCTATCACTTATTTGTCTGGTTTTGAGATCTGCACGGGCTGGACTCAAAAGTTGTAAAATTCTAAAGTTCGGCCCGAGCCGGCTTGTTCTGACACGACGCAATTTCTACTATTTCTAAAAATCCAGACTTTTATCATATAATTAAGATTCTTTTAAAGAATTCTGCATAGAATTTTAGACTCTTAGATTACTTGTGTTACTACTTAGTATTATTTAGATACTACTTAGATTCTTAGACTTTTAACATTCAAATAAAGATTCATTAAAAATATATAAGGTTTAGGTTAAAAGAAGATTACATTAATCTAAATTCTTTATCGCTATAATCAATTTTACAAATCCTGTTGTCTGCCCTACACATCTAGTGATCAATTAAGTCTAGTTTCGGCCTGGCTCTTCGACATGTAGAAAAACAATGCAAATTTAATCTCGGCCCGGCACGAGTCTGCTAAAAAATTATTAAGACAGTGAAACACACATTGTAACTGTCCGATGTCAATCTCTTCACTGAACAAGTAACATTTCTGTAGTGATACGTCAAACTAGCATCGGCTCGTGACGCACATTTATCCTTATTCTCGTTAGTCATATTCATTGAAAATAGCCCATATTTTATTTATTCTGCTTAAATCTGTATATCGGAAAGGCCCGGTCCGAGGGCTGAGCCCGTGCACACCACTAATCTGGTTAACTTTCTCTTGCCCCACAATCACTGATATAATTCTCTACAAAACTTCCTAAATCATTAAAAACTTTTTTTTTTTTTTACATTACACTAGATTCTAATATGTTGAAATTTTAACCGCTCTAAACGATAAATATCTTACTGCATTTCTACCACTGCAATTTAAATTTCGCGATTTTTTTCACAAGCGTAAACTGTTACCGTAGGTTATAATACTGTTATTCCGATTATTATTATTTTAGTTTTGCTTCTAAAGCTATTATAATAAGACGAAGAAATGCTTGCATACTCTGAGTTTTTAAATGGAGTCACGTTAGTATTTTTATTTAAGCATTTCGCCAAAAGTACAGTTTTTAAATTTTTAAATGTGGAATTACTTTTTTCTTATTTTACCAAAGGTATCCTTATATATGGAAGAGCATGCATAGAGTGCATCATCAACGCACAGCCCAAACTATTGCACTTAGAACCATGAAAATTTATGGGAAACTACTTCTTTTCATGAAAGCGCTCACTAAGAAAGAATTTTCTGAAATTGTACCAAAAGTGTACCAAACTGTAATTTCAAAAAATCCATTAAACTTCGAATTTTATAATTATATAATGTTCAATAATAACATATTTTGGTATATTTTAGTATGATGAATTGAATAGTAATAAGTACATTCTTCTAAATCCGATAATTTTTTTTGTAAGAAATTTGGCGATGTTTTTGTCACAAAATTTGAACATTGCAAGTGATAGTTTATCCATATTCATACATATAGTACGTTCGTTATTGTAACAGCGGAAGAAATTCAAATTAAAACTTTTCATTAATACATTATTTTGCTTAAAGAATTAAATTGGCTATATCAAGTAGAAAAGTATTTACACCTCAAGCAGTCTAAAAAAATAAATTCATTGATTTTATTTAACACTAGAACCGCCATTAGGGATCAAAATGACCCCTGCCAGAGTGATAATAGTCGATTCGAACCAGAATTTTCATCATAAGATATGCTAAATTTAATCTGCAGAAAAATAGACTAATTAAAAAGGTTAAATAGTTTAACATTAAAATTCTGGTGAGAAAAACATTTTATAAAACTTGAGTGAAATACCCGGCGGTTGTGGTGTTAAAATACAGAGAAAAAATAGTATAATGCAAAAATAATTAATTTAAATATGAAAGCTGTTTTTGTAAGATTTTTTTAAAAAAAGATTTCAATTGAACGGATTGGTATTGAGATAATACGTAGCAATTTACCATATTTTTCTTGGTTCACAAGAAAACTGGACACTTTTATGTTAATCGTGCGCAAATCTCCCCAATAGCACTTTAAAAATCGCCATTAGCAGTGTTTAAATGTTTCTTATGTTAGAAATAATTTTTTGATGTAGAGATAAATTGTTTTAGTATTTGTCAAAAATTAATCTTTTTTTTGTTATTCTTGTTTTAAATGAAATCAGTAAACAGTATAATTTTTAAATGTGTGTATTTTAAATGAAATGAGTAAAATGTTTATATTTTTAATATAAATAATAAAATGTGGATATGGAATGATTTTATTATATAACATATCTTTCTATATTGCTTAATATCTCTTTATACAGCTATTAGAAAAGTTTTACAAAAATTTGAACGCAATTATGGAAGATGCAGACAAAAATGGTTAATGGAAATTTGTATTCCATATCGGCCGTTTATAACTTAAGTTTTGGTGGACGTATTATGGCGAGACTGGAGGGATAGCTGGCTTTTATCTGCAGCGAAATATTCTATTATAAACATATTTATGAATGTTTCTTATACGATAGTAGAGTAAAATAAGAGAGTAAACCTCAATAGGACGAAAAAAACTAGGAACTAATAAAGCTTTTTGTTGTAGAACTCCTTTGTATTCTATTTGGCATCATAAATAATATTTTTTGTATAACCTAGTTAGTGTTTTGCACGTAATATTGCGTTCACTAAGGTGCAGGTTTCACAGCAGAATAAGAAATATTTAAGGTATAGATTTAATGACTTTTCAGTTCATTGAAGAATGATTTATACTCTCAAGAATTACATTAATATTTTTAATTATTTTCTTATATAATTTTCTTAACCCTTGCAACATAACTCAGAGAAAACAACATTACAATGTTACCCCTTTGCAAGACCGTAAGACGGTTTCGTTTAAAAACGTTCCGTGCAGACAAATTTTACTGCAGTTATTTAATTTTTTTTTCTTTTATAAAAAGATGTAATTTTCTATTTGGTTAAAAATAAATATAATTCATAGTTATTTTTATATCATAATTTAAAATATTTTAGTAAAGAGCGATCGTGGAATAATGATAAACACTTTTAAAACGTAGGCAGTTTATCATATATTTAAACATTAAGCATTTTCTCGTAATTTTCGTAACTTGTGAACATAAAAATATCTTTTCAATATTTCTCTGAGACTTGCTTTGTTTATTAGCTGAACGATCGCTTTAATATTTTTCAAATTAAGTTCTCCTATACGCGTCATTCCATTCATGAGTTTAAGATGTGCAAAGGATAAAAAAAAAACTTGATTATTTATATCCACTGCAAATGCAATTAACCAAGACTATTCCATACCACTCAAGGAATTATAAGAATTGAAAATTGTATAAGAAAGTGACTGCAACCATTTTTTAAGCAGCGTAATTTCAAAGTACGTTCTATACACGTTTTGATAAACAGCATATAAAAATTATACATGTATTAAGTATATATTTTATAAATTCCGTATTGTCTGTCTCACTGTCGTTCCTGATCTTTCATTTAAAAAAACTGTACTTTTAAGTTTAAATTGAAATGTTCATATTTTAGTATGATTCGTGGAATAACGGGAAAGAATTTCATTCCATTTCCCAGGAAGCAGCGGAAGAATATAAAACACAGAAGCCTATAATATATTCAATTGCGAAACGTCTTCGAAGAACATTACAATAAATGTAAAACAAAAGTACATAATTTTTTTTTAAATAATCGTATTTTATCTTACATTTATTTAATATAAAAAAACAAGAAGATTCTTGATTATACGGTATTTTTACTTACTGCATTAACAATTTTTTTTTTAATATGATAATAGAGGAAATTTTAGTAAGACGAAACGTCTACGTACTGGAAAAAGACATCGTATTAAACCTCGTTGTAGGCCTTTATAATCATGTAATTTATATTTTCTGTTGAACGTTGGAGTCTATTTTAAACAAATTCTCTTCCGGCAGATTTTAATGAGATTGAATATCATTTATTTATTGTTTATTTTAAAAGAGTATGAATTTAATTATTTTAATATAACTATAATTTTATTTGTACTAATGTAAAAAATACGGAAAATAGATAGAATATTGTTCTCCCGTTTATCAGGAATTTTCCATTTGCTACTATACTATTGGTCCAATGTGGTTTAGACAAGTAGAGAATTATGAAAATTTCATATCACAAATAAATTTTAAAAGATTAAAATAATATATATGTAAAAACAACATGGAATTATTCTTTAAAACTTGAAACAGCAAAGCAAAAAAAAAAAATATCTTTATACCTAGCAAGTAATATTAGAAAAATAGATTAAGCGATAATAAACTTACATTCGAGTACGGAAAAAACCGCGAATTCTATTACATATCTTCATTGTAAAATGAGTTTTTAAATTTTATATCCGCGTATTTACCAATTATACCAGGTATTATCGTAAGTTCAAAATGGGGTAGTTTTTTACGTCCAACTACTAAAAAATTCAAAATTCTTTTTCATAAAATAATGTATAAACATATAATATTCTTTGCATATTTCAACAGGTTTATTTATATTATATCAGATATTAATATAGTATTCTGTATAATTTATTACATACAATAAATCCAATTCACAATTCCTTTTTAAAAAAGTAAATATATTGCATCGAGTCTTTTAAAATGTTTAAAAAATGATGATAATGATAGTTCCAAGTTCAAGTTAAAAGCATATAAATTTGTCCAAAAAAATTGGTCCAGAGAGTCTCGGTATTTAAATATATAAGTTCATATAAGTTTCATTACCTTGTTAATTTTCATTCGCAGTTCAACGTACTTCATTTCCCCCATTTTTTCACTTCAAAACGCTTTCGCCTAAAGGGAAGATTGTTGGAAGATTGTTGCATTTTCAAATCAACAAAAATTTTTGAACGAATACCCAATATGTGGATATATGTTTTAAAACTTAAAACATCAAAACAAATTGACCATAAGAGAAAAGCAAACATACTTCATTATACATTAATTAAACTCGGGTTCGAATCCTCGTGTATGGCATAGATGTGTTTGTGAGTGTCCCTTTTTAGTAATATACATGCGTATGAAATGGATAAAAGAAATAAAAATTGCTTCGATTTGTCGTTGTTTCTGTATGTAGTTGGATAATTTCAGGTGAAAAGCCATAATTGCTATAGGCGCAAAATAATCACTGCCAAATGTCAAACGTACATATTTTAGTTGTTAAATGCCTGTCGCATGAAAAGTGAGTAATACAGAAATATGGGTACTACTAGGTTATCCCGTCGACCAAAAAATTATCGCCAAACTATAAGATTAAATACCAATACTGGATTATCGTGAATGTGACATTCAATAACATTAAATACGGTTCACGTGTTTAAAATGACTATATTTTGACTTTTTATTAATATTTTAATTAATATTCTACTAATTATTTGTTTTTTCGTTATTAAAAATAAAAATTATGTCAATATTTATAATTTGGCTATTTGGCAATTTGTATAATTTGGCGAAATTGGTCGACGGGATAACAGAGTAGTGCCGAAATATGTTAAATGAAAAAAAAAAAAAAAAACTTACATTCGACTCTGCAGAAAACTATCAACTTGTCCTGAATATAGAAGCCAATATGGCCAGTAAACTACAGCAAAAAAGTTCAATTATTATAGGCTTCAACACTTGCAGAATTGAGGACTACCGCCCTGTAATTCGTTGCGGCAACTGTCAGTCATACGGTCACACTAAAGACAGGTGCAGGTATGACCCAACATGTGCATACTGTACGGGCAATCACAAATCTGAAACTTGCAAGTACAAAGACAGGCCGTCCAAACATAGCTGCATCAACTGCCAGGGAGACAGAGAAAACTTCCCACACGCTGCGAGTTCAAGCAAATGCCCAGCATACCTATTTTACTTACACGATAGAAACAACTCCATCAAAAGAAATAGTCAAAATTCAATATAAAAGCTAACAGTACCCAAACTCAAAATAATGAAGATCACCAACATCTACAAATCATAAATCATCAAGGCAATAGTAATCAACAATTCTCCACCCCAAGCACGATAAATAATAACAGCAACCCAGAGATCTCAACCCCAACAATAGCAAATTCTAACGGTATCCTAAACACAGAAGCAGAAAATCCCTCGACCAGTAACATACAGAAAATAAAAGTAAATTCTCTAAACTTCCTCCAAATAAACTTGCAAAACTGCAAAGCAGCGACAGAAAATGTAATGGGCTATGCAAACAAGAATAACATAGAAGTAATACTGATGCAGGACTTCTATCATCCTGAAAATAAAATATGGGCAATTCCATCATCAACCTGGCAGACGTTTACATCAATTAACAATACAGCGGCGGTAGTCATCACAAGACCCGACGTTGAAGCAGTACAAACTTACACAGATAACAACACAGTATTCGTAAATATTACGACATCAACTGGAAAAATTACAGTGGGTTCGGCCTATTCAGCTCCAAAAAGTGACTTCGCACATGATATGGAATGGCTGAACATCTTCAACCCCCTCCAGCATCTTATACTAGGGGCAGACCTCAACGCACGCCTGTCCCTACTGGGATACCAGAACGAAGATGCCAGAGGTACAATGCTCACCCATCTCCTTCTGTCGAAAAACCTCATACTTATCAACGACACAGAAGCTCCACCATCATTTATAGGACAACCCAACCGACCATGCAGTACAAGCCCTGATGTGACTTTGTGCTCCCAGGACCTATCAGACTTTGTGGATTCATGGTATGTAGACACCAAGTCAGAATCAATGTCGGACCATAGGTATATCCATTTTTCTTTATCACTACAAACAAAAAACATCACCCTCAATAGATTCAAAACAAGACACACCACATTTAAAAAATTTAACAAAATCTTTAAAAACAAAACAACAAACTTAAGTAATACACTAACAAATATAAAAACCAAAATAGAACTGGATAATTGGATGCAACAATTTAATACAGAAATAAACGAAACATGCAAAAAATCACTTAAAACTAAAAAACTAAAATTATATCCGACATTTGATTGGTGGAACGACTCCCTAAAAGCCCAAAGAAACAAAATTTCTGCCCTCAGAAAGCGTTACAAAAACACCGGTGACGTTAGATGGAGATCTCTTCTCCAGAGAGAAAGAGCCATCTACAAAAAACAAATAAAAACAGAAAAATTAAACTCCTGGAAAAAATTCTGCACACATACAAAAGATAAATTTGGTCAAGCATTCAAAATAGCAACAAACAAAAGACTCACCAATAAACACTTCATACACACTACAATGGAAAATTCAACGCCCTACACAACCAAAACTGAGACCTTTAAAGAACTAATTGACCACCATTTTCCAAACTCAGACATAATAAACCCTCCACTGTTGGACCGAGCACTGGAAGAGGACATCCCATATCCGACTCCCCCTCTTTTCTCATTTAAGGAAATCAAAACTGCACTAACAGAGCAGAACAACTTAAAAGTCCCTGGTTATGATAAAATAGACGCCTTCATAATCAAAAACTTATTTAAAAACTTTAAACATTTAATCAGGGATCTTTTCAATAAATGCCTAACTTTAAATTATTTCCCTATACCCTGGAAAATAGCTCAAGTAGTATTTTTCGCTAAACGAAATAAAAATCCAAAACAACCATCATCTTATCGTCCCATATGCCTCCTTCCAATGCTGGGAAAGATAATGGAAAGACTAATCAAACACAGACTAAATTATTACCTAGAAACACAACACTACTTTCACGATTCACAATTCGGCTTTCGTGAGGGCAAAAACACAATACAACTACTAAAGAAACTAAAAAACACAATCATAAAATACCTAAACAAAAACATATATTGCGCGCTAATATCCTTTGACATAGTTGGAGCCTTCGATAACACCAACTGGAACACGTTAGCAGATATCATTAAACAACTTCCCATTCCCAACTATCTTAAAAACATTTTACTCAGCTTTCTTTCTGACAGGGAAATAATTACAGACTACCTAGATACGAACATCAAACGCCCTACCAATCAAGGTTGCCCTCAGGGGTCGTGCCTCGGCCCGCTCCTGTGGCTCCTTGTAGCCAACCTTATACTTAATAAATTCTATCAGTCCTACATAAACCTATATGCATTCTGCGACGATTTCAACATGGTGGTGAAGGCTAACAGCCGAAGGGAATTGGAAAACGAAGTGAATAAAAGGATCAAGCTCTTCGCAGAAATATGTCATAACGTAAAACTCACAATATCACACGATAAAACAACATTTATGATGATGGGTATGAACACACTAGAAAACCGACTACCAAGCTTTAAACTAGGGGACTACAAAATCAAACACGTTAATCACTTAAAAGTTTTAGGAGTAATATTTCAAAGCACACTAACATGGGATTTACACATCAAAAACATCAAAGATAGGATCCTCCAACTAACAACATCAATTAAAAGGGTCTTCTCTGCCACATGGGGAGTCAGCCGAGAGTACCTAAGAACATGGTACATCACAGTACTTGAAAAAATAATAGCCTATGGCTCGGAAGTATGGGCAAACAACCTAAGATGCGCGGACAAGAGGCAACTCAACAGCATACAAAGAACTTGTCTGTTATCAATAACAAAAACATATAAAAATGTATCGACACACACGCTCCAAACACTATTAGGCATCCCCCCAATTCTTCTAACGCTGAGCTACAAAAATCTAAAAAACGACATATTAAACAAAACAAACGTTCTCATACACAATGGTAAAACAATAACACACACCGACATAGAAGACAAAATCCTTAAATATCAAATTAATCCAGAAATCCACATTAATAACCTAATAGCGACAGATAAAATTTTACCTCAAAATAACATCATAAAAATATACACAGACGGTTCGAAGGGGGAAGAAAACACAGCATATGCAGTAGTAGCATTCAACTCAAAAAATAAAATTTATGAAAAATCTGTAAAAATCCAAAAAGATAATACAATATTTCAAGCAGAACTACATGCAGTCATTACATCGATAAACTGGGCACTAACAACAGAATACACTAAATTCCAAATCCTATCAGACAGCCAGTCAACAGTAAAAGCTTTAACAAAATTATTCCCAAACAACCCAGATATCTATAACATACAAAAAACACTAACTCAGAATAAACATAAAATATTTTACATTACATGGATAAAGGGACACATAGGCATAGAAGGCAATGAGCTGGCGGACAAACTGGCCAATGACGCTGCTCAGTACTGCGATCTCCCAATAGACCGAGGGATAAAACTTCCTCGGTCATATCTTATTAAATGCCTGAAGCACAATATGCTGGATGATTGGCAGTACAACTGGGATAACTCAGGGAGCGGCAGATTTACCCACTCCATTGTACCAAAGGTTCAAGCCTCTCTAACATGCAAAGACAAAGTTTCAATGTACTTTCTGTCAGGACGCGGTAGCTTCCCCACTTTTTTACACAGCATAGGGAAAAAAGAGAACAATCTCTGTCAGTGTGGCGTCAGGGGAGATCCGCTCCACTACATCTTTGGAAACTGTAAATTTATGAAATTCAAATTCAAAAGAAAGCACGACACTGTATATGAAGATATAATGTCAATAATAAATGATCAAACAAAAACAAGACAACTTTATCAAAACTATAATATTCTAAATGAAAAATACTCTTTCATAAAATACAAATTTCTCACGTAAAATGGATGTACCTATGAGTGCCTAAATATAACATGTAAATAGTAATAATGCATAAAATGCACTATCTTATAAACAGTCACATACCAAACATTGACACAGTTACGCACATATAGACTGCTAAAACGAACTGTACTCTTCTTATTTTTCACTGTATATAATACAAAGTAATGTTTATTTTATTGTAAATACTAGTGAATTCTTAATGTTAGCACCATAAAATGTATATAATATCTCATAGTATCATAGTATTCTACAATAAGCAGTATTTGTTTTACTGTATATATAATTGTATTTTTCTCATTGTGTCACTGTAATTATAATCAAGTATTGTTCTATTATTGTAAAAACTACTTTTCCCAATGTATTGTAATTTAATAGTGAATACCAAACAATGTCATGTATAACCCCAACCAGGAATATTACAAGTAAAAACCGGCACGCCCTGAATGAATAGGGTTGCCAATTGTGATTGCAATTGTAAACTCCTAGTGATTTAAGGGCAAGAAATACAGGGATCTTCCTCCTTGCTGATGTTCCCGGCAACGGGAACATGGCTGTGGTCCGCTGGAATAGTGGACCCCTCCCCCTGCCTTGGGCTCGGGGCTTGTCCCGACCATATGCCAAAAGCGGGTCCCCAAGGTGGGTGAAGTCTGAAGTCTGAAGTCTGCAGAAAAGTGCGAATCCTCTTCATAGTGAACAACAGATCCTTTATTTTTTCAGAGTTATTATTTTTTTTACTATGAAAATTACTGTGAAACTATTTTCAGCTAATTAGAAATTATTATTTTTTTGTGGAGTGATGAATTATTTTGGATAAAACTTTTTCGCAGATATTTTCAACAATGCTTTGTCTCAAACAATCCTTTGTTGTGAGCAAAAATATTATTGCATTTCATTGTTACATTCTTTAAAATAAAATATTTTTTACCATTGTTAGAAGATCATACCATTATTAATTTAATCATTGTTTAAACATATTCTAAAAAAACAAAGAAAAAAAGAGATAAGTAAAAGTAACTACGTGCACATTCGCTAAAATGTTTTATAAAATCCAACAACGATCAATATTCAAAACTTATCAATAGACACGCATAAAATATAAGAAAATATTTAAAACTAATTAATAATTTACAGGTAGAAAATGAATATTTAAACATTTTCAAATGTATAAATATAATGCGTTGGAACCTGGCATATACTGAACATTTGAATGCAGTGACGTTTTCTAGTAATCCCGATGGAAATCCCATTTTACTTATATTATTTTATACGCTTATAGTGGACAGCTGGGATTTGGGTATTTGTTTATAGATAACTTAAATTTTATTTCGCCAGATTTTATTTTTAGTTTTCCAAATTTAATCTTGCACTATTTGGAGTGCAAATGTTGGCATTCCTTTATATATTTGTCGTGTATAGCCCGACATGTTGTTATGTTTCCAATCGGAATGAGGCGCCAATAAAATGGTTTTATCGAAAATTTTATTTATTCATATAGAGATCTAAACACGAAATGAATATTCGCTTTCTTACTCGCGTGAATATAGGCAGGTTGCCATGAAAGTGATATATATATATATATATATATATATATTAATTGATATATGTGTTTCGTATGGCATAGAAATAAAAAGTGTAGAATTTACGATTCATTTACGGAGTCATTCAAAAGAATTCTGTTATATTTGAATTTATGGAGAAAAATCGCTTAAACTTTTAGTGGTATTACACCTGACTCAGGTGTATCACAACACATTTATTGTAACACATGAAGTTTTTTATGTATATCAGTTTATAATTTATCGCCTATTTACAGAGATATTTAAAAGTATTTGGCTGCAGCATTGTCTAAAATGACTAATTACTGGTTAGATAAACAAAATGTCATCTAACAATAGAAGCTGTAAACTATTAATGTTTTTAATTTAAAAACTTATCATTCAAATGATTTGAAATTTCATTTCTACGAAAAGTTTAAACCGAATGTTCAAATATATTTTCAAAATTGGGTGTTACCATTGAAAAAAAAAAACTTTGTCTGGTTTCTATTTGTATATGGCCTCCAAAGCCAATTTGATATGCATCATTTCATAGTAGACTTTATTTAAAATCATTTGATAGATTTGCATTGTTTCTATTTAATTTCGTTGCAGTGACTGATGACGGATAATGGTGGAGGATTATTTTTTTTTCCATGACGTACATGTAAAAAGTTTGCGTTGGAGTTAGATAAGTTCTGTTCTGAATGAGACTGTATGAGAAATAATGAAGAATATTTTTCAACAAATATGTACGCGTTTCGGCAGTTGTAAAGACAGGGCTCCCAAATGGTCCGCCAACTGAACATCAGAATTTTTTTAGAGAAATATTCCTTTTAGATTTTTCTTTCAAATTGCCGAGAAAGCACCTTTGAAAGTCAATTCTAGCGCAAATTCTGTAGAAACCTATCATGAAATTTTCTGTTAAAAAATATTGATGTTCAGTTCGCGGACCATTTGGGAGCCTTGTAAAGAGTGTATTTAATATCAATAAAATTTTATTGAATACAGTAAGACTTTATTAAGACTTTAATTTTTTCAGTACTGTAAGGGTCAAAATATACAATCACAAACAGAATGGATTGTTCTAGCTGTTTAAGTAACACACAATATTGGTGTTTAAATGAATTAGTTTTTACATCTATTGTTTAATATGTAGTTAATTAAATATCTTCCTTTTTAATTCAAACTATTATACTTAAGTTTAACTTTTTATATTTTTATCACTCGGATATCTGGAAGTTTAAAACAAATCTGAAATTTAACATTAAACTGAAACCAAATACTTATGCTTACATAAATTACTTTAATTAATCAACATTTTTGCAACTAATTAAGAATTTCTGAAATAATTAATTCGGAGTACTTGAGCTTAAGTTACAGACTATATTTTTTATTGTTAGTATTCCGAACTTGTAAAAGAAAAGTTTTATTAAAATCGTGTAAAAGTTATATTGCTCGTAATTAAACATTTAATGATGTGCATTTACCTTGATTATTTTCTTTGTTTAATCATTAAATCTTAATTAAAGACACAACAAATATATTTCAAAGAAAAAAGACATTTAGTGTTGTTAAATTATAAACTAAAAATATATACTAAATGTAAAGGGAATCTTTCATAGTTTTTGTTTTAAAACGTTTTTTTTTTTCTCTATGCACTTTGCACAAAGCATTATGATCTGTAAAAAGAAAGACCAGCTTGGAACCCCTGATATACATAAAGGTTTGGTTTTTGTTTTGTTTATGCCGGCCAATTATCTACGCTTGGGATATAGGACTTAATGGGTGGCATGCCCTCCGTGGGGTCCTTTCTAAGGGAACCTAACCCGTATTTACGCAAAATTCGAAGAAAACCACGGAAAACTCCGAACGGTTAGGCCGACGGTCGCGATTGGGTTCGAGCCCAGCACCTACCGTCTACCAGTTTCGAGGTCAGAACCTCGAGACCATTGGTGGGGCAATATACATAAAGAAAAATTATTCTTTAAATAATTTTCGATAGTTCAAAATTTTTCAAATGAAACAATAAAAAATGCATATTATTTATGCATTTTTAATTATTATTTATCAATTATTAATGCACCATAACATTTTTAGTCAGATTGTGCTTTATAACCTTATAATCCTTAATTTAATTTTCGTACAAAATATATCGCATGAAGTAAATTTTCAATCTGTAAGTGCAATTACTAATAAGGTGATAAAACTATTTCCTTAAAGTCGAGTATTTCCGAACATTTTTAACGTTTTCAATGAGTGAAGAAAAGTTTACGAAAGATTTAGCTAAGGGCTTTTACAGAATTTATTGCGTTATGCATTAGAATAGAATAAATCGCATGTAATAAAAGTAAACTTTTCCAACTTACTTAGTTCTAAATGAAAACGCATCAGTCTTGCATCAATTTAAAATGTGAGCTTATGTTTTAGACAAGAAAATAAACCAGATGGAATGGAAATGTGTTTAAAACTTAAATTTAAAATAAATATTCATTTCGTTGTTTTATATAAATATTGTAGTGGATATTCTTTACACGATTTAAATTAATATTCCCAAATTCTACCTGTTATAATATCTTTTTTGGTGACTGAAAACAATTTCTTATCCAAATTGCTACAATTGTGAAAAGAAGTATTAGAATTCGGTTTCGATTTTATTTTTTACCATATGCAGGGCTCCCAAATGGTCCGTGAACTGAACATCAATATTTTTAACAGAAAATTTCATGATATGTTTCGACAGTATTTGCGCGAGAATTAACTTCGAAAGATGGTTTCTTGGCAACTTGCAGGAAAAATATAAAAGGAAAATTTCTGCAAGAAAATTCTGATGTTCAGTTGGCGGACCATTTGGGAGCCCTGCATATGATAATTCCTATAATCCCTATATATTCACCATCTACCACGATCTAGAAAATCTTGGTCGGATGCTAAAATGAAATTCCCGATTAATTGTATTGGAATGATCATCACCGAAATCCAATCAGCTTAGTGATGAATATAAAGTGAGTGCTCGACCAAGGTACTCTAGATTGGTGAATACAAGATCGTCTGGATAGCTCTGTAGAAATATTATCACACCAAGCCAAAGCAGCCAAAGTAGAGAGAGAGCTAAAGTAGTAGAGCTTAGAAATTTCTTGGTCTGTTTGAATAAACCCCGCTATACTATTTTAACCTAAAAGTTGATTTATTTAGTTGAAAAATATTCCTTCTTTTCACTATGATTTTATATATGTTTTAGAGAAAAATCTTTAGTTTTTGAAATATTTCTGGCGTGAAAGATGTATAGATTTACAGGCTTCCGAGTACTAAATCCGCTGTAATATTCACTCCATGTACCTGTCTCCTGAACACACGCGCATAGCTCCCGAACGCACCCAATCATTCCTGAGTCGTGATGCTACAATGGAGTCATTCTAAAGATTCATTCACGGAATTTGTCATTCTTAAATGGCAACAGTTTTAACTTGTTTACATTGTTTGTTCTTTTTCGTAATTACTGATTGTTTTATTTAGAACTTAAACATTATAATTAAATAGTTTTTGTAGGTTTTAAAGAAAATGCGTAATGAATAAATCTTTTACATGTATATTTTCATAAGTTGAACAATTAGAATATTTGTGAACGGCTCGGAATAGTTAAGGATAACGTGGGCGCAATTGCAATAAGTTTCCTTTTCTCGTGGATGGGCTGACCCCAGAATCGTCGTACACGGAGGGGTTTTATATAACCGGCTTCAACCGGCTTTTTACTAATATTTTAACACTAGAACCGCCGGGTATTTTACTGAAGTTTTATAAAAAGGGTTTCTCACCAGAATTTTAATTTTAAACTTGATAACTAATTTAATTAGTCTATTTTTCTGCTGCTTACATTTAACACATTTTATGAATTAAATCCTGGTTCGAATCGATTATTATCAAACTGACAGGGTTCATTTTGACACCTAATGGCGGTTCTAGTGTTAAAGAAACTGTTGTTTATTTAAATCGCCTAAATGTTTCAATTTAATTAAAGAAAGTTTTCTGTATTAAAATACTGGCATCCAAAAAGCCGGACACTTCTCAGCTCTGGTATAAGTCTATTTGCTACCGCTACGCGGCGACTAGGCGGTCATCCGCCCCGATACCGGATATTTAACTTGTTAAGATGAGGTAACTCGTCAAGTAGGGACCTGGTCATCGGTTAGAAAGAAAGAAAGTCTATTTGCTTTACAGAGCTGTTTCGATAAATTTTTATTTAATGAGACTGAGGTAAATTTATAAAAAAAAAATCCACCACAAATTACAAAACGTAATCCTTATGTACAAGAATACATTCATATTTTTTTTTAAAGTAAGTGTGTCTGTACTAATAAAAGAAAATTTCACTATAACACATTTTAATGAAATTGTAGAAAGTTTTTATCATCAGCGATTTAAGACATATTCTTACAAATAATCGTTTGTGCAGCGATGTATCAATAAATGTACGCTTTTACACTGTGCGTATGAAAAATGATAAATCCTATCTATTTTGTGCCTGTGAAATTTTTTGTTTTGTACTATATAATTTAGTTTATGAATTTGAGATTTCTATATTAACCTTAACATCGCATTTCATCTTTAACTGCAAGAAATATATGTCGTTTATTTTCATTTATTTTGTTCTAAAGTTTTTATAGGCAATCCTTTTTATTTCAATTGCAAATTTTATTTATTACTTATACTTTCTTTCAAAATTTTCATTTAAAATAAAAGCATTCTTACAAATAAATGAATGAAAAAATAAATAAAATAAACAATAAAAAAATGAATAACATAATCTTTTAGCATATTACATATTATTTTCTTGAAATTAAAATAAATAAGAGACAAGCTAACATAACAAACCATACAGAAAAATCTAAAGCTTATACTAGCTTTCATATGTAACGTACCATTTAGTTTGTCATAAAGCGATGATCAAAGGATAGGGTATTACAACCACAAATGACATCGTTTGTATTGTTTTTCACGTATCCATTTTAACGTGATTTTGAAACTTTACTTGAATGAATATAAATGTACCTTAGATTGGGGGATATTTCGGTCAAATGGCTTGGGAGCCATTTTCATCACATCTGTGTGAAAAGCGCAATAATTTTTTTCGAGTTACACAAGTATGGAAAACGTAAATATGATCATAGTTATTTTTCACAATTGTTTCGATAAGTTGTCATTCTATAAATTCATTTTTCACAATTGTTTCGATCTATTTTATTCAGTGAGAAACTCAAGACTGAAATAAATGTAAAAAGAAAAATATGTCTCGCCCTTAGATTATGAAATAGAACCCGAATTTACGTGAATATATTCATGTTTTAAAAAATAAATGTATCTATATGTGTAAAAAAGTTTTGTTTTTCTAAGATTTGACTTAAATTGTAGAGTTGTTTCTATCACGAGCGATTTAAGAAATAATCTGGCAAAAAGCCATTTGATTAACTATATACAGATAAAAGAATACTTTTACACAACCGTAGGAAAATGGATAAATCGCTTCTATTTTCTGTAAGTGAACGTTTTTGTTTTGCACTACATAATTTAGTTAATAAATTACACATTTCTATATTTACCTTTAAATCTCATTTAATGTTTGACTGGAAGAAATATCTAACGTTTATTTTCATTTATTTTGTTCCTAAGTTTTAAATCGACAATCCTTTTTATTTCATTGCCGAAACGTCAGTGAAGGCTTACTTTGGAGACACGAAATTTTTTGGTGTCTGTCTGTCAGTCAGTCAGTCTGTCAGTCAGTCTGTCAGTCAGTCTGTCAGTCTGTCTGTTCCGCGATAACTAACGCAAAAAGCAACCGATTGGCTTGAAATTAAGTGGGTATGTTAGTGAGGCACTGGGATTAAGCTGTATAGTTTTTTGTTAGATTTGATTCATTCGTTCGTAAAATATAGGATATTTTATTTTGCGCAATAATGCTTTTCTATGGCAAATCCAATGATTTTCGATTTCTTTTTTCCTTGAGAGAAAATGACACATTTTATTAATGGTATTCAATGATAAATGGACACTGAAATTTACCAGTTAAATTATTCGTTTTGTTTTGAAATTTTGTCTTTGCATTTGTCAAATTTTTAAAGTTATTACTGTAAATTTTGAAGATTTTTTATAAATGTGTTCCAATAATATAAACTAATTTGTTTTAGAGATTTACTTATTTAAAATGTATTTATTTCATTTTCTTTATTTTCTCTTAATGGTTGCTAAGCAACCATTCATCCTGATCCTTATTATATTTTAATGCTATAAATTTGAAAGCGTGTACGAAAATTTAAAAACTGATGAATTAATTAATGTCTTTCTATCTTTGCGGATAAATATAACATACCCCAGAAAAGAATATAGGCTATGTTTTATTAATTTTATTCAAATATTTTCCTTAATAATTCAAAATTTTCTTCTTTTTCATACAGAATCAAGAGCGATTTTTTAGATAAAATTTAACCAATTTCCTTTATCGTTGCCAAAGAAAAAAAAAAATCGAATAATTTTTCAACGGCAATAAGTTTCAATTGAGCAATTTCCATTCGAAAAAGTAAACTAAGAAAAAATAAATATGACGTCAGAATTAAAATTAAAATAAAAATAGTATTTTGTTAAATACTAAACACGGAAATTTGTTTCGTAAATAAGAATTTTTCTGACAAAAATGGGGGCATAATTAGAAGTAAAAGAAATAAAAAATAATTATATTTTTAACAAATATTTCAGTTGATAAAATTTGACGTCATAATTGAAATAAAACAGGTATTTTATAGTTCTCGTTAAAAATACAAGAAACATGGACAGCAATAACTCATGAATAATGACGTCATTGTCGAAACTTCACTGAAGGCTTATTTTGGCGACGCAAAATTTATTGTTTTCCATCTCTCAGTCTGTTCTTCTGTCTATCTTTCAGTCCCCGATAACTGCCACAAAATGTAATCAAAACTTCTTTTTTTCGTAAACAAAATTGTAAAACCCTAGATTACTGAGTTTACACTTTCCAAAGTTCCTGATACATCAGATTTAGGTTTTTTCGGTGGGCAGGTATCTAGAAGTATGAGGATAATGAAAAATGCACTTAAAACTGCCACTTATCCTTATAAATCAAAATGTAGAAAGAAATACAAGATATTCGATAACCATTAGCAGATTGATAGAAAGTTAGAAATTTAAATTTAATGAGGCTACGGGAGGTTCAGGGGGGCAGAGCCCCCCTGAAGAAATCTACTGTGGTATAATAAAAAAAAACAAAAATAATAGATCATGAATTTTTCAGAATATCCTAACATAACTGAATTTTTAATTTAACGGCTTTTGATGGCTTCAAATTTTTTATTCTTATTTTATTCTTATAAATAATTACGTAATTCGAAAATTTTAAATTACAGTTTCCAGGAAGTTGAATATTACGCTAAGTGTATTTAAAAAAAAAAAAAAAATGTGAAAAGCTGACGTTGAGGCTCTTGATCTGCAGATTTACTAGTTTATTTTATCAAATTTTGTTTATTATTTATAATTTATTTGAAATTTTCCGTTTAAAATAAAGGCGTTCTTACAAAATATGTAAACAATAAAGGAAAAAAAAATAATAATATAATCTTTACCATATTATATATTACTTTCTTTAAACTAAAATGAATAAGAGACAAGCTAACAAAAAGCATCATAATGTAAAATCTAAAGATTATATTGCCTGTCAAGTTGAACGAAGCATTTCGTTTGTCATAAAGTACTGATGTAAGGAAATTGTATTACAATAACGAATGACGCTGTTCGTACTATCTTTTTGCACATACTTTGTAATGGTACTTTAAAACCTTACGTGAATTAATAGAAACGATGTCTCATACTGGGATATTTTCCAATGAAATCGCATGGGACCCATTCACGTCACGTCTACGTGAACTGCGCCATAAAATATTTTCAGTTACACAAGTTTTAAATGCGTAAATAAAAATGTAAGTATGATCATGTTTATGCTTCAAAGTTTCAAATTTTATCGAAAAAATAAAAGTTAATTTAGTGAGTAACGCAAGACTGAAACAAAAGTAAATATATACAGGGTGATTCCAAATTTTTTTTACAATAAAAGAGGGGTGATAGTACACATCAAGACAAACAATATTAAATAGGAGACCAAGGGTCCAAAACGTTTTCCAAAGGAGATAACCGCCATTAAAGTTTGGGGACCAAAATTTCAAATAAACATAAAAAACGGAAAAATCGGACAATTGATTTGTGGTTTTCACTAAAATTATTCTTTATGTCGGCATTTTCTTGAAATTAAATTATAAAGATAAATTTCAAAAAATGCCGATAGAGGGCGCTTTAGAATTTGAAGTAACGAACAACTATTTTTTGCCAATATTTTTTGCATCTCATTAAATGTTTTCGTAATCTTAGACTCAAACTTAAATTTTGAGTTTAAAATCTGAAAGTGGGAGTGGTTAAGTAGCACAAACTGAACTGTGTTCAGAGGGTTCGAATTTCAAATGATTATAAAAAACGGAAAAATTTATTCATTGATTTGCGGTTATCACTAAAACTATTCTTTATGTCGCTCTTTTCTTAAAAATAAATTCTAAAGATAAATCTCAAAAAATGTCGGTAGAGGGCGCTTTAGACTTTGGAGTAACGAACAACTATTTTTTGCCGTTATTTTTTGCATCTCATTAAATGTTTTCGGAAGCTTAGACTTAAACTTAAGTTTTGAGCTCAAAATCTGAATAATAGAGAGTTGTTAAGTAGCACAAACTGAACTGTGTTTAAGGGGGGGGGGGGTGTTCAAATTTAAAATAATTATAGAAAAAGCAAAATTTTGTCGAGTTTGCGGTTTAAAATAAAACTATTCTTTAAGTCAGTATCTTCTTGAAAATAAATTTTAAAGTTAAATTAAAAAAAAAATTCCATTAGAGGGCGCCTTAAACTTCAGAGTAACCAACAATTAATTTTAACCATTTTTTTTGTTCTAATTAAATGCTTGCAAAAACTTATTAAATGTTTTCGGAAGCTTAGATTTAAACTTAAATTTTGAGCTTAAAATCTGAATAATTAGGAGCAGTTAAGTAGCGCAAATTGAAGTGTCTTCAGGGGTTGAAATTTAACACTCCCCCCTCCTCGAACACAATTCAATTTTTCGCTACTTAAACACTCCTAACGATTCAGAATTTGAGCCTAAATTTTAAGTTTATGCATTTGAAAGCATTTAATGAGATTAAAAAAAATAATAGTTAAAAATAGTTGTACGCTACTCCAAAGTCTAAAGCGCCCTCTATCGGCATTTTGTGAAATTTAACTTTAAAATTTATTTTCAAGAAAATGCTCATTTAAAAATTAGTTTTAGCAAAAATCGCAAACGAATGGACCAATTTTTCCGTTTTTTATAATCATTTGAAATTTGAACCCTCTGAACACAGTTCAGTTTGTCTACTTAACTACTTCCAACTATTCAGATTTTGGTCTCAAAATTTAAGTCTAAGCTTACGAAAGGATTTAATAAGATGCAAAAATAACGCCAAAAAAGAGTTGTTCGTTACTCCAAAGTCTAAAGCGCCCTCTATCGGCTTTTTTTTAATTATAATTTATTTTTAAGAAAATACCGACATAAAGAATAGTTGTAGTGAAATCCGCAAATCAATGAACCAATTTTTCCGTTTTTTATAATCATTTGAAATTTGAACCCTCTGAACACAGTTCAGTTTGTGCTACTTAACCGCTCCCACTTTCAGATTTTGAGCTCAAAATTTAAGTTTGAGTCTAAGCTTACGAAAACATTTAATGAGATGGAAAAAATACCAGCAAAAAATAGTTGTTCGTTTCTCCAAAGTCTAAAGCGCCCTCTATCGGCATTTTTTGAAATTTATCTTTAAATTTAATTTCATGAAAATGCCGACATAAAGAATAATTTTAGTTAAAACCGCAAATCAATCGACCGATTTTTCCGTTTTTTATGTTTATTTGAAATTTTGGTCCCTAAACTTTAATGGCGGCTATGTCTTTTGGAAAACGTTGGGACCCTTGGTCTCCTATTTCATATTGTCTGTCTTGATGTGTACTACCACCCCTCTTTTATTGTAAAAAAATTGGAAACACCCTGTATAATTTTTTGTATACGGATAAAAAATCTATTGTGGACGTTTTATATATTAACTACCTTATTATTATGTTTCCTTGCAATTAATATATAAAACTTAGTATTATTATAACTCTAAAATTTGTACTTGTTTTCAATGTGATATTTTAAGAATGCTAAATAAGATGATTTTTCAACGTGATGTAAAAACTTACGAATATGAATTCTTGGCAGTGTTAATCATTATGCAATATTTCACAATTGTATTATGTCAGTAAAATTATCTTAATTTAGTGAACGGATATATAAATCCCTAGCGATGAAAAAAAATATTTATAAACAGGGGTGCAAAAATCTAGGCGACAAAGGGTAGTCTCTCACCACTAAAATTTTAAAGTTTTTTTTCGGTCAAAATTTAATAGCATTCTAGCAGGAATTTTACACGAAATATTAGACGAAGAAAAACGAAGTAAAATTTGTGGTGAGAAACTGCCTGCTGGCGCCTAGATTTTTGCACCCCTGTTTATAAACAACACGAAAGAAAAAGTCATGCCTCAAGCAAAGATTATGAAACGCTTTTCAACACATTCAGAATAATGTAACAAATCTGCACCGTTTAATAAACTAAAATATTATGTCTATTTCAACACCTAAGCGACGGAAACCTTTTACGGAATTTTTAATATTTTTTCACCAGTGTTTGTAAAAGAGAAATTTGTGCCATATTAAATCGGCAAATTGCTCCAATTTAAAAAGGCAAATTTTACAGTAAAATTTTACTGGTGGGGATAAACAATTATTCTTAAGCCTTTTTGTGGCACGTATACGGTTCGCTCATCCCCAAGGGGTTAAGTATTTGGAGATGCACAAGGCATATCAAAACTAAATTTTTATTGTTAACATCTATAGTCGGAAAATTATTCGAATTCTGTGGGCAGCCCTGTATATAAAATATAGATTTCTATGTATTATCTACATGCATACGAAAATTTAGTACCTTTGAGAAATATGCATTATATATATATGATATATGGTATAAATGAGGAGAATGGCATACAAAAAGACAATGGAAGCTAATTTTATTCCTTTTTTCCAAATGTACTTATTTCTTAACATCTCAGTAGTTAATCGTTTGCTTGCGACTAATCGAAAATGCACTTTAAAATCAACGACCTAAGTCTATTAGAATACAAAATTCATATATTTCAAAGAAAAAAGACATTTAGTGTTGTTAAATTATAAACTAAAAATATATACTAAATGTAAATGGAATCTTTCATAGTTTTTGTTCTAAAACGTTTTTTTTCTTTATGCACTTTGTACAAAGCATTATGATCTGTAAAAAGAAAGACAAGCTTGGAACCCCTGATATACATAAAGAAAAATTATTCTTTAAATAATTTTTGATAGTTCAAAATTTTTCAAATGCAACAATAAAAAATGCATATTATTTATGCATTTTTATTTATTATTTATTAATTATTAATGCACCATAAAGTTTTTGTCAGATTGTGGTTTATAACCTTGTAATCCTTAATTTAATTTTCTTACAAAATAAATCGCATGAAGTAAATTTTCAGTCTATAAGTGCAATTACTAATAAGGTGATAAAACTATTTCCTTAAAGTCGAGTATTTCGAACATTTTTAACGTTTTCAATGAGTGAAGAAAAGTTTACGAAAAATTTAGCTAAGGGCTTTTACAGAATTTATTGCGTTATGCATTAGAATAGAATAAATCGCATGTAATAAAAGTAAACTTTTCCAACTTACTTAGTTCTAAATGAAAGCGCACCAGTCTTCCATCAATTTAAAATGTGAGCTTATATTTTAGACAAGAGAAGAAATCAGATGTAGTGAAAATGTGTTTAAAACTTAAATTTAAAATAAATATCTATTTCGTTGTTTTATATAAATATTGTAGTGGAAATTTTTTACACGATTTAAATTAATATTAACAAATTCTGCCTGTTATAATATATATTTTGGTGACTGAAAACAATTTCTTACCCAAATAAATTTGCTATAATTGTGAAAAAAAGTATTAGCATGTGGTTTCGATTTTATTTTTCACCATATGCAGGGCTCCCAAATGGTCCGTGAACTGAACATCAATATTTTTAACAACAAATTTCATGATATGTTTCGACAGTATTTGCGCGAAAATTAACTTCGAAAGATGGTTTCTTGGCAATTTGCAAGAAAAATATAAAAGGAAAATTTCTTTAAGAAAATTCTGATGTTCAGTTGGCGGACCATTTGGGAGCCCTGCATATGAAAATTCCTATAATCCCTATATTCACCATCTACCACGATCTAGAAAATCTTGGTCGGATGCTAAAGTGAAATTCCCGATTAATTGTATTGGAATGATCATCACCGAAATCCAATCAGCTTAGTGATGAATATAAAGTGAGTGCTCGACCAAGGTACTCTAGATTGGTGAATACAAGATCGTCTGGATAGCTCTGTAGAAATATTATCACACCAAGCCAAAGCAGTCAAAGTAGAGAGAGAGCTAAAGTAGTAGAGCTTAGAAATTTCTTGGTCTGTTTGAATAAACCCCGCTATACTATTTTAACCTAAAAGTTGATTTATTTAGTTGAAAAATATTCCTTCTTTTCACTATGATTTTATATATGTTTTAGAGAAAAATCTTTACTTTTTGAAATATTTCTGGCGTGAAAGATGTATAGATTACAAGTTTACCGTTTACCTTCTCACGAAATCGGGTTCCATATTCAACAGTCGTTTTTCTGAATATAATTTTTTCTTTCTTCATGTAACGCCGTTGAATTCATTGCGTGGAATCACTTCACTGAAATATAAAAGGCGTGGTTTTAGTTAGATGTGTGAAAGATTTCTCCAACATATTTTTTCACGTCTTTCTAATGTTTGTGAATTGCGTTTTCCTACGAACATTTAGTTGCTATAAATCAAAACGTGTGGTCCCACTTTATGAAGAATAGCTTGTTTAACGGACTGTAACAACTACAGAACATAAAAAAAGAATAAACAACAACAACCAAAAAGTAATAAAAAAGAATGGAAATGGGTTGTGATGAGTATAGTGATTTCTTTTTGATTAAGTTATGAAAAAAATTAAAACTTTGACCTCTTGAGGAGCGGAAATATGTCTATGAAACCACATAACTTTAATTCCCAAATGCCACAATGGCACCAAAATTTTGCTAAAGAATACATCAGTTTATTTGATCTTGAAATACACATTTTTTCATATTTTCAAATAAAGTTGTTTCCGAATTCCGGTGTCAATAATTTATTTCAACACTTAAGCAATGAAACTGCTCTGCGAAGCAAAGGGTTAAAGTGTTTTGTGTAACGCTAAAATATATTTACTATACTACTAGCAACATACTTTAAAATTTATTTTCAAAGAAGAAATTTCAATTTTATATAAAAAGTTATTAATAACTTGGACATTCATACAGATAAATCTTCCAGTGACATATTCAAATCAATTTCGCATAGTAAAAATTAATCATAATCGTTAAAAAATTTAGTTCCATTTAAAGAACCATCTAAAAATTCAATTGAGGCTTTCCTTACAGGTTTGGATTGTTAAAGTGAATTTGAAAGGCATCGAATACAAACAACGAAAAGACTTTGGAAAGTCACTCATAATTTAATGAGGCCTCCAATGAAAAGTTATTTTTACTTATGTTTTACATACCTGTAAAGTAGGGTGGAGCGAAAAAAATTATTTTTTTAAAATCAAAAACGGGTAGGGGGCAAAAGTTGCCTTTATACTAGTACATCATCTGCGTGAAATTTTTCCGCTGAAAAAAAATGGCTTGAATCTGCGCTTTTGCTCCAAAAATCGAAATTTTGGGTAAAATTTGCCATTTTTTGGCATTTTTTCAAAAAAATTTAAAATTTCCTACAGAGCTGGCTATTATTTAAAAGTGTTACTTAAACCTTTATATTTATCTGCTTAACATATTTAAACTATAAAACAATTTCTTTATTCCGTATAGCTGGAGCAAAACAGACAACTTTGGTAAGAAAACGACATTACCACTCTATTGGGACATAGAATGAATTGTTGTTTTTAATACAGCTCTTGTTTTCAAAACTACCTTGGACATACGTCGTGGAGGTGGCTATATTTCATATACCACCCGTCCCAACTATTCGATCATCTTTATACTGTGTTTTATTTATATATTGATTTGTGATTTTCTTTATCAAAATTTGGCATGTTTTCCATGCATCCACCTAGTTTATCTGTTCTTTGCATCCATATGCTGCTGTGACTATCTTAATGTATATTTTTACAGCTTATACAAAAAATGACAAGTAGCGTAATGCACGGGAATATTAAAAAGGGATATCTATTCGGCCATCTATTATCTTTTTCAAACTTACATCCAGTTGATGAAAGTGATTGGAAGTTCTGTTACCACAATATTTTTTCAGTCAATTATATTTTTTTACGTAATGATCTGCTTCAAAGATGATTTCAGGTATTCCAACTACAAGTATGCCATCATTTATTCTATTTTTGCATTTTATATATGTTGAGAAGCGAGCTGTTAAATGTGATGTTGATCGCCAGAAAGAATTGCAATAAGAATTTGTTCTGCATGTGCAGAGCAACCGTTGATGTAAATAACTTTTTTTTGCATTAGTTTTATGCCGTTTTCTAAGTGTTTTCGTAGCCAGGTAATTTCTCTTTAATTTTTAGATCTTCTTTTATAAGTGGACAACATTTGATGATGAGCTGCCCTGGACATAAACTTATAATGCATGGTACTTTATGAGGGAATGTATAGATTCTAATCGACTATAAGTACTCATTTAAAATTAGGAGGATTCTATTTGTCGCTGTGAACTATTTTGTATCGGGTAAGCTTAGAATTGTGTATAATAATGGATCATGTGCTACTTTAACTCCAGTGAATTTCCTCTGCGTCAGTTATTAGAGAAGTAGATATAAAACGTTCTAATCTACATGGATTCACTGGATCGATAGGAAAATCTTTGTCTACGTACACTTCCTATTACAAATTTTTTTATATAAAATAGAGAATAATTTTGAAATATTATTTTCTCAAATTGAGGAAAAGATACGCAGAACAGACTATAAATTTCTGTTGGTGATTACAAAGCTAATTCATAAGGAAAGCTATTTCTCAGAAGAAATGGGGAATATTAATTTTGAAAACATCTCTTGCAAAAGACAGCTCATAAAGCGAATAAAATTTAAGGCTTTATGTAAGAACAGATTGGCAATCAGAGTCTATAGGTTCACTAACAAAATATATAATCCAATTTTAAATTGCAGGATGTTTCATATCAAATGTAATAATCACCTAAAGAATAGATCTAAAAACTTATTAGAAATTACTCGACTATGAAATAACACAGGAAACGACATAAAACAAATACTAAAATTCTTTAGATTTTAGAAATATTGTTGCTTTACACGCAAATTTTGTTTGCAATCCTCTGTGACGATCGTCATAATATTAAGCAGCTAGCTTTTCAAAAGATGTTTAATGTAGTAGGTTCAGTAAATGATGACATACTAGAAATTGAATTCATACAATCAATTTTTAGGAAAATCATTATATATAAAATGTAGTTGATTGAAAAAATGCTGTGGTAACTGAACTTCCAATCATAATGTATTAATTGCATGAAATTTTAATAAAAATAATAGACTGCTGAATAGTTTCAGTTACAACTTGCCCAATACATTACTCAGCTTCTCTTCTGTTATACAAGGTATAAAAATATACGTGCAGCAGGTCACACCAGCAGCATCCAAAGTCAGTGAATACAAAGAGGTAAACTACTTTGGTACATAGAAAACGTATGCCCGTCTTCGGGAAAAAAAATAACAATTAAATGCATAAATAAAACATTGGGCCTAGATGGTTGCGGGGTTGAGACGGATAGGATATGATATGTAGCCATCTCTACGAGCTATATACAGAGTAGTTTTGAAAGCAGCTAGGTAAGAAATGCATTCAAAAAACAGATTTCGTTGTATGGTCCAACAGCGAGGTAACGCTGATTTTTTACCAAAAGTTGTCAAATTTGCTCCAATAATACAGGCTACAGATACTGTTTTATAGTTTAAATATGTTAAGCAGATAAATATGAAGGCCAAAGTAACACTTTTAAGTGATAACCAGCTCTGTAGGAAATTCTAAATTTTTTTGAAAAAAATGTCAAAAAATGACAAATTTTACCCAAAATTTCGACTTTTGGAGCAAAAGCGCAGACTCAAGCCATTTTTTTTCAGCGGTAAAATTTCACGTAGTTGATGTACTAGTATAAAGGCAACTTTTGGCACCTACCCGTTTTTGATTTTTAAAAAATATTTTTTTTTCGCTCCACCCTACTGTAAATTGTAATCTAGAATGGTTAGGCTGAATCAATTGGATTGGCCTAAATGAAGCAGGGCATTACATGTATCATCGCCTGTTACTAGATAAAAAGAAAAAATATACGCCAAGAACTTATGCAAATTATTAAAACACTGGAAGAGAAACCTGCATCAAATAACCTTAAATGTTACTGAAGACATGCAGATCATTCCTAAATGCCGAAATTAATTTCCCTTCCTAAAGAAATATCAGCCAATAAAATTTGAGCGTTAAGTATACTCACTAATTAGATGATAAGTGCGTTTCGTTAAACTTAAATAGTTAAGTAAACTACTCTAATTTTTTTAATGAGTGCAGAAGATTTTACGTAAGATTTATCGAAAGAACTTTTGAGAACTTATTTGGTTATGATTTAGACCGAAATAAATCGCTTGAAGTAAAATCAAAACTTCGCTTGCTAAGTAAAATTTTCATGTTTATTGAAAAGTGCTTTATTAAGTGAAAACCTAGCCTCTCGAAAAGTGAAAAAATCCAATAAATATAAAAGAAAAAATTAAAAAAATTGCATGATTTAAATTAAATTTCATAAATTCTACTTACTGTATCATTCATCACTAACACAAAATTCATGTCAAGAATTTGCAGCAATGTTTTTGGCGACAGGAAGTTATTATTTTTATTTCATTCTACAATATATTTAATATGTTTGTGGAAATCAGCATTAATATTTAAATATGAACCATAAATGTAAAAAAAAATCAAAGACCAAGTATTATAATGTTTCGTAGTTTTATGTATTAACACTAGAACTACCAGAAATTTGAGTCAAGTTTTATAAAACAATTCCATACGAGAATTTTCATTTTTAAAAGTTTAATTTTTTATTTAACTTTATTTTTCTATATATCTTTTAAATTCATTTCATAATCAAACTTCTGATTTGAACCGAAACATATTCATATAGTAGCTGTTAAAATGACGGCTAACGGTAGTTCTAGAGTTAACTCACTTATTCCTTGCGTCCCATTTTCGGCATTCGTCGAACTTTAATAAATTTGTGTAATTTTTTTCTTTTTTATAACATGAAAAGTGGATGAATAAGTATACCTATGAATGTCTGTATCTGTTTCCAAGAAAAAAAAAATGGAAATTAATTGTTGTTAGTCTCAGAAAGAAAAAAATATATATATATTGTTTGTAGTTCATAAAAATAATAAATATAGTGCAAAATATACAATTTAAAACCATATTTTATAAAAGAATGAATATTTCCAACTGAGCGAAAAATTGCCCAGGCCGGGAATCGAACCCAGATACTTGGCTTACAAAGCCAATGCTTTTACCTGTTAAGCAAACTGGGCGATAGCCGGTTGAGATTTTTCACTCAGATAATCTTATTGGTCTTAACATCTGGCCTGTCATTTTGACAGCTTGGCAGAATCAACCGCAGGTAATGGAACTATACAACGGAGGATACATCTTTATATGGAGTTCCATTATCTGCTGGCAAAAGCATTGACCTTGTAAGCCAAGTATCTGGGTTCGATTCCCGATTAATTAATTATTTCGAGCAATTTTTCGCTCAGTTGGAAATATTCTGTTCGTAAGAAAAATTTACCAATCACTTTGATTTTGTAAAAATACTAGTGTAAATTTAAGTGGTTTCATTATCATACCAACGCCCCTCAAGGGATTAGAAAACAGTGCCTTAAAAGAAAATTTTTTAAAGCGCATAAAATATTCATTGTATTATATAATTTTTAAAAGTATAGTATTTGCTTTAGTAGTCTTGATGCTTATTAAACAAGCTTTATTTTTTTTTTATCTTGAAATATTTTACATTTGGAAAAATTTCCTCACGCTATATTATTTTTAAGAGTTTGTACTCATTATATTTAAAAATAATACTTTTCATCGAAATTCCACAAGTTTTAACCTTTATTTTGAATCTTCTGATTTCATTTTTTAAAATTCGATATTACGTTCTATTTCAATTTTACAGTCACTTTCCCCATGAAATAGTATTTAAAATTATATTTCTATGAAAAGTTGTTGAGTCTTGTCTCCTACTTTCCTTTCCTCCAAGTATATTGCTTAAGATAAAAGAAGTAGGATAAATATAGATTTTTCTACTTCTCTTCAGACTAATGATCTTCAATTTTGGATATCATTTTCGTGAGAAATTAGTTTTATTTATTTATGGAAAAGCCGAAATAAAATTACGTATATATATATTTTAATTATGATTTCGTTTTTCTATTCACTTAAATTTCCCATGTTTGTAGTAATGCAATTCAATTTTCTCTAAAATGTATTTTGGATAAAATACAGTTTAATTTCCTCCTTATAACCCTTTCGGGTTTAGTATACTATTAATAGTACATGTCTTTCCATTAAATGTTATTTTGTCTTAAGAATTACTTAATTAGTTTCGGCATATAGCAACTAGAGTGTACGGCTAAATCTTTCTTATTATGACTTCTTTATGTTTTGATATTTGGTAATAATAATACTAATAATTAAAGTTTAATTAATTATCTTTGCATCTTTGGTGATTCATTTATTTTATGCATACCTTTTAGTATTTAAATTTAAAATATAAGTTACTTTTCTAAATCAATCATATATGATAAAACGCAAAAATAATTAGAAAGTTGTAAATCCCTGTCAAAATCAGCTGCAATATTTCATTTTCCAAACGTCTTCAATATTTCTTCCTTAGCCTATCATCAATATGAATCAAATAGTATATAAAAAGCACATTCGTCAGATTTGAAACAATGATGTAATCTTTAAACTTTTGTAAGTGTTTTGGATAACTACGATTAACATTAAAAATAAAATTAATTTTGTTCTGCAAATGGAAAAACATTCAGACTCGAAAGGAACTCCTTTAATTTTGTTTTCAATAAGAATCATGAAAACTTAAATTTACATTATTTTTTTACAAAAATGGAAAAAATCTTTAGGAAAAAGAAAAATCCTACGTCTCGAAGTTTCTGAAACATTAATCAACATTATAAAACTAGCGTAAAAATTCATTTTCACAAACTATGAATTGAGATCACTAAATAAACACTTAAACAACGACACATATGCAACCAGTTTATTAAAAATTGTTCTTAATGTATACATTTGGTTTTGATTCATTGAGCGATATATATCACACACATGTTATACATGTCAAATGTGAGAAATAACTCTGTAAAATCCATAATACAAATTAAAGCCTTTTTCTGTATTTATCACTTTTTCTAAACGGTAATGTATCATTACATCGCCTATCGTTTTATGAAATCTCTATATTAATTGAACTGTATTATCTCCATACCGTATAATTTAGTTCAGCAAAACTCTCAAACAAAGAAAAATGTAACACAATATTATCAGTCATTCGTGTCTTTAGGTGATGCTAATTTGATTTATTTTGAGGACATGTATATATGACCTATAAATTTTATAATACCAAAAAATCGTTAAAAAGTAAAATGCCTTTGTAGAAAAATTACCCTGAATTCAAAATTATACTGATTACACTGACTTCGAAATAGGTCAACTCCCCGTGTACAAAAGACAATAAACATACACTAGACTCTCTAGATGGAAAATGTACGAACAAGCATTCTTCTTCTAGGAACACAACAGTAAATGAAATCGCTACCGTAAAACATATAACGCATGAATAGACGGTTTAACCCCCCCCCCCCCTAAAAAAAAAAAAAAAAAAAAAAAAAAAAAAAAAAAAAAAAACATTCAATGCAGCATCCCATATAAACAGGGATTTACAAAATACATGAAATTTGAAAATGTACCTGTTTGAAAATAAAACACCAGTATAAACTGCGTCATACTCATAAAAATATCTATCACAGGAGCAGTCTTTCAGAATATGAATCTCGAAATAAGCGCATGTTAAGAGCTTTGTGCCAAAGAAAACGGAACCACTAGATGTAAAAATCTTACATAACATATTAATCTAAAATATATCTATAGAATTTGATAATGCCATGATTACTATGAAGCATGTATGTCAGACCATGAGAGCAAAAAAATTAATGGATGAAACAACGTCGCTTTACAGGAACCTCACATACACATGGAATCTGACAATCCTGTTATACTGTAACGTTAATTGATGCTTACTTTCAACTTCTTAGAGAGAAAAAGGGCTTTTTTTATTAGTATTAGCCAAGCTGTTATTCATACTAGGGAACGGTGTTGTTGTAACTGGCTGATTTTTTATTTAGCAAATAGTATTCTCATGAAAACGTTTTAATAAATATTTTTGATTTTACTGTGAAATTTATTTAATAATTGAAATAGAAATAAATTGCTATTCAAAACTTTTTTTAAATTAACAAACCTGCAATTTTATTGTTCCAATAATATACAATTCAGCTCGGCAAAAGCATATTACAAAAGCTTATTAATGCCTGCGATTAACCCAACAACTTTATTTATGAGGAAGATACCAATTCGCACTTATCCGAAGACGATTTACATGTTTGAGATTGAAAGGTCTTTTTCTTTATCTTCCCATTTTAGAAATACTGTTCATTACTTCCAGTAGATGGGCTGCATTATTGTTTCACAGTGTATATTTTTTTAACTGACATTTCTAACGCAACGTTAGTTTTACCTTACAATAATTATTTGAGTATACATAAACTTTATTTTAAGCCCTGTACACTATAACGATAAAATTCAATCTCCCAGCTTTTTTTAATTTCTCTGTTCTTCTTAGTTTAAATTTATTTACTTAGAATGTTAATTTACCTAATTAAAAATACATTAAATAAGATAATATTAGTTCTTAGTTTTTCTGAAAATATAATTTTTATAAAATTTATACCTGCAATCGATTTTATTACACAACACTTTTAAAGCTCAAATACCGTTTCATCTTTATGACCTTTACGGTATTTAGTTTTCAGGTATAGTTTTCTTATCTGTAGCACACATTTAAAAATCAATTTATTTCGTAAATAAGAAAGCAAAAAAGCGTTGAAATGAAAGTAAAAAATGAAACTTGGATATATAAATATGACCAAAAAATCTCTCTATCTTCTTATACAATGAATTTAATTTACAAATTTTAATATTAATGAATATGTTTGTATATTTTTAAACGTTTATAATTGAAAACTTAAATGAAGATAATACTAAGAGTATTTTTACTTTAAATGAAATAAGTTACACTTGTAATTTGTATTTACAAAATAAAAGGTATTACAATATTTTAATTATGATTATGCAATATTTTAATTAATGAAACATAATTTGTAAAATGCAAAATTTGTTACCTTCCTCTTACATGCGTTTTATAAGATATAAATATTGATTATAAATTAAAAAAAAAATTGAAAATTATATTTATACAGTATAGTAGGAAGGAGGTTCTTTTCTTTGCATACATCACAGTGTGACATGCCAAGAAACAAAATCTCAAATTCTAAATGTTTTAACTGCTTTGTTTTTAACCTCCTCAGTCCTGAGACAAATAGTACGAGGAACCACAGAAAACAGTTTAAAATTACTATACAACGTCTTCAAAAATGTATCATTCTATATATCGATGCTTATGACATTCATGCCCTTATTAAAAAGGTCTATAAGTATTTTTATCAATTCTAACAGCATTTAAATGAGTTTAAAGAGCGTTATATAGTGTCTCTTCCAAGCGACATCAGGTCTGTGGGGGTTAATATTAGAAATGTAATGTCTCTTGGAAATACTTCTAACGATATTATTTATTTGAATACATTAAAATCAATTGTCTTATATAAAATTTAATAGAAATTTTACTGTCCGAACTGCAATTTCCTTAATTTTCAGGGTTTCGTTCATCTGACAAAATACTTTCCATCTCCATACTCTATCTGTCTATCACAGAGTCGTAAACAAAAACTATGTAAGCCAGAGAATTCAAATCTTGTGTACTTACAGCTGAATACCTCTTGTCACACAAGAAATTATAAAACTTTGAAAAAATCTAACATTTTAAATAAAATATTTTTTTAATATCACCAGTTCATTTGTTGCTGTTGTTTTTCTTATATTTGTTGCACGCAAGTTTAAATACATACAAAAATTATTATGTATGTAACATAACCCAGGTCGAAATTAATGCTGGTATTTGTTTGCTAGACAAGCACCAAGTGCTGTAACCCAACAAGTAAAATAGCATAAACTAGCATTACACATTGCTGGTACCAGCAGAATTTCCAGCAATTCATGGTGTGTATTGGCCCACTTTGCTGGAAATAAGCATGAAATGCTTGCATGTAGCTTGTCATGCTTTTGTTGTGCAAGCTAGCGATATAGCATGTGATGCCAACTAGCATATAATAGCATGGGAATCTAGCAGACATAGCAATACCTAGCAATAACTAGCATATTTTTGTTGCTGGTAAAAGCATAAATTTTGACCTGGGAAATTAATGGATTAAATAAAACACGTGAAAAACGCTTTTGTTAGTTTTTATAACATTACTTCATATTTATCATCTATTTTGACACGTAAGGGGAATTTTTTTTATTTATTAAATTCCTACTCATTTAAATTACTAGACGCCGCCGGTGCATTTCTAAATATAATGATGCTGTCATTTATGCAAAGAATGGTTCTATAGACAATTTTCTTTTTTATTTAATTTAATGGTAAAGTGTTTTGGAGGAGGTATTAACCCTTTCCGGCACACTGTGCCCGGTCTGGGATACCTAATTTTAATTCCAAATTTGCAAACGACACCAGTAATATTTTAGTAAAATTTTGCTTCTACAATAAAAGCTTAAATTAAAGAATTCAAAGTATTTAAAAAATCTGTTGGTGAATTCCGGTGTCAGTCGATAATTTCTCATTTTCGTACAGATTTTGCCCGTGCCGGAAAGGGTTAAGAGAAACCCTCTATGCGATCTGCAATCACACTTACCCACTTGTTTTATATTCACCTATAAAATGACAAAATCTAATACATCTTCATGTATTTATATTTTTAAAAAATAATAAAAAAGCCTAAAGGACAATTCTACACGCAAATTCATAACAAATATAGCAAAGAACCTATAAAAAAGGTTAAATCTCTACAAATAAAGCCCTACAATTAAGATACCAATAAAGTCTTAACTTTTTGAAAACATGAAAGTAAAGAAAATAAAATGGAAAACATACCATTTAAAATATTCATTTGTGTAGTGAATATCGCTGGTTGTATTAACAAATTTTGCAGTATTTTGCGATGTAGTTACTGGTAACGAACTGTATCAAAATATTTACAATTGAACGGATATTTAATATACAAAATCATTTAATATAAAAAATTGCCAATTTGACCAATTTTGAAGTAAACTGTCCACAAAATATTTTGTTGTAAAATTGAGAATATATTTCAATTGATAAAAAAAAAGATTTTGTTAATAATTGTCTTTAAATTTATTTTAGTACCATGAAAAACTATTTCATAGATTCTTTTAAGTACAAATGATTGTTTGACTTACATTCTTTTTTCCATTACGCTAAAAAAGGCAAAATTAACAAATCTATTCTATTCACATATTCTTTACAAAAGGGCTAGACAAAACAAATAGAAATCTACAATATCTTATTTAACTTCCTCGAGGAATTATACCAGTGCTTTTTAAAAATTAAGCTTCCACTAACAGAAAATTCTCTCGTTTTTTCTGTATACGTAGCAGGAGTCTAGTGGAGAAGTTTATACGGGAGATATTACGCCGTACGCCATCTGGATTTTTTAAAGGAACTTCGTATACCCTCTGTTTTTACAAAAAGCAATAATTATCCGCACTCTAAGGTGTACCATCTGACTTAAGCGTATCCTCTCTGCTTAGAGCGTTAGACCTCTGTTATTTTTTAGACTACATCCCTAAACGAAGTAACGAAATTCTTGTTGTTTGTTATTTTAAATATTCTAAAAAAGAACTTGTTAATCTGAACAATTTTTTTCAACTGAAAATCCAAGATTTGTTAGTAATTCTCCTTGAATCATCTTATTTTTTTCTGTGTTATTTATTTATTTGTTTATGTAAAGAGAATTTCGCGTGTATTCTCTCTTAATATGTTGATCGTGGCAGACTTGCGTGCACTTTTTATTTTTAAATGCATTCAATGATAATGTTCATTAAATAATAGTGGTAGTTAAAATAAATAAACACAATAATACCTAATTCTACTCAATAATTTGAAAATAATAATAATAGTAATAATAATAATAATAATTATGACTATAATAAAAAGATTCAAATGATATTAGGTAGATTCCTATTTTATCATCATAAAGAACGTGACATTCGATTTTTAATATTCAGAAATTCAAAATATTAATAAAGAATTAATAAAATTTAAAAAGAGCTATCGGGGAAAAGGAATTTTTCCTCAAAAGCAGGGGTACTTTGTACTTTGTTCTTTGATTAGTTTACGTGTCGGCAAGAAAGTAATTGTTTCTGCTTTCCCAAAGGTAATGAGTGATTTATTTAGACATTAGAAAATCAAATCTGCTAAATCTAACGCTTGCCTTTACCTAACTTTAGTTGTACTGTGAAATATTTTGTCAATTTCTCACAAAAAATAAGTTACTTTCTACGGCTGCAATATTCGATGCGAAAAAATGCTCATACGTAGTATGATTCAAAAGTTCTGGAAAGGTTTAAAAAACATTTCCCTGAATAGTTCACAGCACCGAGGCATATCCACCTTCAAAGTAGGCACCTTCGGCGACGACACAGTTCTGCCAGTGTTCGTAAAACTTCGCTGAAAGCCATTTTTCGCAACTTCCATTAAGGCCTCATGCGATGTTGGTTTTACCGCATTTGATGACAGAAACGGGGTCCTATAAATGTTTTTTCATTCTTGTGGGACCAAAGAAAAGTCACTCGAGGCTATGTCCAGTTGACAGAGGAGATGTTCAAGCCACTGCCTCCTCTACAATGCCTTCTCGCTTGTGACGTAGTGGAGGCGGTTTCCCTGACAACGATCGCATTCTGAGCTTCGTGGCGATTGTGGAACCAGTAGGGTTAGTGATTTTGCCTCCACTTCATGACGTTTCACGCTTGTCGTCTGCTCAGTGAATAGGCATTGTAGAGGGGGCAGTGTTCAAGCACAGCAGTGCGAGTTCTGACGAGGAACTGTTTTAACAGTTGGTATCGATGCGCTGATGCATTCTCAAGCAGAAAGTAACAGTGTCTGACATTTAGCGAAGGTTGTCTAAGGCGTTTATCGCATTCGGTGGATTCTCAGTCCTCTTTAACCCTTTCCGGCGCAAGCAAATTCTACTAGTAAAATGAGAAATTGTCGATTGACACCTTAATTCATAAAGGACTTTTCTAGATATTACGAATTCCTTAATTTAAGCTTTCATTGTAAAAGCAAAAGTATATTAAAATATAACTGGTGCCGATGACAAGTTTGGAATTAAAATTAGGTGTTGCCGGCAACACTGCGCAAGAAAGGGTTAAAACGTCGATGCCATTTATAAACCTTGTGTCTCACCATGGTAGATTCATCCTACACCTTTCTTAGCATTTTCAAAGTCTCCATTGATGTTTTATCTGATCGTTGACATAATTTAATGCTGCAACGCTGTTCAAGAAAATATATCTTTTGTACGTCGTGGATCAGAAATAACTAACTTTGGAAGATAATAGCTGCGCGTACAGTTCGGTCATAGAATATGGATTAAACGAACATGACCAAGTAGGGAAGGGTTGGGTTAGTACATTTCGGGCCGTTTTGCTTTAGACACTTGCTTTCGTTGCTAAGAATTTCCCAAAATTTTGAATCGTACTACGTACGAGCAAGGGATATTTTTTTTATAAGTCACAATGATTTTGATGATATAATGGCTTGTCATGACTGACAATTTTCATTACACTGGTCTAAGAAGGGAACACATTGAAGAGTAAAAATCTCTAAATTTTCGCTGGAAAGCTGGTTGAATTCAAAATTTGAAGTAAACATCTTGGGATATAGCTGTGGAAATATCAATGAGGTGTGCCAATTTCACCTCAAATACACTGTGCGAAATCAGCTGATACAAAAGTAGCACATATGTTCATTCTAAAATTTTATGTGACAAGGCATCAAAAATAAGAAATATTATTATATGAATATATTTAATATAATTATTTCAGCAGAACATCTTGTGTCACATTTGTTGAAAAACTATATACAGCTTAAAAAAAATTCTTTCTTTTTTTACTTTCCTAACTGGATAAATAAGAAATATGTAATCAAATTTAAATAGAATTTATATATATTTCAGTTTTTCAAAATTCACAAATATTACCTAACAAATTAAATGTTTTCATATTTCGAAACACGGAATGCATCTTGAATATTTAGGAAACGTACATAACGCACATTTCCTCTAACCCCTTCACGACGGGAGACTTTTGCGAAATTTTTAATGTTTTTGTCACCAATTTTTAGAAACAGAATTTTGTATCTTATTAAATCGAGATAATGCTCTGATTAATAAAAGCAATTTTTTCAATATAATTTTACTGGTGGGGATAAACAAGAATTCTTAAGCCTTTTTGCGGCACGTATGCATGTCGCTCGTCCACATGAGGTTATTTTTTTCTAGAAAAATTTGTTTAATTTAAGAAAACTTATTCATTTTTATAAATACGCTTAAAACGGAAAATACAAAGTTTATTTTTCACAAAATATCTTTTAATTTGAATTTAATTTAAAGCTTCTTATTTAAAACTCTTATTTTTTACATTATTTTTTAAAAATCTTTTTGAAGAATTTACATTTTATAATCACAAGAAAGGAATAAATAGTAAGTTTCAAAGAGACCTGATTAAGTAGAAACATGCTTTAAATTTCATTTTATTTATTTATTCTTTTGCGTAATGTGTAAAATGTAAAGACATTCAGTCAAAACATAGCTAGATGTACAGTATGGATATAGTCTGTCATTAAATTATGTCTGGATTTTGTGTCTCTTTTTCAGATTTTCCGTTCTTTTTACTTTTTTATTGGATTTGTTGTTAATTCGTTGTTGACTTAAGGTGACTCTACGGCATATGTTTTTTTAATAGAAAATTAGCATGCTTTTATGAGAATAATTATGTATTTATAAAAATTATATTTTTATTTGACTGAACGAAATTTTAAATAAAAACCAACCTTTTGAAAACTTTTATTGATAAATAAACTCGAAAAACCTACTTGATCAATCTTGACTTTTTGAAAAGGAAGGGGCTTACAATATCTCGAAAAACAGATATCATACCAAAATTGCCATACAACAACTTATAGACTACTGTTACCTAAACACGCATGGTTGGATTTCAAATATATTTTTTTTTTTTTTTACAATTAAAATGTCAACTTAATTTTGACTAACTTTACATAATTAGTCCTACCATTGAGACCATGAGCTGAGAAGATTTTGTTTACTATTTACTTATTAGCAGTTACAAACTAACTTTAATGCATTTTTTTAAATGTAAAGACAATGTAAAATTATAATAGGATTGACAATTTTAATTAAATCAACCCGGAAAAAATAATAGAAAAAAACTTAACGTAATTTCTTTTGTTTCGCGAATTATGCGAATTACATATTAAGTCTTGAATATTTAAACGAGTAGCGGATAGAGACAGCTTAATGCAACAATGTTAAAACTTAGACTGCATAACGAAACGGGGAAAAAATCAAAAAATCCCTACCCGGTTTTGGCAAGTTGTTTTCTTGGTATTGATGTTCATTTCGGTTACTTTTCCCTGTATTTTACATTGTATTGTGCATTTATATTTACTTTTTCTCATAATTTTATTACTCTTAATATGATAACGTGAAGTGTTAATACGATAGCGCATTTCTATATCAAACTTTTTTCTTATTAAAAAATTAGCATAATATTTATGCCTTATAAATATTAGAAAAATATTTCAAAATTTTATCGCGTATTTTTGAATAAACGCATGCATATTTTAATAGTTTGATTCCGGCGTTACCTCGGAATTAACCAGTTTTGTCCATTTTAGAAATTTTTTCGGCGTTTGACCTCGGAATTAACCAGTTTTGTCCATTTTAGAAAACTTTTCACTGCGACTTTCGTGCATCCAGAGATGTTTATTTGGGTTTTAGAGTCGTTAAAGACAGCAATTTAACGAGTGAAGAGCGTTGACCGCGGAACTGACGAGTTTCATGTACTTTAGAGACTGCTGCACAGCGAGTTTTTATGCATCCAGTGTTTTTTTTTTGTTTAAATGGGCGCGCAGCGCTCATACGTACGTTGGTGATTACGGCATTGACGAGTTTCGTGCACTTTAGAGATTGCAGCACAGCTAGTTTCGTGCACTTCAGAGATTGCTACACAGCGAGTTTCGTGCATTTTAGAGATTTCTACACAGCGAGTTTCGTGCATCCAGTGATGTTTTTTTTGTTTAAATTAGAGCGCGACGCTCATACGTACGTTAGTGACTGCGGCATAGACGAGTTTCGTGCACTTTAGAGATTGCTGCACAGTGAGTTTCATGCATCCAGTGATGTTTTTTTGGTATAAATGGGCGCGCAGCGCTCATACGTACGTTAGTGATTGCGGCATTGACGAGTTTCGTGCACTTTAGAGATTGCAGCACAGCGAGTTTCGTGCACTTTAGAGATTGCTACACAACGAGTTTCGTGCATTTTAGAGATGGCTACATAGCGAGTTTCTTGCATCCAGTGATTTCTTTTGTTTAAATGAGCGCTCAGCGCTCAAACGTACTTTAGTGACTGTGGCATAGACGAGTTTCGTGCACTTTAGAGATTGCTACACAGCGAGTTCTGTGCATTTTAAACATTGCTGTACAGCGAGTTTCATGCATCCAGTGATGGTTTTTTTGGTTTAAATGGGAGCGCAGCGCTCATACGTACGTTAGTGATTGTGGCATTGACGAGTTTCGTGCACTTTAGAGATTGCAGTACAGTGAGTTTCGTGCACTTTAGAGATTGCTACACAGCGAGTTTCGTACATCCAGTGGTGTTTTATTTTATTTTGTTTAAATGAGCGCGAAGCGCTCATACATACGTTAGTGAGGGCGGCAATGACGAGTTTCGTCCATTTTAGAGCCTGCTGCACAGTCAGTTTCTTGTGTCCAGTGATGTTTTTTTTTGTTGTTGTTGTTTCGTTTTAATAGGCACGCAGCGTTTAGGAATCATCATTGGAACTGTTCACGTCGTTAATTGTCTGACGAAAATTCCGTGTTTTGATTCGTGTGAATTTTTAGGTTTCTGAAAATTTCAGTTCGTTTGAGAGTGCTTGTCACTAAAATCGCCAAAATCCAGTGTCTGGTTTTGTTTAGGATTATGTCATTAATATTTGAAAAGAATGAGTTACAATTATTAATATTCTAATATTAAAAAGATTATAATATGGCTTTCATTGTACATTTCTATAAAATAGCAATTAAAATCATCATTAAAAAATAAAATTGAAGAAATAATACTTTTATTATAACCTTTGTCTAAGTTTATAAGTATAATATCACTTTAACATCAATATTAAGAAAACAACTCGCCGAAACCATGTAGGGATTTTTTCATTTTTATTCCCCATTCGTTACTCAGTCTAAGTTTTAACATTATTGCATTAAGCTGTCTCTATCCGCTACTATTTAAACGTAGGTAACGTAGGTTAAACGTAGGAGCTGTTTAGCTCCCTATCGTTTTTCAATTAAGCTTTTTATTCCGGATTTCTTGGAGGAAAATGGGACGTGGCACACAGATAACAGATAAGACAAAATTGTAATTTAACAATTTACAAAGACTATTTGAAAAATGATATTTTCAGAAACTGAAATTTTAAAGACTTGTAAGTAAGTTCTATATTTAAATTAATAATAATCATAAACATCATTTTTATGATGATCATAACAAGGCATATATTACGTACGCCATGCATTAAACATTAATATTCCCAGGTCAATGATAATAAAACAGTAGTTTATAGATATACAACTTTAACTGTTTAAAGAGTGCATTTTTATTTGATGGAGTTAATCAGAAAGACTTCTGAACGTCTCATATTACTTACGACATGGATTAAACAATAATATTCCTGAACCCATCATGAACAAATTTTAAATGAAATTTCAGTTTTACAATTTTCGGGACTGCAAATTTTTAAACTTATAAGCATCTCACATTTAAAATTTTTACACCGTTGATGGTAAAAAAAAAGCCCTTTTAAATTAAATTTATTTGAAATCTTTATCACAATTTGTTTTCAAATTATTATTTCTTTTAAAGTTTTTATTAGTTTTTGTCATCGTGGCAACAGAAGTACTTCGTTTATAGATATTAAACATGGAAAATTAGAAAACGAATAAGTTGCGGAATTCAGCCAGTAAAAATATTGAGATATACTTCAGATTTCCCAGTTCTCTAACGAGGACAACAATTATTTTCCAAATAGTTAATAACGGCGGAATGCAGAAATAAACTACACTTAAGGAGTTTACATTTATTTTATAATAATCTCATTATATAGGAGAAATTTTATTATTTCTACTAAAATCATTAGTCAGTAATCTTCATGATTATTTTATTTTACAATTCACCAGAAAGGTACGGTAAAGTATGATTCTCAAAATACATGTAGAAGCAATGAAATATCCCCTATGGGTTGCGACCCTTGATTAACCCTTTGACGGTTAAAGCACTTCTATTCATAAAATACTAAAATGATTGAATGACACCGGAATTTAAAAACAAATTTATTTCATAATATATAAATGTTTTCTTTTACGTTCTTTGTAAAATTAAAATTTTCATTTAAAAATTCCGGTGTCAGTATGGCATTTCGCAATTCAAATTAAGTGGTATTCTGGGCGCGTATACGCGCTTATAACCACGAAAGGGTTAAGACAAAAATATTTTCTATGATAGTTTTCATTTTAGTGTCAAAATACGGTTATGGCACGTTTAACATCTTAGGGGTCAAGAAATGATGTCTCTGTAATATTAAATTCTCACCGGGAAAATCCAAATATTTTATTCAAAAATTAAAAAAAAAAAAAGTACTTTTATCATACCTGCCAATTTTCAACTAATCTTCCGTAATACCTGGTTTAGTTTGATCCAGGATAACGTCATTTCAAACCAAAAAATATATTTCATGAATCTTTACTTATTTAATTTCAAGATTGTTAGTGGAACATACTTAATTTCATTTCTTTGAAAATTTTCTGGTTCGAAACTCATTAAACCAGGGTCAAATTAACAGAAGTATTACGGATAATCTATGTCAGGTTAGCACCTATGTTTATTACATTAATGAACAATGTAGTCAGTTACTTGGACTCCCTAGTTGTTGTGCAACTTAACATCCAGGATATCAAGATACAGTGATTTTCAATGCAATGAGATGTTTAAACATGGTTGGTTGCCAGAGCCTGATTACTAACGGGGCACTCTCCCACCAGTAAAATTATATAGCAATTTTCAGCTTGTTTAATTTTTTTTTCTTTCGAAATTACTGTTATAAATAAAGGGGAAAATTCTATTTCTTTTTACTGGTAGGAGAGTGCCCCGTTGATAATGAGGCCCTGTTGGTTGCCACAGAAAAAAAGAGTATAAGAAAAAAAGAATCATAAAGATTTTACAGTATAACAATGCACATAAAAAAAGAAAAAAAAGAAAAAGAAAAAAAAGATGTTCATTTGATCACAAACTGAGCTAGCCAGTCCATAAAGGTGAAGAAAGCTACCGCAGGGAAAAAACCGCCCCAATGTAAAAAAAGACCCTTTACAAAGACAATACATTAAGTTTAACAGCAAATTTTTTTAAAAAAAACAGTTATAAATACAAAAACGTTAAAAAGAAAAAGTTTAACATTAAGATAAAACAAAAAGAATAATCAAGATAAAAAAAAAGGTATTTACAATATTTACAATGAGGAGAGTTACTGCATAACTAAAATAAAACGCAAGGATAATGGGAAAACAAAAAACAGTAGAGCTCGTCGCCCGCGTGGTCGGGTAACTCGAGAGAGAGTATAAGATTAAATGCAAAAAAAGTAATAAAAGAAAAGTATAATACAAAAAAAAGAAAGAATAATATGATTAAAAAAATTCAGTTACAAATATAAAATTTCGTTAAAATTTTCTGGTGAGAATCTCGTTTAAATTAGGTGGAATAATATATATAAAATATACCCATTGCTCCTTAGGGTCTTAATTGGATATTATTATTTTCCTTGCTATCTTTTTCTGTATAATCTGAGCTATCAATTTCCATATATGGCAACTTCCCCAAAAATTTTGCGTGTTGCGATATCTTTTTGATAAGATTCTGCTTGAAAATTACTTTCAAAAGTCGTCAAACGTCGCGAAATCGACCACAATTTCCAAAGAAATTTTAGTCAAAAGTAACGCTTTTTTCCCTACTCGGTGATGTAAAAATACGATATTTAGAAGAACGTTATTGCAAAAAAGCAAAATAAAATTGCAGGTCTTTGCCATGCTCATTGATAGCAAAGACCCCTTGCTAAAAATAGTAATCATATTTGACAGACAACCATTGAAATAAGTTTTCGCTAATTAGATTACTATTCGCAGAAAGTTATTAATTTCCTTGTTTTTACAGTGACTTTTTTAAACACATGAAATTCATTTAGATATAAATTATTAATCCATTCCGCGTTTTCTTCTCGATAGATATGAGTCTATAGTGTTAATAATAAGATATTATACTCATATTTTTAATAAACATTTTTATTACTTAACCCCTTGAGGGGCGATGAGATATATTAAATCCCACCATTAACCCCATCATCTGCGTAAGTAATTGTAAAAAATACACAGTGATTTGGGAAGATTAATAACATTTATTATTATTTATTATTATTATTAGACCAACTATAAATAAAAATAATATCGATGAAATATTTTTTCAGACCTTTCCTGCAGTGATAAAATATTTAAAAACTCAAATAAAGTAAAAAACCGCCAAATAAAACTAATCACAAATGATTAAAAAAATAACATTCACCGAATGGAATTCAATTTATTTTCGTTTCACATCGTGTCTGTAAATTAGGCGTCACAGAGTCGAATCCCGTTGCATTGGACATGATAGAAAATGGTTTTTGCGGATAAATTAGGACAAATTCTAATTTAATCGAATATTTGCCTTCTGAAAGAGAAATGAACTTCTGGCTAACTAACGACATGCCTATTATTCTAAATAATGAACCTCGCTATCTTAATTAAATTGGTGTTTTTATACCAGTGGCTGTACATAAACAGACATGACGATGATAAATTATTTTTTGAAGTATCAAAAAAGGATTTTTTTTAAAGCAAATTACTTCTTTTTTAAGATATTAGTGATTTTAATTATTTTGGTTTAATAATCAAATTCATATTTGTTTAGATAGTTAGTTGTCTAAGATTTAACAGAGTATCGATTTAAAAAAAATATGAAACTGTGGAATTATTTATAAAATATAGTTTATTGTCATTAAAACAGAAATATAACCTCTTCGCTACTGGCAATTATTACAGTATTTTTAATTATTACTGAATTACTTCTTCTCTCGTTTGACTTCTGAGGGAGATTTTTGTTTTATTTTCATTAGCTCGAATCTTAGAATTCGAAACAATTATTCTTATATCGAAATTTCATTTATAGTTGAGTATCATTAATAAAATGGGACAAAACTGATGTACCCATTTGGGTACACAGGGACTGAAGAGGATAAGTGCTAAAAGCGATTAAAGTAAGCATGAAGGCTTAAAAGCTTTTAAAATATTATTCAGTTTTTTTCATACACCATCAATAGCGATAAAGTAAAAAGTTTTAAAAAGTTTCTGAAAAAAAAATTTACATGATAAACTAACGTGTCGAGATATCAGATATTACGAAATTAGGTGCTTTAATAAACATGATAATCTACAAATGTAATTTATATAAAAATATTTTAAAATTTAGGAAGCATCTCACTCCATATTCTGGGCATTTGAAACTGATGTTTTGGATATACTCCAGCTATACATATAGCTTTTTATTGTATTTGCAAATATTGAGTATGAAATAAACATATGATGGATAAAATATATTACTATTTAATAAAAAAAAAGTACTACTCTGTTATCCCGTTGATCAATTTCGCCAAATTATACAAATCGCCAAACTAATAGCCAAATTATACATACTGACATAATTTTGATTTTAAATAACGAAAAGGCAAATAATTAGTAGAATATTAATAAAAATATTACTAAAAAGTCGAAATAAAAATCACTTAATGACATTTTAAACACGTGAATCGCATTTAATATCATTGAATGTGACATTCACGATCATCCAGTATTGGCATTTAATCTTATAGTTTGGCGATAATTTTTTGGTCGACGGGATAACCTAGTAGTACCAAAAAAAAAAAAAAAAAAAAAAAAAAAAAAAAAAAAAAAAAAAAAAAAAATTCTGTAAATATTCTGTGTTATGAAATTTGTCTAAAGTGTAGGTTTCTTGTTGTATTTTATTTTGATGTCTTCAGTGTTTTCTGTTGTATTCAACGTGGTCTCGTGATTTTTGTTTATGACGTTCTCTGCAATCAAGTATGGCTAAATTTGTATATCCTGATTGTACTTATTACCTGCTGTATTTTTATTACACTCACCGTTGCCTTGTGATGTTTGTATATCATATATATAGTTCATATTTTTTATGATTTATTTTATAGTTGCTGTTCTTGAGAATATATTGTTTCAGTTAAGGAAACTTGTATATCATTACATTAAATCTATTTTTACCCTTTATAACAAATATGTTGATCAATGCTAGCATATTTTTAATAATTAAAAATAAAATATATTTCTTCCATAAATGAAAGAATGACTATCATTTACGCAAGTCAGCTATAGTGTTTTCAGAAAGATTCTCAAATTTTATGCTCTACATGTAAAGAGATATACGAAAGAAAAACATGTTAAATTTAAAGTACAGTAGAACCCCGCTAATTCGGACCCCGTTAATCCGGATATCCGAATAATCAGGATCGGTTTGGTAATTTTTTTTTCCAAGTTTGAGAAGCGATTGTTTAATTCCGCAACATTAACTTGTTTCATCGTCATATTCTGAATAAAGAAAACTTTTCCTGAAATCTAGAACAATTAATAGTTTATTTTGAACGTCATGTGGAGACTAAAGAAAACGAACTTTTTATCTCAAGCGGATGCATGACCGTACGCATATTTCAGATGTGTATATTGCTGGGACGATTACTGTTTCTAAACCAATAGGAGACCGTCATTATCACGGTCACGTACACGCCCACACAGTTTGATTGACAGGAACTCGTGGACAATTGATCGTGTGTGTTTATTATTTATTTGTACTCGGATTGTTTGAATTTGTACTCGGTAATTAAAAATTAAAGGTACGAAATAATTTTTTTTTTCAAAATGACTGAATTTTATTTTCTTCAATTAGAAATTATACTTCCTTTGATCCTGAAATAAATAAATAAATAAATAAATAAAAATTAAAGTAAGAATTTTGCTTATACAGATATTTTCGCAGAATACTTTTTTTCCCATTTGTTTAATATATATATAAATCATTTTAGAACGATATTTAGAATATTAAAAGGGTTTGAAATATTTTTTTAAATGTCTTATTTATTAATAAAAGACAGCCTCCAATAATTAAAAAAAAAAAATCACCAACGGACTCTCGGCCTGCGATGGACTCGAACCCATATCCTCCGGTTTCAAGCTCGACGCTCTAACCATTTAGCCAGTCAGCTCACTTTCATCCGCAACAGATTATCGTTATAATTAGCACCGTCAATTGTCCATGAGTTCCTGTCAATCAAACTGTGTGGGCGTGTACTTGACCGTGATAATGACGCTCTCCTATTGGTTTAGAAACAGTAATCTTCCCAGCAATATACACATCTGAAATATGCTGACCGTACGGCTCGCAAAAGGTATAGAAAACTGGTACAGCAGAAAATTACAAACTCTTTTATTACAAAGTAAGCATTTTTACTGTCTATAAATATTCAATAGGTTTAAGAGAAAGGTGATTTTCTGTAAGTATGTTTTATTTTATTTTATTTTTTCTAGTTCTCCGGATAATCCGGATTGGGCCTGGTCCCAATTAATCCGAATTATCGGGGTTTTACTGTACATCTGTTTAGAATGCATTTAATATGATATCACGATTTTTAATTGACACAGGAATAAATGAAGATCTGATGCTAACAGAAATCGTGACTTGAAATGAAAATTTAATTTCAAAACCCATAGTCTTTAAAAATATTTATTTTATAAAAAAAAATCATATGTTATTTCTGTTGCAACATTTTGAAAATGTGTCTTATAAAGATTGATTAAGGAATTTAATAATGCATAATTTTGGTTATATATGTATATTATATTATGGTAGTTTCAATTTCCGAACCCTTTCCAATCAGTTCCGAAAGTTAAAGAAATTTTTACAAAATCGGAAAATTAAAAACTAGCCCGGTTTTAGATCGTCTTCAACTACCCTATGCAAAAAGAAATCATGAATAAATATTGAAATTTGAGAGAGACATTTGAAAATAACGCCTCCATAGACTTAACATTATTATCCAGGACATTTTGAGCGACTCCAGTGACATTAAACATTAAATTCCTGTGGTCAAGTTTGAACACAACGCGATTTTTAAAACGATGTGCTTACTATAGCGGGAATCCGATTAAAATAATATTATTTCCTGATTCCCATGTTCCATCTCCTCCGGGCCTTTCTTGAGTGACTTTTAAAGATGACACAATCTTCTAAATGATTATTGAATCTGTTTGAAAAAACGTAATTTTTTACCTTTTCAAATATACCGGCGAGCGTATTTATTTCGTTCGCTCTTTACGGAGACGATATTTTTTTTCTATACCAAAAGTAAATTTCTGTGAGTATTCTAGCATAATCTTTCTAGAGCAACTCAACAGATATGACTTACAAAACTTTTTAAAAATTATGGGAAATAATTGTTTGAAGCAAATTCATTCTTGGAAGTCATTTTTTGTTATATTTTGTTACTGACATAACATGCAAAACATTTTAAAAATGAGGAAAAATAACTCGAAAGAAATTCATTTTCCAAAGTTATTTTTTGTTATTATTGATATGACTTAAAAGCTTTTAAAAATTACTAAATATAACTGTTAGAAAGAAAATCATTCTCCTGAGTCATTTTTTGTCATTTCTGCTCATTTTGCTGTTGGACTAATTATACGTTTATTTTAATTTAAAAATAGACTTAATATTTACAACCATGTACCAACACTTTATTAACCGATCAAGAATCGATTTGGTTCAGTTATAATCGGATTTAATCGGGAGAAAATTAGTTTGGAAATATTTAAAAGAAAAAAAAAATCACTCAGAATTTTTATGTAGAAAAAAAAAGGTTAAAGGAGTTAGTTAAAGGAGGCAGCTTATAGTGCTACTGAATATCCATATTTTAGCATAAAAAAATAAATACAACCTATCGGAATTATATTTATAACTCATAAATTTTGTTTAGAAAATGTAACATACAGAAGAGAAATAATGAGTTCAATTTCAATAAAATGGTAATAAAATAGATTTTTTTAATTTAAAATCCCGGTGTCGTTGTTGTATATCAGAATTAAACTTTTGTCGTTTAGCAGCGATACCAATAAATGTTAAAGGATTACAAAATATCTTTTAACCCTTTGAGGGGCAGGACAAATTCATTGCTTAAGTGTTGAAATTATGACTGACACCGGGATTTTAAAACAACTTTTTTTGTAAATAAGAAAACGATATATTTCACGCATTCAATAAACCGTAATTTTTTTAAACAAAACTCCGTGCCAATGTGGCGTTTTGGAATTATAATTAAGTGGTATATCTATGAAACCACCGCGCCGCAAGGGGTTAAGAGATATCTGCCAACATCTTCCACTTTTTTGGAACGGAAAATTTTATAGAAAAATTTACCATTTCAAATCGCCGTAATCTGTCGATTAAATAAGCCAAAAATTTCTATTAAATTTCTACGGCCCAAAAAATCAGAAGAGATGGCAGCTATGGGTTAAGACTATTATAGGCTTACATTAAAATACTGATAGCGTAAAATCTTTCCAAAAATAAAACATAAAACTTCAAAAAATACTAAAATTTTTAAATCCTGATAAGGAGATAACGGTACAACCACCGCGTTCGAAAGCCAACATCAAACTTTTAGATTTTCGAAGTGTAGTTTAATTTTAAACGATGTACTCAGCTATGAAAGATGTCGTCCCATAAATTTAAATTTAAATAGTGTACTATGACAAGAGATGTTAAAATATGAGCGCATATCGCCGATGTTTAAATTTGGAAATCTGTTTGCGTTATATTTTATCGAGATATTAAACGGCTAAAAAATTAGTATGAAATTTAGTTATCCGACTGAGTTTATAAGCATTATGTCGACCAGGATTTCCATGCACGAATGACATATATCTAATATGTTCAAAGAAGTAAAGTAAATTAATTAACAATATAAATTAAAAAGCATTTTTAAAAGTTATTAAAGTAAATAAAGTAAAATATTATAAATTTAATAAAACTGAATTATGACATTATCTTTGCTTGTTTAAAATATGTATGCTTTTTTTTTTTTTTTTTTTTTTTTTTTTGAATGTTTATACATTTTATGATCTTTACATTAGTTTCACAACATGTTCTACTTACTAGTTGATTTCAAAATAAAGAATTGTAACATTAAACAAAACAATTTTCTCGTAATAAATCAGTGCGGAAAATCAATTAAAATTTTTTTTGTGTGTTTCATTTTTGCTTTGTTATTATTTATTAGTTTTATTGTTTTATTATTTTTTGTTTTTCCTTATAGAGCTTTGCCACCCGAACGATTGCTTTATTAAATAAAAATTACTGAGGGTAAATGTTTAATTGATTTATAAAAGATATTATCTTATCACTATAACTCCAGATCAAAAAAATTGGTTAATGATGATTATTTATTGCTTGATTGCAACTTAAAGTGTAGTAATATTAAACTAAACTATTCACACAGAATAAATGACTGCAGAAAAACATTTAATTTTTTTTAATAACAAAAATCTTAAAATGCTTGTTTTTTTATTGCCAACCAATGACTGCTTTATTAAACAAAAATTACTCAGCAAGAGCTTTAATTGATTTATAATCTTTTCACTACAGTTCCTTAAAAAACACAGTTTTCAAATAGAAAATGAATATTACTAGAAAAAAGAAACCACTAAATAATACTTTCAGAAGTTTTTACGGAACACTAAGTGAACCTTGATTTCTTAAGTATTTTCGTTACCATTTATTTAAACTTTAACTTGACAAAGAATAGTAAAATAAAATCATGGTGGAAGCGAACTTTTAAACCAAAGAAGAAATGAAAAAATAATGCTATTTATCAACAAAAGCTTCGAAAATAAGCATTTTTTGCTGTTTCCTTGGAAAAAAATTCCTTTGAAATATATAGTGCAGAATACTTCACATAGGAATAAACAGGAACATATAAAGTTTATTTTAATCTAAAATTAACACGGGGAAAATAAACTTTCTTTTATATTTGGTTAATAAGGTTAAAAACTGCCAAAAATTTCTGAAACAAGAAACAAAATTAGAAACATATTAAAAAGAATTAATATGTGAGAAATTTATAAATTACAAAAGAGAGAAAAGATGATAAAGGGTATGGAAGCTAAAAAAGAAAAATATGCAAAAGAAAAAACTTACTTTAATAATGTATCATATCCGATTATTTGTATGCATATCATAACCTCATTCAAAGCCTAACGAACAGTGAAATTCACCTCTTTTGACTACACAGTTAATTTTTATACATATTTCTTATTTGAGTTATGAATTTATATTAACAAAAAATGACTAAGAAAGAGTGAAAAGTAAAAAAATAAAATAAAATAAAAATAAAAGTAAGATAAATAAAGTACAATAAAAAAAAATTTTGTATCTAAAATTTTATGATAGATTGGTTGTATGTTTTCGGTTTAAACAACTATAACAGGAATAATAATAATATATATTTTGTGTCGCGTAACATTAGTTATATCGGATAAATCACTCAATAAAATATAGGTAGCATGGTTGCCTCAAATTTTATGGGGTAACGTTACATATATTTAGCTCAAACAAATCATCTGATTAGGCATATAATAGCTTGGTAATCTGTTACAAACCGATTGCAACTTAACAATAGTGAAAATCACTATGTAGATCATCCAGAAAACAGTAAATATGTATTTGTTAAAAAAAAAAAAAAAAAAAAAAACATTAGTTTTAAAAGTTGATCACAGACTTCATACGATTGCCATTAAAAAAGTGATTTGTCGTATCAATTGTCAATTTTCCACATACTTAATTTAATGTTTTTTACCTTTCCATGTGAAATTTTCTGATTATTAATAGCGATAATTTTCTTCTGATTATTAATAGTAGAATCACTTGAACCGGTTTAGTGAGCTTACCGTGAATTATGAATTTTTCCGGTAAATAACAACACTTTGAATAGATAAATGTATGACAATTTTCCTACCTAAAATGAACGTCTTTTTGCGAAGTACAATAAATATAATATTTGTTTATTCTCATTTTTTAAACAAATAATTTAAATTAACTAGAAAATTGCAACAAATACCAAAATGTTTTTGGAATCTATTCGTTTCAGGCGATCGTCTCTTTAAAATGCACTTAAAACAAAAGAATTTAAAGTCATTTAAATTTCATTTAAAGTAAGACTTTCTCAAAAGCGTCGAATTTAAAAAGAGTTTCGCATTATTCTTCTTTTCTGTCTTTCATATCAACTTTCAAAAGATTTTTTCACTTTATGGTTTTTAAAGTACTTTTAAATTTAACAAACATAATTTGAAGTATGTCTGCGATTATGCGTGTTATGAAGAACATTAAAGCCGTTCGTTTGCAAGCGCGAATAGGGATAACTTTTTCATGTTTTTTCGCAAGCTGCACAAGAAAGCGCAGCTAGTTAACAAGAACAAAACCAGACAAAAATTGGAGACGGTTAATTCATAACTTAATATTTCAAGATTATTTATCTATGATATTATTACGGTATTGATTTTTTATTATTAAAAGCGCAGTGAAACTCCCATTTAACGCAGTCACATTGTTACATTTAAAAACTCCGTTATGAAAAAAAAATTTGCCAAATAGAAATTGACTCAAATTTATGAAATTTGATTCAATACACATGTAAAAAATATAAAATACACAACAAATGTAAATATTGAAAAAATATTTTTTTTTAAATTCGGGCAGTAACTTCTTTTATTATTATTAAATGTAGACATATGAGATAAATTTCATAAGAATATAAAAAAAAGCAATAAAAATTGATAAAGAAAAACTAAAGCATAGCTTACTTTTTCTCTTTTTTCTCAATATTCCAATAATATAAGTGCGTGCAGGTTTCTTATAAAAAATACATTGTTTATAAATTTTTTTCGACCTTTTTGTAAATACCCGAAGAAATAATCTGTAGAATTCTCATGAAACTGGATTTGTTTTATTGTATGGAAACCTTTTTAGGATTTCATCGTTTAAATAAAAATGGTTAAATAAATAAGTTATTTATTTTTCATACAATCCGCAGGGATAAATTCCTTCATCCATCGCAAACAGAAACCTCCCCGTTTGAATTGTTTGAAAATGGAATAATTTCCATTATATAAAATATATATTTCATAATTAGGAGATTAATTTGCATGTTAATTTTGTTTAAGATCAAGGTTAGCAGAAAATGTTGTTAAGTAAAAAAATTCGTTATATAGGGACTTTGTTAAAGTGTAGTTTGGCTGAAAAAAATGATTTCACTAATAAATATAATGACTATTATAAATTATCATTTAACAAACTCTCTGTTATTTTTTTACTTATATTTTTAGTATAAATTTTACTTTAATATATAATCATCAACATAAATTAAAAAAAAATATTGTAAAAATTATATTACTCTCAATGTTTAATGTTAAATTTTATTTCTTGCGTTTCTTTTTGGTCCCAGTAAATTTGTGACTGACCCCTAATTTGCAGCAAAAAATGTGCTTCAACTTTAAACAGCTATTACTCGGTTTGTCTTAATCGCAGAGGAATGGGACTTTTTTTATTACTTGTTAGTGTAGAGGTAAAAATTTACTAAACATCACTTATAGGTCCGGAGGACCGTATAAAAAGTTAATACAAATTTTTTAATACAAATATTTTTTGACCTAAATTGCTTAAAAAACAATTCGTTGCCTTTTTTAAAGCATTTTTGCAATTGGAACTATATGTCAATGACCAACGGTTTAGATATTAGCCATTGGCAACCGTTGAGAGTGGACACCCTGTATTAAGTTGCAAGTTATATAAGAGTATTTTTCAAATAAAGATTCTTTTGTTATTTTTATCGGGAATTTTAATGATTTAATTCGGTCTATTTTTAATCCGCATATCTAGAGCTCTGTATTAATCCATTAAAGCCGCTTGGTAAAAAACTTACCACTGGACATTTTATTTTTCTCATAGAGGGCGTCACAGGTTCCACTTCGTTGTTTTATCTTCTCAAGAATGTGACAATTGAAAATATGTACCATTTTAATTCCTGTTATATTGCTTTCTAACAGAAAACGTTTATTATATTTATTTTTTCTCTCAAATTTTGTGATGCTTCACCCATCATCTGGATAAAGGTTTTTTTAAAAAAAATCCTTAAATTTCTTCTTTAAAGATTTTTCTGTAAGGTTTCGTAACTAATGCAGTCTGTTTTTAATATGTTAATCCAGTACAGTATCTAAAAAACTTTTCTATATTAACGTCACGTAAACTTTTATGGTTGGCAAGTAATCTTGCCAAGCGTCTAAATTATGAGGTTTTTTAACCAATGACTGCACATCAATGACAATGACAACGTTTATTATTATTATTTTACTAGTATATAACCCCTGTCAAAAATGACAGAATTTTAACTAAACATTCAATTTTCGATATAGTTCAACAAATTTAAATGGACAAAACATTAAAAAAAAAAAACATGTACAAAAGTTTTTTTGAAATGTGTTATCAATGAATTTCTAACACATCACATTGTTAATCATAATGTTACATAAGCAAAATCAAAATGAGTTTCACAAATAGTTTAACGATTACACTAACGATTAAAATTATGTTATTTTAAGTAATTGTTTAGGTTAATAGTACAATGGTAGGGATGAACCTGTGATCCACGATGGGTTATGTAAGTATGTGGTCTGCAAATTTCTTAAATTTATAATTTTAAAAAATTGCAGATTTTTTCATGGCAAAAAAAAAATAAAATCATGAATTTCGACATTTTCTCTCATGGCAAAATTGCAAGTTTTATCGAGCCAGTTAAAAATTATGAATTTTGTTATATAGGTAACCAATACCATAGCTATTTATATAGGAAATTCTTAAGTTGAGAATTTTGTCAGTCACTGTTTTAAAAATATTTTAAATATCATCGATCATGCTCACAGAGGACATGAATTTTGTCAATTGCATACAGATAAAAAATGTGAATTTTACTTATCATGCACAGAGAAAATATGATTTTCGTAGATCAAGAACATGAAATTCGTGAGATTTGTTGACTGCCTGTAGAAAAAATCCAAATGTTGTCGACTGAGTGTCAAAAAGTCTTGGAAAACTACCCTCCTTTTGAAATCATGTTTGTTATTTGAAAAAAAAAAAAAAAAAAATACAGTAAGGGCCATTATGTACATAAGTTGATGAAAAAGAGCCGCTGGATATATTAATTAATTAAAAAGGGCTGCCAAGCTTGTGGTAAGTCAACACTTACTACTATATAAGTTAGTTTTTTATGATGAAGTTTTGCAGTGATATTTATAAATTAAAGAGTTAGCCAAAAAATTTGACAGCAAATTCATGCTTATGAATTGTTTATAGCTTTTCCATGAATAAATCAAAATTATTGTAAATTTGCATATTGGCAAGCATCTATTTAATAGTTAATAGTAGAAAACAAATTTTAATGTATCTTGAGTAACAAAGCATTCCAGTAATAAAATAAAACTTTGATTAAAAAAAGGAAAAAAAAAGATAACACATCAAAAAATTACAGAACTTTAGGTGCAATTAAAGAACGTATTCCATTTGTAATACAATTACAACAAATATTTTCTAGAAAAGAATCTCTAGAAACATTATATTTTTTTTGTAAACACACTACTATCTGATAAGTTTACATTTAACATAATACTGGCTATGAAAAAAAAAATTACCCTTTAGTATAAAGTTCAGCATTAATATTAAACAAAATCAAAATATTAACACATCAAATACAACAGAAAATTGCACGCAGCTTTACCATAAATAATAACAAATATACTATAAACTTGATTAATGCAAGTATCTATTTCTCATAAAATATCTTTTCCATAAATAAAGACAAAAATATTTTTTATTTGAATATTGGCAAGTATATATTTTTAAATTAATAGAAGAATATAAATTTTAACATTTCTTGAATGGCAAAGTGTTGCAACAATTAAATAATACTATATATATATAAATTAGAAAAAAAGAAAAAGAAAGATAGCTTATCAAAAATAACAGAAATTTAGGTGCAATTAAAACACTTATTCCATTACTAATACAATAGATGCAAAACTTTTTTTAGAAAAGAATCTCTAGAAAAATGATACTTTTTTGTAAACACTTTATTATCAGTGTTTTCATTTAACATGATATAGGTTAGGAAAAAGAAAAATTATCTTTTAGTGTAAAGTTCAGCAGAAACTTTAAACAAAAATTAAAATGTTAGTACATCAAATATGACAAAAAATTGTATGTACCTTTACCTCAAATAATAACAAATATATTGTAAACTTGACTATTGCAAGTATCTGTTTCTCATACAATAGTAGAAAAGAGTTCAATTTAAATGTTTTTTGAATAGCAAAGTTTTCATAATGACGAAATATTAAACAAATAGCAGAACCTTTCAAAAGCCACAAAAATTTAGATGCAATAAAAACACTTTTTTCATTAATAATAGAATACTCAGGGATCTATCCAGGGGAAAAACTGAGTCCGTTAACGGACTCTTCACAAAAATAAATTTTATGAAAACGGACTCTTCACAAAAATAAATTTTACGAAAACGGACTCTTCACAAAAATAAATTTTACGAAAACGGACTCTTCACAAAAATAAATTTTATAAAAACGGATTCTTCACAAAAAATGAAAACAAAAATGTGTGAATAACATGTCTGTGGTAAGTGTAAAATTCAACGAAAATCTAGCTTTTTTTTGTCGATTTTATCGTCCATCTGAACATAAACACACTTTTCCGCTCTTTCTCCAACAGACCTTTATTTGGAATCGGCGTTGATTGGCTAACATATGACGTCATAAAAAAGCAGGTGCGTTCAGGGAGTAAGAAATAAACCTCTTTTTCTCCGTAGATCGTATTTTACGCTGGATAGGTTGTTTCTTTCGCTTGCTAGTTTGGCAACACGGGAAGAATCTGCTTTGCTTTGATTTTTGTTGCAATTCATACAAATTATTGGCATATGTATTTTTCTTAGAAAAGAATCTCTGGAAAAACTATTTTTTTAATAATGCGTTCAAAGAGTCATTCATTTGTTTCAAGATTTGGAAAATCTGAATGGCAACAGAGTTCGTTTGTTTATATCGTAATCTGATGTTTACAATTACTTATTTTTAATTTGGAGCCTAATACATTATAATTGGATATGATATACATGTTTTATAGAAAAATATGCTGTTTAAACGTTATTTTAAGTAAAAGAAATTATCTTTTAGCTGTCATATGTCTGCATTTGTTTTCCATTAAGCCTAACGTGGCGTATTGCTAGGGTCCATTCACAGATAGGAGTGGCGAATCCTGGAACTGTTCCACACAAATCTAAAGAACGCATTTTATTATAAGTAGATGTTTAGAGCTTAAATTTGTCTAATATTTATTGTTTTTTAAATCGTAAATTTTAGAAATGTTTATATATGCATTGTGTGAGCAGATTTAGTTTCTTTTTTTAATTTTTGTTTATGAATTGAACAAACAAAAAATTGTAAGTTTTGCATTATTCAATCCTAGTATTTTTCTGATTTAATTAGACAAAAATTTCTGTTTTGAAAAATTGTTGATAATAGGTTAAAAAAAAAATAGATGAAAGTTTTTTTTTTTCGAAAACATTAATCAGTAAAGTGGTTAAAGAGATGAGAAATTTGTATTTCATTTTAGATTGTTTTAAAAAATTATCTAGCTTATCTGTGTAGAAGTGTTTTGAAAGAACACATTGTGGAGGTAATAAAATCTGTGTAATTGCTGTAAATGTAATAGGAATTTTCATTGTATTTTTTTTATCTTTTGTTTGAAAGATGTTTTAGTAAAATTCAAATAAAATTATATTAAATATTGATCTATAATCCCAAATTAACTATAATTCATCTATAAATTCAGAGGAAAAATTTTGAAAATTATGAAAATTTTCCAAAGTCTCTAGGAAAATAGAACTAGAATAGGTTAATTTTTTGTGTGAAGTTTTGTGTTTCTTATTAAATGGAACAAAATAACTGGACGAAACTTCTCTTTGAAAAACCACAGAACTTTATGGATGACTCGATATTAGAAATTTAACAAATACTGAAAACGCATAACATAACATTATAAAATGGTTATTTGCTATTAATAATGTTGAAAAAAAGAAAGATATATTGAACAGATTTCGTTACAAAAGTTTTGGCATAAATGCAATACTTTGCTAAAATTTCACCTAATATTTTCTAAATTTGGAAGATAATCAAAATTTTATAAATAGTACTTTTGAATTTACAGTTTTATTTCTTTTCTTAACTAAAAACATTTTAATTTGGCAGATTAAAAAAAAGTGCCCTGAAGGGAGACATATTTTTAGCATAATGATTAAAAAAAGTATTACAGTAAAATTATTAACCTTTTACAGGCCAAATTCAGATCCAGGCATATTTTAAATTACTTTTTTGTACATTATGCCTTCTAATGGTTTAGTTAAGAGATATTAGTGATTAATATGGTGCATTTTTTTTTTTTTTTATAATTTTCAGAATGTTCCCAATTGGGAACATTGGTCACTTCCGGCGGTCATTTTCCAGTGGCCATTGATAATTTTTATGATTTTCTGTAGATTTCCTCATAAATGATGGGAACTTATATTCCAAAAAATCAAGTTATTCTAATTCGAAAAATCTATTTCAAAAAATCATTTTTATGACTGATCATTTTCCAGTGGTCATTGGTCATTTTTATGATTTTCTGTACCTTGCCTCATTAATGATAGGAATAAAACTTCTATTTCAAAAAATAAAGTCATTCTTTTACTATTTCTGCTAATTTTTTTTTTGGTCGATTTTGATTAAATTAAATTTTTAATAAATGCCAATGTTCCCAATTGGGAACATTGGCCTGTAAAAGGTTAATTAAGAAGAGATTCATATGAAGGAAAGAAATATTTGTATCAAAATCTCACTTCTAATATATTCAAGAGTTTTTTTTATTTGTTTGAATAAGAAACGAAACAGGAAATTATCCAGACTAAAAAACATTTATACAGAACTGTTCCATAAAAGATGGCCAAATTTTTAAGAGGTGATTGTAAACGTCTAAATTTTAAATTAAACTAACAAACAACTGTCATAAAAAATGCACAGTCGAAATTAAATCAAGAAGGTGCTAAAAGGTGCCGAAGGTGATCTTGTTATAGGAGGTAAACACACACACCGAACGATTACGTGACAAAACAGTAAAATTCTAGCTGTGCGATGATTGAGTCTTTGAGTTATTTTCTTTTTCAGTTCCGTACAGAAAATGCATATGAAACTTTTTACAATGAAGAGCAACATATTTCGATTTGCTCCTACCGCGATTGACACTTGCACATTCGGATCTCAGTGATTTCTATCTATTAATCGACGAAATTTTTTCCATACACTTTCTCCTTCTTCCACATGACCATAAGAATCAATTGTGCAAATGTACTAGCACTTTAGCGTTTTAATTTCCGACCATACATTCTTTCATAAAAGTTGTTATTTTTATATGTGTACCACTGTCTCTTAAAGCTGTGCATTTCTTTAAAAACACCCTCTACGATAATTAATAGCAGGGGTCGGAGCATATAGGACGGATTTTATTGTTCTTACCAGTATTTTTTATCAATAATCCTCACGAAACATTTTTTAAAGCTACACAATAAGAATAAATTATGAAGATTATTGTTAAAAAATACTGGTACGAAGATTAAAATTTGTCCTATATGCTCCAACTCTTGTTAATAGGCTCTTTAATTCATGAAATACTAGAAAAGTTGTGATGCTGGCGTATTTCTTGAAATATGCCAAGTGGTAGGTGTTCGCCTATTTATGTTAGAAAAAATTGTACTAGTTCACATAAAAAATTACTTGTTTAGCCGTACTTTGATTAAACGTCTTTCTTACATTGCTCTTCTCAGATTTGACACTTGAATTAATCAGGAAAATACAAGTAATTGCTCATAAATTGGAATTTAAAACGTATTTTTGATTGTTATTATTATTTTTTTTCAAAGTTTAGTTTTGTTAAAAATCGTTTTTAACGAGCATTTTCATCTTAAAAGTAACCGCAGTGCCATCTTCCAAATTTAATTATGCAAGCTTCGGTAACAACTCTAGTACAGAAATCTCAATTTTTATAATTTTTTGTTCCCTCAACTTTAAAATTTATATACTGTTAAATACTATTCTGTAGATGTAATAATGTCTCCAAAGTAAGAGCAATGTTATATATAAAGTTTTTGGACCTACAATTTCAGATAAATCACAGTTTAGAGCTCATGTAGCTCTTTTCAGCTTTCCATAACTTGTAGCCGTTTTGGTGTAACAGTTCTGAATATTACATTTTATTCTAAGAACTAATCATTATTACAAATTCCATGTCTAGAGCTAAGGGGTATTAGAAAAATTGCAATTTTAGAAAGTTTGTTGCTTTTCAATTTATTTAGAATTTAAAAAATATGTAATAATGATGTATTTTGAAGTGTATGGGAAGTCAAACCTACCACCAAATTTAAAGTTAAATACATATCATATATATTATAAAGCAGAAGTTCTGAAACTTCCAAACGAGTGTTTTCAAAAACTACCCGATGGATTTTTTTGCCGATTGTATCATTCGATAGGAAATATTTTTCCGAAGGTTTATGATTCAAATTTACAGGGATAACTCTGATTTTTCGTAGTAAATTTCGTATTTTTCGGTTATTTTTGACAAAAGGGCTGCCAGTAGCTGTTTTTGGCGAAAATTATAATTGCTAAAAGAATTAAAATGGATATATCTATTAGAAATATTACAAATATCTTTCTTGCAAATAATAGCAGAAAATAACTACTGATAATATTAATAATAATAAAGAAAGACCGCTTAAATGAGGCGTAATATTATAAAAATATATTTATCTTGAAAATGAAAAAAATATTTGTAATGCTTAACCCTTTCAGGGGCGGTGTTTGCAATCTGCAAACACTTAATATTACTGTTCCAATTGCGAACTGGCACCAGTAAAATTTTAGTACAATTTCGATTTTATAATATACGCGAAAAACAGCTCTTGATTATTTTCAAATAAGTCTGTTCTTAAATTGTGGTGTGAATCAATTATTTGAATAATTTTGGAGCAGAAATACCTTGCCCCTGAAAGGGTTAAAAAATAAATTAACGCGAAATATAACAATTGGTTTAACTTTTGGTGACTTATCCCTGGTGTTAGAATAAAAACATGAATTTCAGAAATTTATTAAATGAATTTTGAATGATAGTTATTTCCTTTTTTATTATTTTCTTTCTCATTTTTATCGAATTTCCGTATAATATAACTTACAGCAGAAAAAAGCAGATCTGATTGTAAAAGACACTGTAATTTGTGAGTTACTATTCGTTTCTATACCATTTTCATCTTGCTTTTGTCGCCAAAGAATGTGTTTTTAAGCCGAAAATGCACTACTGACTTAATGCCTGACTTTAGTCGCAATAATGTTTTTTTTTTTTTTCAAGTGAAGATAATTTTTAGAGTATATTTTAATGTTTAATCGTAAATTATATAGATATGAGTATAACTCTTTTATTTCTTTTTGCAAATGTTTTCACTGTTAATTTAATTTTACTTGCGCCATTTCGTCAATTTCACTTACAGGGAAAATTTCAGTTTTAAAATTTAAAAACTGAAGAAGGAAAGATTACCCCATCGATTAAAAATCTACCCCCAAATTCCAAGATTAAATGTCAATAATGGATGATCGTAAATGTTACATTCACTTGACATTAAGCATAATATAAATACTAATTATGTCATCAAGTGATTTTTAATTCGGCATTTTATTTCTACTTTTATATATGTTCTGCTAATTTCTTTTTCGTTATTTAAATGAAAATTTATGCTAATCTATATAATCTGGCTAATAGTTTGGCGATTTGTATAATATGGCGAAATCGGTCGACGGTATAACCAAGTAGTACTGAAGGAAAAATTTTGCAATTCAAAGTAAATTTATGCAATTATGCGTTATTACTATAGATAAATTCAACATTTTGAAATGAAAAATTCCCGCTGAATAAAATTTACAAGTCTTTTTCAAATGACCATTTCCTCTTCAATATTTCTTCAATCAAACTTTCGCTATTCTCTTTCTCGCAGGCTACGAAAAATTTATTTTAAATATTTTATTAGATAAAACGTAAATAACATTTTTCTATTTTTTTTTTAAATATTTTTAAAATCTAATTCTAGCATTGTGTGTCATACAGGACAAAATAGCAGAAATACTTTTAAAAATGGTTTTATCTGTTAATTGTATGTTATTTGTTTATTTGGGTGCTTGAATTTACTTTTGTCATCAAACAATGCGATTTTATACCAAGAAGGCATAATCCGGAGTGATGTTCACAATTTCTAAATTCTCTCACTCTCTTTTAAATGTGTGAGAGCATTTTTAGGATATTTTTTATGTTTAATTGTAAATATATAAATAGCAGTTATAGCAAAAATAAAATGCGTATAATGTTTAAATTTTAGTATAAATGTCTTCCTCATCCAAACTGTAAAATAATTTAATTGCAACTTTTTAAAGTTTTGGCGCAGATGTCATATCGCACCACTTTCGCACGATTGCAACAAAATGGCGATTTTATGCCACACATGGTAAACCGACTATGGTTGTTTATTTATTAATAAACTATTTATTAACTTTCATTTTGTTTTTTAAAATAATATAAATCATTTTGTTCTATAGCTATTAGTTAAACTTTTTTGTTTATTATTTTTTTTTAAATAATGCAAAATAATTAAAAAATATTTATGAAATTGGTAATTAAAAACCAAGTTCTCCAAATTAGCGCCAGAAAAAAATTGCGCCAATGTGGTGCATACATGACATCTGTGTCAAAGTTTTTTCACTATACAGAAGTAAGTAAAATACAGTATAAATGCCGATTAAATTTTTTTCCAAATATGGAAATTTTGTCACAGATTTGGTCATATACTCATTGAGGTATCTCACTGGCACCAAAATGGCATTATTTGCCTTATATTGTAACCCAGCTATAGTTGTTTATCTGATGATAAGTTGTTTATTTACTTTCATTTTTTTTCTTTTTTGAAATGATATTTGTTCTTTTGTTCTACAGTTACTTTTTATTTATTGTTAATTGCTGTTTAAAATGATAGAAAATAATAAAATATACATAAATTTCTTTGATATTCTAAAACGAGGATTATGCCACATTGTAGTGCTAAACCTATTGCGTATATGATGTCTGTGTAGGAATCTTTTGTGAAATATGAAAAGTGTGAATTGGCTTCTACTTGATTATCACGTCAACCAATTTCGCCAAATCGTTCGCCAAATTATACAAATTTACATAATTTTATCTTAAATAACTAAAGAGAAAATGCTTAAATACGAAAGAGCAAATAATTTTGTTTTCATTTTTCAGGAGGAAATTTTGCAATGATAAAGTAATTGTTGTAGTGAGAATTTTAATGTGTATTTTTTTTATCGTTTTATATTGTTGCTGTAACGAAAAATGTTTATTTTCCCCCCTGATATTGTTTTGAAAGAGCTGGTTTTGTGAAAGCCATGTTAAGATGGTATTCAAATTTTTGAACCCTTCCCTATTACCACCCCCTTGGTCCGATTTTGCTCATTTGCGATTCCCACTGAGATATTAACCATCTCATTCAATGTACTTGACGAGTTTGAAGATGATTCTTGCATAATTGTGCCTTTTATCGCGCGAACAAAATTTAATATATATATAAACTTTTTAGGTGGGAGTAGCTTTGGGTTCCTGGCTTCACATAATGAGAAGTTGTAAAGAAATTTTCCAGAAGGTTTTTCCATGGTAACGAGTGTAATAATTAATATCTCTTCCAGATAAGGGAAAATTTTAAATCCTGTTGCCATAATGCTCTCATTTCGCTTCCAAATGTGCACTATTAGTTATAAACTAAAATAGTTACTTCTAAATAGCTGGTTTTTGCGCAACGTTTAAGATAATTTAATTTCCCAATGGTGTCTAAATCGTTTTCAGCAATGAGCAAGGTGCTGCTGGAGGTCCAAATTATTTAAAATACAAATTTAAATTCACCATTTCGTTTCATCCACGGTTGATTTTGAAATACTGACCAGCGCAGCGGGCATAGCCTGCTAGTATGTTTTAAAGAGCATTCATCTGAGCATGCTTTTAAATAATTGAATGTATGTGGCATTACAATGCGTCCAATAACGCAACTTTTGATATGCTTCCGGTTCAATTTTAAAATTAATAAACATGAATTATACTATTTTTCTGGATGTGAAAACTTTCCGTGAAGTACCAGAATATTATTTTTCTGAAATTCTTTTAATATTAGCATACTATTTCTGATACTATTTTGCTGTGTCTTTCGTATTCTTTACATTTTCTGTATAGCCTCATCATGTGTTAATGCAATGATGTTAATTTAATTAACTAGTAAAACAATTTATATGAGACAGTATTCCTGTGACGTCACAGTATTTAAAATTATGGCGTGAAGGCTTGTTTGCGCTTTGTATTCGCAAGAGTTTTTTCTAGCTATTTATCTCTACAGTGTAATTTTATTGCACACTTATCAGATTAGAAACCTAATTATTGATAATATAAGAACATTCATTCATTATTCAATTATTAAATAATGAAAAAATGACAAAAACGTCATATGCAAAAATTAAAAGAAAAAATGTTTAAACACTTTTACACTAAAATCATGAAGGATAAATATACTTAAGTAAATTAAATTTAATTTGGATAACATATAAGCAAATTTTACTTTCAACACTTGAAATTTCAATAATTTGGGGATTCATTAGTTAAAATTAAATTTATTTTAGAGTTATATTTCTGTCAAAATAAAAAATCTACAAAAAATTAATCTAAATTTAAATGAATATTGCTTATATTGTTGATATTTATTACATCCATTTCAATTATTTCAGTAGCGGAATAAGAAAAGGAAAGTTTATTTTATAGATTATAACGCTTTTCCAATATTTTTACAAATAGATTAACATCTTCTAATCGAAAGAAATTTACGGTTCGTTTCCCCCTTTTCATAATTAAAACACATGAGTAATAATAAACCCATCGTTAATTATGTAGCAGACAGTAACTTTTAAAAAAAAAATTATTTCTATCTGGAAATATTTCCGATATTATTTAGATATAGAAAATACCTCTTGATATTCATGACCTAAGGCAAGAAGAATATTCGAAAAATGGAAAAGGGCATCAACGCCAGTGTCATATATGTCATAATACTGCTTCACAGAAATTCAGTAATAAAATTAAAATAATATTTTTACAACATGCGTTCAAAAATTTATAAAATTATTCATTTTCATTCTTTAAAATACAAAAGAAAGTCTAATAAATAATTAAACGTTAATAAACAGATAAGGCATGTTTTATTTATGGAAATCTTTACTTTAGAATAGGAAAAAGGTATGTCAATTTAATTTCAAACAAAATATGAAGAAAATGAATTAACCAAGTTCACCATCAAAATTTCAAAATTTCAAGAATTTTTTTTTTTTATTACTTAAAGATACAAAATATTCACTAATACACAATTAAACAGATTTAACAGAACTGCAATATTACAGAACATTTCCACTTTAAAAAAAATGTAAGTTTGTGAAATTAAATATATATATATCTGTATGGATAAAAAATAACATTAAATTGATAACTATGCTATCAGGCTTTTAAAAATAAAATAAAAATAGTTTCCAGAATTTCAAGCTGCCGCAGGTATTTTTTTTTCTTTTTTTAGAATTTTTAAAGATAAGCTGTACTGCAGGTTTTTACTGGCATTTCACATAGATTATTTTTTAACTTTGATAAGAGACATAACAAAATGAAAGTACTTTCCGAAGAAAACATTCTTAACTTAAAATACATCCCTTAAACGTGTGTTGTGACGTGTACAATTTAGAGTTCCATTATATCAAAGTGTTTCAGATGAATTCCAAACATTGTTTCTATTTCTAAAAATATATAATTGTCAAATTTCAATCAGTTTTTGTCATTTCACATATTTCTCATCACGTTAAATAACTCAAGAATAAAACCCAAGACATTAGAATGAAAAAATATTCAAAATAATGAGAATGGTCCACCAAGATAAGAGTATACTAGACTGCAACAGATTGCATATGTAATTTTTCAAGAGGTAATAAAATTATGAAAATCAAATTAAATAGTTTCTTTTCTAAATAGAAATATTTTTTCAACATTTACTTTTTTAACTAAAATAATTTATTTTCGTTTTAATTCGAATTTTTCAGTTTTCTCGATACACATATTAAATACACTTCTTTATTTATCTTACCGCAGGTTTTCTTTATCTTGATATTTCTGTTGGTTAAAAATTAAATTTTGAGATTTGAAAGATCAGTATAAAGAAAATATCCTTTAAATGTCTGGATGAGAGTGTTCCGCGTTTTTTTATACCAGTATAATATTAGAGAAAATAGTGTTCTGTTAAATCGCAGCATTTTTCGATTGAGTAAAATAACATTTTCTCTAAGATTATACTGGTGGGAAAAAACGCGGAAAATTATCATGCCTATAAATGATATATTTCAAAAAAATGTTTGAAATGTGTCACGTTTTCAAAATACATTGTCACGCATTAAACTACCCGTTTAATGTATATGTCAAAATCTTAGTGAGTCCCAGACACTCCATTCGTTAAAACAGCTGTAAATAATTAAATGTATGCATGTATATATGAACGCTGTGCGTTCATCGAAAGATAATAGAATTGGATACACCGATCTTATTGTGGAGCAACCTGAAAAAAATTATGAAACTCGTAAAAACGGCAGTCAATAAATGTATCTGAAAAAAAAGAAAACAAATCGCTGGATACAGCATACTACTTGTGCAGCAGTCTCAAAAGTGCACGAAATTCGCAATAACTATTCTGTTGCGGATGCCACAAATGTTAATAAAATGATTCAAAAACATGTTATTTTAACATTAAGATTTCATAATAATTTATTTAACGTTAAAGCTATTTTCCCTTTTCCATTAGCTACATTCAAACATTAAAATATACTATTTTTTTCACGTTATATCATATACAAAAAGTGTCACGAGAATTAAATTTGAAAGGACTAAAATACAATAAATAAACAGGAACAATAGATTTAACAGAAATCAAAAATATGAAAAATGTTATTTTACTAGAAGAAACTATTTATCCCCTTGCCAAATTCATTGTCGCCAAGCATCTCGGATTCAATAGGATTCTAGCTTTTTTTTTTTTTTTTTAAGGGTGTGGGGGGTGCAAAATAATATTTTAATGATAAATAACACATCTGTACTTCAATTCAAATTGCTACATTAAATTTCAAAACTAGAGGTGTGATAGTTTTTTCGTAAAATGTACCACAAGAATATACAAGTTGTGGAATAGTATCATGTCTAGCTTCCCTCGCCCTAATAAATACATTTTTCAGCGTTTTAATATTTTCTAGCCCCTTTCATTAGTATTTTATAAACAGCATATTTACTTAATAAGTATTATCTGCTGATTTTTGTATTTTTTAAAACATTGCAGCCACTTTCCCAGAAGAGTAAGGTTTTTGTTCTCAAGAAAAAAAGGCAAAATCTAGCTTTAATGTGTTCCACAAAAAGCTTTGGATTGAGTTACATGAAATTACCAGATGACTAGGCTATTAAGCTTGTTCCTTTTAATCCAGAAATGCAAAGGACACCTTCTGGGCACAGTTAGCAACAGAAAATGTTTTTGGTATAGTTTCTGCGATTAGTACAGAATGATGGGGAGAGATGGGATAATTAGAAATGTCCTTGTATATTTTTTACCCTTTAGTTTGAGGTCGTTGTGCAAAAGCTACTTGTTTAATCAATGTATATTTTTTATCTATAGTAAATATTTAAATGCAGTAGTTAAATTATTTCAAATAATTCTTTTTATGTCAATCGGGCGATAATAGTTTTAGAATTACATGAGTAACAGCTGGTATTTGAATATTTTTATATTGAGATATTAATCAAATTCCAATATCACCTTAAATGATTTTCTCAATATGTAATCTATAAAATGATTTTACATCAAAATAATTATAATAATAATACAGGCAGTAGTAGTTACGCGCTTTTGAAGTATAACTTTGTGAAATTTTTGAAAAGTAATATTACACAAAAGGAACTGAAAACCCAAAGTAAAAATTTATCGAACTATTTATAATATAAATTTAACAGGTTTCGTTTTCTTTTTTAATATAGATTATTCTAAGTTTATTAATTATGCCTACATCATTGTTTTTGAGTTTGTTCATTATTTTAGACATTAGCAGAGAAGAAAATAAATTTGCTAACAATTTCTCCACTACTGGCTAAACATAAAGCAACGACAGTTAAATATGGACAATGGAAAGAGGCTAAATTATTTACTCGTCAAATAATAGACCAAGAGGTGGCATCGCAAACACAAAGTGATAGTCGAGTACACGGCTGAAATTCCAGAATTAGCTAAAACTCGCTTTACATATTAAAACGCAATCAATCTGTCAAGCCATATCTCGGGGGAAAACTTGATTTTAACATTTGACTCCAAGTCCTCCATGCTTTTATACGTTTAGAGACAGGAAAACAGAGTGGGAAACCTACAAGTCAACTGCTAAAACCTCATTGTGATATGTCACGTACCAACATGACTCGGCAGACCGATTGCGTTTTCTGTGCTGCCACCTACCGGTCTCATATCTTTTTTTAAACGAACATTGAGAACGAAATTCAGGAATTCATTCAAATATACAATACGTTTATTCTTTTCTTTAAATTAATTATACCATCTACACGTCAATAACATCAATATGTAGGAAATATACAAACCAAATACTATGCAAAAAACAAATTTAAAAACACGTACCACAAATAAAAACCAAGTTTCAACAATTGGAGTTAATAGTTCCGTAACCAAATTATTTTGTGTATATATGAATCTTTAAATCTATGCGCACTATATTATACAGTTAGCACATTACATACCATTTCAGTACAGTAGAACCCCGCTAATTCGGACCCCGATAATCCGATCTCCGGATAATTCGGATCGCTTTAGTAATTTTTTTTTCGAGTTTGAGAAGCGATTAGCTAATTTCCATAACATTAACTTGTCGCATTCTAAATAAAAAAAACTTTTTCTGACATGTTTTAGGAAAAAAATAAGCAAAGTAAACATTATTACTGTCTGGAAATATTCAATAAGTTTAACATAAAGGTGATTTTCTGTTAGTATGTTATATTTTATTTCATTTTTTTCTAATTCTCCGGATAATCCGGATTTTTGATAATGCGGATTGGGTCCGGTCCCAGTTAATCCGAATTATCGGGGTTTTACTGTATTAACATGACCCGCTAGATCTATAGGCCCGTTTATTTGAGATTAATGTATGAAGTCTCCAGCCAGAGGACTGTGATGATTTGCCCAAGTTATTCTAACCAATCGTGCAAACCCTGAGCCAAAACAATGACCATGTGCACCGAACAGAAAACAGCTTACTCAATGCTAATTTGGGCAGGGTTTGCGTCACGTGTACTCACACGTGGTCCAATGAAATGGTTCAGAGTTTGAAGCTGAATCCAGCTTCACTTTTTCGGCGGTTTTTTGCGAAATAGGTAGGCCTTTAGTATATAGTCGTTAATGGTATTACGCAGAAATTTCAATATCGTTGGAATAATATAATATCATTAAAGCACACTGCAAAACATTTACCCCATACACTGTAACCTAACGAAATTCAATGTTTCTTTAAATGATTCGAAATTGCTGAATATCTCTTTTAATCTATTCAAATTACGGCACTTAATTTTCAATAAAAACACAAATTTCACAAGAATTTTGATAATATTTAAGCGAATTGGAGCAGACAGATGGTAGGCAACCCGAATTGGTATATACATTTCAAATATTGTTTGCAAAAAAAACATTCGTATTACGAAAAAATTTTACAAAAAGCATTAAACTTAAAAAAAAAAAAAAAAAAAAAAAAAAAACTTTTTATCCTGCACCAGAAAAAAATTACAATTTATATAAATATATATTTTAATGCTTATGTTATTGCTGCGGTCTTCTTTTGATTTTGCATCGTGAAATAAAGTCTATGTAACGACTTTAAATGCAAGATATTATATTTAAACATAAGACATAAGGGGAGGGTTTCTTCGCCTGTTTCCATATGTAAAGCATGTTGTGATGCGCAAGTAAAGAAAATTTTGTTAAAAAGTTCACGTATGTCAAATGATCAAGGGATGTTCGAAATTGTTCTTTAGGGAACTAATTTTAATGGAATGTTTTTATTTCGCTGTGCCTATTTTTATATTTTAAGACAAAATTTTAATAAATTTTATTCACTATTAATACAAGATCTAAGCAAATACCAACTTAAAGAAAAAAGATAAAAGTATTTTGATGCTTTCGGACGGATAGATAATTCATTTTCAATGCATTTCTCTTCTGACAATAAAAAATAGCTATTTTTAATTTTTTTTCTATTTACGTCCATAAATATATTTGAACTTATGGCCATTTCGTGATTTTCCTTTCCAAGGAAAGATTTTGATGTAAGTCACAATATCGTTCTAATATAAAAATGATAAATCTGTGCATTAATTTTCATTTTTTTTGTTTTAATTATATTTTCAAACATTCGAAAAATGCATTTTAAATTTCATATTATTTATTTTTCATAAAAAAACAAAATTAAAAAATGAAGCAACTACGTATTGTTACGTTATTCGGAAAACGACAAGCTTTACATTTCACGATATTTTGTAAAATAACTAAATCTAATGCGCATAAATGATTTATAAATATGTTCTTGTGGAATTAATTGTTAATTAGGAAAGTTCTTTTTAAAAATCCATGAGTAGAAATATTATTCTTCCATACGATTTAGAACCTCCGTCATCGAAAAAACGCTAATGTAAATTTTCAATCACTTCTGACGATTAGAATCACATGGTGAAGTTATTGAATAAGTAATAATTTCGACAGCGTCAAGGATCTAAAACTGAATCTTCATCTTTTTTCTCTTCTACTTTTTCTACTCCATACTGCATATATAAGGTGTGGATATTCAATTTGATAAAAAAGGACTCTCAGAAAAATCATAAATGATGACCATGTAACACGTTTTGAGATCATTTTCTCACATTTGCGCATTCATCAACAATTTTTCGAGCTTTTTTTTAATTAAGAATGAATTAAAACAAATTCTTGTTTGCATAAAGGGATAAAGTAGCACTTTAATGCTCTGAATTTTTGTGGAAGATGCAGATTCCAGCCCGAATCAGGCAAATTGATTTCTGTAGTATTTTCTCAATAATTCTTCATTAATGATGACATATTTTATCAGGAAGACAAGTTATACATTTTTTATTTTTATTATTGTTATTTGAATCTTTATAATTAAATAAAAAACTAACATAGTAACGTTGACATAAAATTAACATATGTCAAAACGCAATTTCGAACTTGCTTTAAACATAAAATGTTTAATATGAACTATGAAACGTTCACTGCTTTGCTTAAAAGGCGATAAAAATAATCAATGTTGTTAATAGTTACTGATTTCATTTTAAATATATTAGTACTTCCAAACATTGCCCAGGCTTTTCACCAAAGAATATATCTATAAATAATTGTTGTTTATTTAAACCAATACCTGATTTAAATTTGAAAATGAACAATTCAATAACTTAAACAGTTGAAAGTAACAGTGAATTCTCAGATTAAACTTAATGTGAGAAGATATAAATTATTATTATTTGCAGTTCCATTTATTTTATTATTTCATTCTGTATTTATTTTCCATGACGAATTGGTGCAGAAATAATTAATGTATTATTATTGGACAAACTGTGGATGTAGGAAGCCTTTTCGAATCTGATTTTCAACCTTTCATTACCTAGGATGCTTTAAATTGGAGTTTTGAATAGCATTAGTGAATAGTTTGTAGATATTACGGTCAATGAATTTTCTGTAATAAGCATTTTATTTCATCGTAAATTACAGTTTTATAAGGTAATACTGCTTTATCTTATTAGTTAATTTGCACGCTGTTTCACTTCTTTAATTGCTCGATTCATCATAACTGATTGCCTGAAATAATTTTGCCACGCTTTAACTGTCTTTAAATTGCGGCTAATTTCATACTTTAGAGGTATTCAAGTCTTTTGCTAGTAGCATCTTCAGAACTTTAAAAAAAACATAACTGGCTTCAGTGGGGATTTTTGAATCTATTTATAAAGTTTTTTGTAAAAAGCCGTGCATAAAGTTTGTTTTTGTATATGGTATATTTTATATCGCGGTTTTTACAATAAAAAAGGAAAACTATTAACATTTATGAGTAAAAAACTATCTGTCAAACACATGATATGCAATGGAGGAAAGCATTAAATACTTTGACATTGAGTAATTTCATCTGCAGAAGTTTATAACGAAAAATCTTAATCGTTATTTAGATAACATAGACAGATAAAGTAGAATGATATATAGGTTTAAAAAAACGTATATAATGAATTTATAGCTGTCATTATAACGTTTATAATGCAAAAATGCCATGGATGTTGAAAAAAAATACCGCTCAATGTTCTGTATACTAGGTACTGATGTTTTAAAAGCCGAAATTGTTGCAGAGACTGTGATTCTTTTTTTAATTCTCGAACATGTTGTATATAACCACACAATGCACTACAAGAATATATTAACTCATCGAGGACTGTGGGATAGAACCCACCTGTTTTTAAACCATGTTTGTACCAGAAAATTTTAATTAGACTTTATTTTTATAACATTTATGAGTATGGTCTAAAAATTGCTCTTCTCTATTCTGAAATAAAATAATTTAAAATTGTAGATGATAATTTAACTTTACAAAAATTCAGTTGCTGACTCCTCAAAGGAGTACAATAACCATAATGTCATATTTAAAATATGACATATGTAACATTTTATAAGTTAATTCAACGGAAATAAGAAATGATACAAAATTAATAATATATTTTAGGGCAAAATCAAACGATCTTGTTTATTAAAGAAACTTTTCAGATTGTTACGATACGTCATAGATTGGCAGATTTTTTAAGTTCAGTGACGTGAATCTGATGAAGTGCATTGGTAAGAAAAATAAAAACGCTACTTGAAATGTAAATATACTTGAATAATACATTTAAACGCTATATCCTTATGCATATCTAAATACGTTTAAACACATAGTTTACAATATGCATATTTCATACCGACTGATTATAGATATATCGGTTAACTTATACTTAAAATACGTATTGCATTTAAAGCATTCGTTGAAACACTGATAAAAGCTATTTTGAACATTCACAATTTGAAAACAATTATTAAAACATAAAAAGTATTTTATTTTTAAATAAAAGGCTTTTTAACAATTATTGAACATGGAGTATTACTTATTATTAATTAATTCAATAAAAATTAGAAATAACATAAAGTAATTAAAATATTTTGGACAAAATAAAAGGAGCTTATTTATGAAAGACATTATGCAGATTGTTACGGTACGCTACTGATTTGCAGCTTTCGTTTCACAACTCAATGACATGACTCTCATGAATTACATTGCTGTTAAAAATAAATACTACACCTGAAACTATTTTTAAATATAAATTAATAATAGTTCAAATTCCATATTTAGCAGCGATGTCATTATCATAAGAATTACATCTATTGCAAGTAAAAATTACATTTGACATTTCTATAATGATTTACTGAACAACCATCGTATCAATACTAGGCTAAATTTAACACATGCCATAAAGTGACATATTTACAGAAATTCCAAGTTCTTTCTACAAAAAAATTTACTTACGTTTAAACTTCTTAAATTTAAACAAAAATAGACATGTGAAATGTTTCTCTTTACTAAATTTTACAGCCGTATTTGCATAAAGTCAGTCGCTATGGGAACGCAGAAAAAAAATGAGTCTGCAAAGATAGGATGTCTAAAAATTTAAAAATAAACAACATATTCATATTTATACAGCAAATTTCAAACTTTAAGGAATACTTTTTTTCATTTTTTATTATCTTCTGCATTTATCTTTATCTATTATTTTATTTGTTGTTGTTGATGATTGCATAAATAGCAATGCCTATAGAAAAATAATATAAAATAAAAGTATTTTATTTACAAACGTTTCAGAAAATACAAAGTTTTAACATAATTTAATATATACTACACCTACATTTTAAATAAATTTATTATTAATGTATTTCGGGTGTATAAGCCGCGGATCAAACAATTCTTTTTGGACCGAGAAATCTTATTTAGTGATTGAAGACAAATATTTACGGCGATCTAACTAGTTATATTTGTGTCTTAAAAAAATCTGGGTCGAAAAAGAATTGTTGATTTGCAGCTTAGACACCCGAAATTATGGTAAAATTTTGTTAAAATATCTGTAGTGGGATATATGATTCTTTGAATCATGGATCAGGTCCAATGTAAGTATATCTTTTCCATTAATGATTTAAAAATTTGTAATGATATCTGTTTAAAGACATGGAGCTAAAATAAAGCATCAGACAAATGTGGAAATGATTTTGTGATTTATTGAAATATCTCTCAAGAGTCGTATCACTATTTTTTAATATTTTTTTTTATCTTATTTTATGTCGAAACTTTGCAGTTAAGTAAGACGAAGATAACCTTTAAAAAATAGCACTACGAAACTAAGCTAATAGACAAGTTAATTCCCAAAATTAAGTCGATGTGCATAAAAGGGTTTTTTAACGCAAGTGGTTAATTACATTTTATGCTTTGGCATATATTTATTACATTAATTTCTTATCATAGCATAAATGGTCAGTTTTTTTTCTTTAAGAGATTATGGAAATATTAAAATAAATTCATTTTCAATTCGAATCAGCAATCTTTGAACATAAATTTTTATAGAGGAAATTTTTATCGAAAGGTTTGCTAAAAGAGATTTTAAAACAGGATTCGCACACTCCTTATATTCTGTAAGGATTCTGGCACCACTATTAATGATAAGAAAATTTATATTTAATTTTTAAGATACAGAATTCGCAACCACCTCCTCGTTTTTTAATTTTCGCAAAATTTTTTCTGCTGCGAAATACATTGAAAATACAGTAAAAATTTCGTGGTAGAGCTGTGCGAACCCTGTAAAAACAAACATAAGAACATTCAAATAAAACAGCGGTTTCCAAACTTTTGAGTTCGCGGAGCCCTTTTTGGGAAGAGTTTTTAAGGCGGAGCCCCTGAACCCAACGATACTCTGTGGTTTACAAATTAATGTTTTTATGGCTATGCAGCAGGGAAAAATATGTTCGATAAAAATCGGAGCCAGTGATCTCCAACATTGGACCAAGGTTCTCAGTTTTGCCTTTTGCTGATACAGAAATTTTTAATTCATACTAGAAATTTTAAAAATAAAATTTTCTATTGCATAACTCTTTAAAAATTTTATATAATATTACTGTTATCGGATACAATAAAATAAAGATAAGTATTAAAACTATCTTTTTTTGTATTAAAATATCTACCTTGTATAATCGAGATATTTCCCTTACACACAGCAAAAATTATAGTTAAAAATTTGAAATTTCTGAATGTTTTTAGTAACGAGGAAAACATTTTTTTTTTTTTACACGAACGATATTCAAGTAATATTGTTAAGGGGTTAATGACTTCCAGTTTTATTTTTGGGGGATGGGGGTGTGGGGGGGTTAGCATGAACTTGGAATTAAAATTAAAAATGGAACCATGTTTCTATTATGCATATGTAAAATTATTATTGTTTATGGTGAAATACACACACACACAGTAAAAAAGGTAAGTCATAAAGTTTTTCTTTGCAGAGAAATTCTTTTGTTTTATTCCAATAGGCTGCTTGGGAAGAAAAAAAAGAAAATGCGTAGTTCCAATCACCCATGAATAATTATGTAACACATTTTCGCTAGTCCCGCCTACCCATAATAGAATTATGCGATTATATATTACTTTTTCGTTGTTCTTTAAGTTTCTAGTACTTCTAAACATGCAACGAAAATAAATCGCTTCTAAGCTTCTTTTTTTAACGAATTTAAAAAATACATTTAGATACAGGTCATCGTTTTAGTATTTAAGTGAGTGGGGCAAAATCTATAAGCTGTATTGTTAGGTGCAGCATTGTTCGCTTTTGTGGATCTTTTATTTCAAATATTTGGCTGTTAATTATAGTTTTGAAAGAAATTTTCGTTCGTCATTGTTTTTGCCTCAAAACAGATATGCAGTTAAAAACCACACACGTTAAACGAATTGCAGTTAGCAGAAAAACATTACTAACAAAATGGGATATATGGGTGTGATTAAATTTATATCAGGGTGATATTCATTGACAAACTGTCTAAGCAAGAGGTGAAACTAAACATTTTTTAAAATTCTTAGTTTGATGACAAATGTAAAGAACCGATATGCATTTTTTAAATAGCAACAGACTGATTTCTGGTTGGAAAATGTGGCAGAGAACAATTCAAAGAACATTTTAACCCTTTAAAAGACAAAGCATTTTTATTTCTAAGAATTTGAAATAAATGGTTGACACCTGTAATTGCGCACAAATATATTTATAAATAAGAAAAAGTGATTTTTCACATACATAGTAAAATTGATTTTTTAAATTAAAATTCCGGTGTCGTTGTTGCATATCAGAACTAAAATTTTGTGGTTTTGTAAAGGAACCAAGGAACGCTCCAAAGAACAAAACTGTTCTCCCTTTTGTCAGGCAAGAACTGGCGGGCCTTTCCTGATTCAATGCACTTTCTGCATTCGATTCAGAATACTATTTCTTGTAGCTTATTTTAAATCGAATTTTCAAAACACATTAAATGCAGAAATATAACATAAAGCAATTATACCAAAAATTACTATATTACCAAAAAATATTTCACAGAAAATTAATAAATGTATAGAGCAAATGTTTAAACATTGTTCCATTGTTAAAAAACTGTTTTTGAAGTGTATTATTGTATTTTTCAACCCAGTTAGAAATATATTTATTTTTGGTACACACACACTGACAAATTCCCGCATAGGGGAGACTGGGGTACAATGGCCCACTTTTGTAAATTTTGACTTTTTACTCTTAAAGTATTGATTTTTTTTCTTTTGATCAAGTACATGCATGTTACCTATACATTAAAGTTTATACTGCATCCACTCAAAAATAATCATTATGCATACTTTTATATATATATTTTTTTAAATAGCAAGTGACAAAGTGGACCACTTGTAATTTGAATAAAAATATATCAGTGTAGTTCATTTTTTAACAATAAGAAAGATAAACTATATCATAATTTGTTTATTCCCATTTTATCATTCATTTTTATTTGTTTATTCAGATTTTATTATTCATTTTTATTTGTTTATTCACTCTTTTAGCTCTAACTAAAGTAACATTTTTTTCTTCATTTTTTTTATCATTAAGTCATTATACCGGTCGCAGATTGAACAATTAGGTTTATTATCTTCCACAATACATTTTACAACCTGTTCCATAACTTCATGTGGCACAGAACCTCTATTGGTTTTTCTAGGCTTGCTTCTTGGCATTGCTAAAAGAAATATGAAAAATAATATATATCCTTTTTGTCCAATGATGCCACTTAAAGTTAAATATAAACCTTTATAATAAGAAATATATATATCTAAATATATGACTAAGGAAAAAATATAATACATTTTTCCTGTCTACTTTACATCATCTGTATTTTTTTAATGAATTTTACCTTATTTAATTATTATAGCCAGATACAAACTAATAGGTAGATATATTTTTGTTTTTCTCATTGTACTATTTTATTTAAATCTTACTTATTATGGATGCATGTATGCATAAGTGCAGGAAAATTGAATTAATAAATTATATGAATAAAAAACCCCCCTCAAATGCACAAAATATTTTGTTTGCTAATTTTTGGTGTTCAATTTGGGTTAATTTTTAAATTTGAAAGCTTATATTACATAGATAAATATTTCAAAAATGCATTACACAACATGAATCATTAATTAATCTACACACAGAAGAAAAAAATTTATTAATTCTTAATTTATAAACTTTTATAAAATTTATAAAATTATCTATTAACTTTTAAAAACATAAGATACTAAACTGGGGTACAATGGACCATGGTCCATTGTACCCAAGTTTCTGATGGTGCATTGTAAGCCATATGGAAGTTTGACAAAAACTTGATGCATATAATATAAACATCACTTTAAAATATCAATTTAATTTAAATGCTTTAAGTGATAAATTAAAATAACATAAAAAGATTATAGCTTGACATGTTTCATTGCTCTTACGGCAACATTTTCAAAAGCAAATAAAATGATAAAATTATTTTTATTATCAACTAGCGGCCTTCGCCCGCTACGCTGGTCGGTTTATCTAAAGAAATCTTGAAGAAGTAGTTAGATAAGGTTCAGACATACATTAAAAAAAAAAAAAAAAAAGCAAGTCGATCATTCAAAAAACGTTGGGAAATATCAAATATTTACTGTAATTTTTTAAGAAAAACAAAGTTTCGAAAAAAAAAATTAAATCGAAAAAAAAATTACACTGACATATTAATGCAAGGAAATTTTCCCAGAGAGAAAATTCGCCTTGAATACAATATTTCAAATTCTTTTAATTGCTTATAGGCGTTAATGCCAACATAGTGAAAAAAATTCCATGCTGGGAATCGAACCCGGGCCATCAGTATGGCGCACTGACGTTCTACCGACTAAACCACATGGAACGACAGCCAGCTTGAAACTTTCTCATACTTAAGTAGACTGGCGAAAACATAACGATAGCGCGTTTTAAAATCGCACAGTGACATCTATTGGATTTTATATGTACTAAAAAACGTTATGTACTAAAAAACGTGAGCAGCGCACCTAATAGTTTCTTTTGTTTCTTTTTGTTACTTTTTTGTCTGTTGTCCGATTTTGATGAAACAAAGCCTATACACTGCCCGGGAGTGTGCATTCTTCATTAGTGAAAACCGCATAAAAATCCATTCAGTAGTTACGAAGATAACCTCGAACAAACAGACAGACAGACAGACAGACAGACAAAAAATTCAAAAAAAATTTTTTTGTGTTTCATTGGTTTTCTTTTATCGCCCTGACTCCATTTTTGTCAATTATCTTCAATGTACAGACACACCGGGTCCTACTGTTTTATTATATGTATAGATATTATCAATTGTTTAATTTATCATTTTATTTGCTTTTGAAAATGTTGCCGTAAGAGCAATGAAACATGTCAAGCTATAATCTTTTTATGTTATTTTAATTTATCACTTAAAGCATTTAAATTAAATTGAAAAACTTGATGATAAAAAAAATTTGGAATTCTATTATTTTAGCTATAATAAATATAATAATGTATTGTCTTACCTTTTTATTTTGCCACACAATGTCTTTGAAATTACAAATCTGTAATAAAGAAATGAAGATATGTTTCACTGAAAATATTTACTTTTGCCTTACTCATCCTGTGTCAAATCAATTATCAAGCATAAAATGGCTAAAATGTCAGCTATGTACATGGTTTCAAACTTCTTTTTACTACTTCATGACTGCCATCTATATACTATAATTTGAAGCTTTCAGAAACAGAATTAATATCCAAAATAGGGAGTGGACCATTGTACCCCATGGTCCATTATACCCCAGTCTCCCCTACTTTTGAAAATCTTTCATTTGCAACATTCTAGTTTCTTTCATGTGTTGTTTATTTTCCTGGAACGCCGCGGAGCCCCTGTAAAGTTGAGGCGGAGCCACAAGGGCTCCGCGGAGCACACTTTGGGAACCTCTGAAAATAAAAACGAAGTTATGACTGACAATATAACTGTTTATTTATGATTTAAGTTTATTTAAGTCATACTAGTCACATTTTATTTTTATACAAATTTTCAATCATGAATTTAAAGTAGACTTTTCTGGAATGATTTCTTCAACATCAATTGATTCAATAATTTTTTTTACTTTGTTTTATTCAATCAATACATTCTATACTGAAAATCTGTTACAATAATATAGATCACGACATAAAAAAAATAAGGATCATATGTAGAGGTACATTTTAGGTAGAAAAAATTATTATATTTAGAATTTAGAATTTAATGCATTTTATATCGATGTGTATGGTGGAGAGAAGGATATTGAGGTCTGCAGGAATTCTTTTAAATAGTTATATTTAACAAATCTTAGTGTTTGTTCGATTGCTTTATGACATTCGTTGTACGTGTTTAATTTCTTTAAAATAAACTGTTATAAATCTTTGGTGTAATTCCTTTGATGCATATAATAGTACGATTTATGTACAACTTTTTTACATTTCCCAAAAAGTCTACATTTTACTTTTGCTTGCAATGATAACCTTCATGGTGAGCATATATTTCTACAAACTGTGCACATATACTACCTGTGCATATGTCCAAAAAACTAATATAAGTAATAAAACGTCTCACACTACAATTTTGTTTATGGCTTATATGTAAAATTCTTCTATATTGTACTTAATGCAGCACAATAAACAACGATGACTTAGTAGAAATTTACGTAAAGCTAATTTATTTTGTGTTGAAACAGACAAGAACGAAAATTTACTTTAATATATAAAGTCGTCCCAAAATCTCACCAAAAAGTGAACTCCTACAAACATTATATTAATAGATATCATATAGAAATACAAATACGAAAGTCACATTTCGTTTGACAATTAGATCTTTAAATTCACATTAAAAACGCAATGTTGTATTGAAAAAAAAATTTGAAATGTAAGATGAAATTGCAATTAAGTTTGAAATTTGGAATTACAAAAATATCATTTTATTATCACATTTGCATTATTCAATAAAGTTTTTAGTAATGCTTGAAAACCTATATACATTTCAATTTGTTTCTTAACCATGAATAGAGATAAATTTCACATTAGGAGATCCAAATTTTACAGCTGCGTGGTTCTAAAACGGTTTTACAATATAAGGGAATCTCTGTTTTCCTTCTATGTTTGGTATACCAAGGTAAAAGTTAAGCCAAAATCGAAATATGATGCCAACATTAGCTGTCCAGTTTAGCCTTTTTTTTTCCACAGAAATTAAATGAGGACATAATTTTCAATTTAATGATCTTTTTCATTTTTTTACTATGACAGTTCTATCAGGAGAATGTTTTCAGATTTCTTTATTTTTCTTTATTATTATTATTATTATTTTCTTTCCTTTCTTTTTTTTGCGTCAAAGAAAAGTGGGGGAAACGAATATTTTTCTCATAACAAAATATCAGTGAACTTTTTTTTAAAATGCTTTATTGTATCTCATTGTAATAGAATCACTGTAATTTCAAAATTTAGCATAATCCTCATTCATCATTGATATTTTTTACATTAGTCTTGTTTAAAAAAACCTGATCTAAAAAAATATACTGAAGGAATAGAAATCAATCGTTCACCTCCTTAACACAGTCCCAAAAAATCATATGGGATACACAAATATCGAATTTTAATTATTGTTGTGTTATACATTAAGCAATTCACGAATTAAGATTCTAAACATTGTACAGGATGATAAGAAAATGATTAAATAGAAGCAAAGAGTTAACATCAGTGGACTGGCAATGTTTAGAAGGTCATATTATTTTATATTTGAATCCTTTTCCTAAATTTAAAATAATCATCATGCTCTATAATAAAGTAGCTTAAAATATGAAAGGGATATTGTTACTTAGAAATTTAAAAGATTAGAAATTTTTTTATCTTAGCAGTCTCTTTTGAAATCGACAAATTTAATTAATTTTAGAGTAAAACACTTTTAAAAGAAACAGCATCCAATAAAGATGAAGGAGATTCCCTATATTGTTGTCTTTTTCAACCAAACGAAATATTTTCACCGGAAAATTGAATCTTTTTTTTTTTTTTTTTTAAATGGGAAAAAGTAAATATTTTAAACAATGGCAATATTCTCCCGAATTTATGTATTTTTTTATATTAGGAAGAAAAGAAAAGAAAGATATTTACTTTTTAACGCAAAGTGAAGCTTAACGTAGTTACAGATTTCGAAATTTTAATTCTAGAATGTGGGTGCTGTAATTGACGCCGTTCAAACAGATTTTAATTTATAAACTTATGCACTTTATTAAATTTTTACAATATTAATTGAACAAAAAATACATTATTCCTAGATCTAGATGCAAAAAATAGATTGCAGCCCAATTTCCCCCATGAAATCGTGCAATATGTTAAAGCAACCAAAAGCGAATCTTGAATTTTTTGGACCGCATCGTGGACTTATTGGTCTTTATGTCAGTGCAATATTGTTCATGTCAGACCTTTCTTTTGTTTATTTTCTAAGCATACATAAGAGAAAAATTGATTATCTTTTAACTTTTTTTAAAGTTCACTACGCTATTTTATTCTATATTTATTTTTTCAGATAAAGAAAGAAATGGCAGCATTAAAATTGGAAGAATTGGATATTACCTAATATTACATTAAGCAGATGTTTTTTTTTTCAGATGTTCAGATGTTTCAGATGTTTTTATTTTAATTTCATTGATTTTTATAAGTTTCTATTCTTCTCAAAATTTATGAATTTTCAAACTTTATAGATGATTTAAGATTAATCATGATGCTACCAGATGATTATTACTAAATAAATATAAATATAATTTTTCAGAAGTTATAATATGATTAAAAGAATCCATTTTTGTTAAATAGCTTTAAAGATATGGAACTTCAAACTTCCAACTTTGGACGATTACACGCACGCCATTCTACATCACAAGTTTTTTAACAATCCGAAATTGCTAAAATAATTAATTTTATTGTCAAAAAATAATTTATGCAAAATAATTTATTTTTTGCAAAACTCCATTTAAACATAAATTGAACTCGTATATCAAATTTTATTAAAATCGTTTACTAAGTGGCCAAGACATTTTTTTTTATTATTATTATTTCACATGGAATGATCCAGTGGTTAACTTACGAGTCAACTGTGAAAATCAGATTTTCAGCGGTTTTCCAACAACATATGACTTGGCAGACCATTTTAATAGGCGAAACTAATTCTGTAATTTCAGTGGTGAATTTGATGAGATGAATTATCGATGCTGCTGCCTCCCGATCTATTTTGTTTTAGTACTTGTTCCTGTTATCCACTGCGTTTTTCTGTGTAACCCATTAGGTATTCGTACGATAGGTTCACCACTGAATAAAAGGAATGGTTCTTGCAAACGAGGTTCGAACAAGGAAACGAGGTTCTTGCAAAATTTTTATTATATGCAGTTTTCATTTCCATATTTTTACCTATATTTGAAATGAAAAAATATTTATGTAACTTATATTTAATGTTTAATGTCATATTAGTGAGACTGCTACCATGTAAAAAAAATAATAGTTTCTCCTGGATAAGATATTTCTCATTTTTAAAAGATCATTGCTTATGTTAGCTAAGCAAGTATTTCCAGACATTATACGCATCGATAAATACAGAAGAAAAATATTTTAAGTATTTGGTTAGTTTAGCTGAAAAAACATTTAAATAATCAATGCGCTTTATGTACTGTCGAAATATTACCGATAAAATTCAAGATTGTTTTTTTTTCTCTTTCAACCAAGTACCGTTGATTATTTTTTCCTTGTCTCTGTATATGTATACCGAGAAAGTAACTTCATTTACGAAGTTAAAACTATCGATTGTCTTCTATGGATTTTTTAAATATAAACTTTATGAAAGACAAAAAATATAAAGTATAAGGAAAAATATACTTTTTAAAATATCTTTTTTGAGAAGGATAAAGATATAAAGATTACATCATTGTTCTCTTTTTACGTTTCTGCTGTAGTCACGACTTCATTTCAAGGTTTGTTGGTTACCTATGAAAGATATAGATTTTCTAAAAATGCACTATGGATTTTAACGAAAATAATTTTTTTTTTTCTTTTCTTTTTTTTTTTTTTTAAGAAAGTCAGATTTTTTTTTAATATCTGAAATAGTATCCCAGCAAATGATCATATTAGTATATTACAAAGTATCTAAAAATAAAAAGAAGCTTTTGTCATGTTAGAAATTTAAAAGATTAGAGTATTTTTATCTCTTTAGACTCTTTTGAAATCAATAAATTTAATTAATTTTACAGAAAAATATTTCAAAAAGAAACTGGAGACAAGAAAAACAAATATGAGATTAGCTATATTGTTATATTTTTCTACAGAATAAATGGTTTACAATGTATAATTTGAAGTAAGGCTAAACAAAAATAAATAACAAGGACGTAAAATCATGCTGTCATTATATATTACGAAACACTTTCCAAATCATTTAGAATACTATAATAATACTTTTAATAAATCTTTATAATATAACTTTGAATACATTATATTAAATTGAAAAAGGTTGTCTTAAAAATTCATTTATAAAACACTAACACATTTGAAAGTATAATTTCATCAGTTTCCGTCAAAAGATGAACAATTTTATCCTTGTTTCTGTATATGTATGCTGAGAAAATAATTTCATTAACCAAGTTGAAATTATCGATAGCCTTCTTTGAATTTTTTTAAAAATATGATAAACTTTTTGAAAGAGAAAAGGTAAAGTATTATAAAACATATTCTTTTTAAATTATCTTTTTTGTGAATTAAAGATTACAACATTGTTCTCTTTTCACATTTCTGATGTATTCAGGACTTCATTTCAAGGTTTTGTAGTTACCTATGGAAGATATAGATTTTCTGGAAATGCAATATGGATTTAAAAGAAAATGATAAATAAAAGAACTTTTTTTAAGAAAGTCGTATTATTTTATATCTGAAATAGTATCCCAGATTTAAAATGATCATATTGCTATATTATAAAGTAGTTTAAAAATGTGAAATAGCTTTTGTTATGTTAGAAACTTAAAAGACTAAAATATATTTATAATTTTAGAGTCTTTTTAAATCGACAAATTTATTTTACTAAAAATATGTCTAAGAAAAACACACATGAGATTACCTAAGTTGTTATCTTTTTTTAAGAATAAAAGATTTACAATGCATAATTTGCATTAAGGCTGAACAAAAATAAATAACAAGTACGTGAAATCATGCTGTAAATATATATTTTGAAACACTTTCCAAATCATTTAGAATACTATAATTAAACTTTTAATAATTCTTTATAATAGAATTTTGAATACATTAAAATAACAAAATTTAAGTCCTGTTTATGTACTAACGGTTTATCACATAATGCTCAAATTTAATTAGAAAAACGCAAATCCCAGTTGAAAATACCCTTCACCGATTTTCATCTATAAATGAAGTTGTACTTCAGACTTTTTGTGCTGCCTGTATATAATCTGTAGAATTTATACACATTGATAAATATTTTATAATAAGTAGTTTAATCTAAAAGCACGTACCAGAACACTAAACGTAGTACTTCCAGCGATTCTTGCACATAGAATGTCCTGTAACTGAATTATTTTGAGTGTACATGTATATCAATGATAATTACTAAGCACATCACTTTTCTATAGTAAAATCTTGCCATGCACCCTAAACACATACATCAATTTCAAAATGCAACAAGAATAGAATAAGTCGTAAAAACTTATTCCGTAATCCTTAATTCAATGACATTGTTTTGAGAGTCACTGTAAGTGAATGAGAAATGCTATACACAGGGGTGCAAAAATCTAGGCGCCAGCAGGCAGTTTCTCACCACAAAATTTATTTCGTTTTTCTTCGTATAATATTTCGTGTAAAATTTCCGCTAGAATGCTATTAAATTTTGAGCGAAAAAATCTTTAAAATTTTAGTGGTGAGAGATTACCCTCTGGCGCCTAGATTTTTCCACCCCTGGCTATACATAATATATTCTATAGTGAGCATTTTGATGTATATTTCCAGAGCTATATTTAAATTTGAATTAGTTTGTAATGTTAAATTGTTATTGAAAACCACCGCAAACGATTTCCACTCTTAGGCCATAGTGTAACGGAACTGTTTTGAATAACCCTGTGAATGAACTGCAACATCTGTATAATTCAGTTTCAGTACTGACCGAACTATAGTGAATAACAATAATATATATAAATGTAATGGTGATATGTCTATATTTAACCGAGTTCGAGAACGGAATGGTAAACAGAAGATCAGACAAACCGAAATCATAAATACTTTTTTAATCATGTTGGAAAGCGTTAAAAAGAAAAAAATGGAAATATTTTAAATAATGAGAATCTTTTCCTAATTTATGTTTTGATTTTCCCAAAAGAAAAGAAATGGATTGTAAGTAATTCACTTTTAAATGTAAAACTTTAAATGTAACTAGAATATAATTGTTCTATACTTAGAAGATTATATATGTGATTCATGAACGATTCATGCAGACAGAAATATTCGATTAAGTAACAAATAACGATTATCCTAATTTATCCTCAAATTTCGTTTTCTATCATGTCCAGCATAACAAGATTCGACTCTGCGACGCTGTTTTTGTAGACACAATGTCCAGACGAAAATAAATTGCACTGGGCAGTGTTACTTTATTTAGCCATTTCCAATTTCTTTCACTCCGTTTGTTTATTTTTCCTTCTTGAGTGTGAACTTTACTGGCTTCTTTTCATTCAGTTTCTAGAAAACGCATTCTTCAAAGTATTTTAAGAAACAAACAAATTCTTGTATATACGATTTAAAGTACAAAAATAGTCGAATACTGTAACCGCACATTTATTTTAAATGCAATTTAAAGAAAAATAAAAAATTTGAGAAAATAATAATAGTGGATATTTTTATTATTTTTCACAAAGCGAACACATTTTCTTTCATTATGTGTGTGTTATATATTCATGATATCACAGTGAAAATATTCTCCACAGGTATGTTTTAGTTTTAACTTTTGCACAGCAAATTCTAAACACATAAAAATAAACACATTTTAAAATACTTTTTGTCACCGCATTTGTTTAATACTATTTCTTTGAAGTGTTATTCGATATAAATTCATATACAAAGGGATATTTTATTCATTTATCTTGATCAATATAGTTTGCGAAAAATAAATTTATTTACAATGTCTGGATATTGCCCTTAACAAAAGAAAAAACGTTTTCAATTTCACTTTCATTTTCAAACATTGATAACGATATCATTACGTAGGAGGCGGTGAGCGCCAGAAGTATGACAATGCTTATATGATACTTAAGGGGGAAGTGGGTTCAAAATCAGCAAACAATTGATGACGTTATACATGCGCTGCCCCTAATCTAGACTTTAAAACTCGATGGTACATATTGTACGCCGCCCTTGATATTGTGTATTTAAAAACGTCCGTGTCTTTAAGGGTTAATAATTGGGCGAATTACTGACGATTTTTTTCGGAAATCATTATCAACAATGCTTTTATACTTCTGCTACGGTAAAACCTCAGCGCTCCTCAACACTTTTGTTAGATGTCCGGAAATTGAAATTTATGTGTAACGGAAGAAGGCACATTCCTCAAAAAATATCTGATGTAGGGAATTCGCTATAGTTTTTTTTGTCTACATTAATAAATTAATGTCTACTGCCTCTAGTTTTTTCATAATTTTAGCTTTAGTAGTTTAGGAAAAAAGAAGGGTGTGTATATTTTTACACAATATTTTTGACGAAATGTCTGAAAATATAGTGCCTTTTAAATGAAATGTATTTTTAAGTTTAGTATAACGAATGTTCCTTAAATTTTCGCACGTTGCTACCAGTATTTTAAATCAAAAATCTTCATAGAAGGTCCGTTTAACATCTACAATAGAATTATACAATAAATATTACCGTTTATAAATTGTGGTAGGAAAGTACGAAAATTTTAGGAACAGTGCGAAACCTGCGTATACCCTCTGCTTCGAGCGTAAATCCTATGCTATTTTTACGACTAGACACTTGTCCCACACAATATACTAAGAAAAGATTATTTTTTCAAGTAGCGTACTTAGTCCCCCTGCCCAACTCCTAAATATATTTCTAAATGTTAAATAATCTGAAAACATGTCGGTCAATAGGCTTTATTACTTCCTCCAATTTGAACTGGGCTGTTGACAAAATTTTAAATTGCTGTGACAGACAGACGCAGGAGTGATCTTACAGTTGTTCCGTTTTTACTTTTTAAGTACGGGCCTTACAATTGAAAATTTTGCTGAAAAAAATAAATATAGATAAATAAAATACAATCCATTTTGACATTTTTTAGAAGTCCATTTTTTAAAGAATTCAAAAGAGGGGTTTTTAAATATTATTGCTTGAAATGCGTTGATAAATGGTATGGAGTAATGCAGTATGGAGTAATGCAAATGTAGAAAATTACTTTTGACAAAACGCTAAAATTTAAATAATAAAAGAGATTTTCTAAAACTTTCCAAAAAGATCAAAAATGAGTCTACCTCCTTTTTGCAGTAAACCCTCCAATTACTTTTTCCCATAAGTTAATAAATATTCCATAAATTATTCATTTCTATTTATGTAGTGTCGCTGTATAAAAACAATAAGTAAATGAAGATAGATGAATTCTTGAAGATTTATTTAGAATATTAGGTATGTCATTAATTAACAAGCTATTCATTTCTATTTCACAAGATCGATTAAATAAGAATTTACGAGTATCCTAATTTATCCGCAAAATCCGTTTACTATCATGTTAGCACAACAATATCCGACATTGTGACGCCCAATGTACAAACACGAAATTAGACGAAAATGAATGGAACCAGTCAGAGTTATTTTTTTAAATATTTCTAATTAATTTTATTTGCGTTGTTTCTTACCGTCCGTTCGAGATTTTTTTTGAGTACTTAAATATTTTATTTCTGCAGGAAAAGTATTTAAAAACGCGTTACAACGATAATAACGTTATTTATATATAGTCTAATGATAAAAAGTTAATATCAGGTGTTATTAATCATCACAATTCCCTTTGCATTTTTACGATTACTTTTACAATATATTTGCTAAAAGGGTTAAAAATCGTTTTAATAAATTGGCATACAATTTTTCTTCAGTCAAATGATAGTATTTTCAAGATCAATAATTATAAAACTAACTTCTTTTGGTACTTACGTATTAACGCCACCGCAGCAGAAGTTGCGCTAATGCGCCAATAAAGAGCAATCTTGTTGTTCACACGCGAACAAAAAAAAAAGCGGCGTCAAAAATGAGCAAAAAAAGCCCTAAAGCACTAAAAAAGTGCTAGAAAGAAAGCATTCGTCAAAAAAGAAAGCATTAAAAAAGCACGAACACCAAGATTGCTTTTTATTGTCGCATTACCGCAACTTCTGATGCGGTGGCGTTAATACGTAAGTACCCTTCTTTTTATGCGAAATAGGTATTTGATAAACAAATATCAGATGAAACTTTTAAAATATTCATTATTTTAGTATAAAAAATACACAAATGAAATAACACTGTTTAGTATGCATTTATTTAACACTAAAACCGCCGGGGTTTTCACTGAAGTTTTACAAAAAGTGTTTCTTCCCAGAATTTTGATTTTAAACTATTTAACTTATTTAATTAGCCTATTTTTCTGCTGCATATATTTAACATATCTTATGAAAAAAATTCTGGTTCAAATCGACTATTATCAATCTGGTAGGGGTCATTTTGACCCCCAATGGCGGTTCTAGTGTTAAAAAATGATACAATTGAAGAAAAAAAATCTGGCCATCGATTAGAAAAACAAAAAGACCACAAAGTCAAAAGTGGGAGTTAACTTGTTGTGACGACAAGCGTTATAACGGGTTAACGAAAAAATTGTTTCGTTTAATTCGTCAGATGATCTCTATTTACACATTTTTTTAATAACATGTGCATATTTTTAATAAACGAATGTGTAAGGCATTATTTATCAATGAAAATGTTAAGAGTTTTTTTATAAAAAGAAATTGACTTGTTTTTCAAGTCTAGGGAGCAAACCACATTTAAAAAAAAACCCGAAAAAAAAACTTTCCGCAACGCAACAAGTATTTCACAAACGCAATACATTATAAGACATTTCATATTACAGCAAATGAGGCATTTTTCAGTGTAAAGCATATTCAATCCTTGTCTTAACCAACTTGTAGTGTAATTTTTATTTTAAAAAATAAAAATAACAATAAACTTTAAAAATACAATAATTCCTTTTTTTTTTTTTTTTTTTTTTTTTTTTTTTTTACAATTTTTATATTAAAATTCAATAAGATGACAAACGTCCCCTTCTGGTGGAATAGTTTTAAATTGAATGAAGTTATTCTTAAAAACATAAAAAAGTTTTTTAAAAAATTTTCAATTGTATATATAACTTTTCACACTATTCTATGATTCAAAGCGGATACACGGACAAACGGGTGCAAACAGACTTTTTATACAAATCTTGTTTATTTCCGTCTTTAAGCCGAGGCTTCTTGGGCATTTTATTTTATTTTATTTTATTTTATTTTTTGGCTTCAAAGTAGGGGGGTCGGCTTATACAAGAGTATAGGTTAACACTTGATCCGCCATTGGGGGTCAAAATGACCTCTACCAGATTGATAATAGTCGATTTGAACCAGAATTTTCTTCATAAGATATGTTAAATATATGCAGCAGAAAAATAGGCTAATTAAATAAGTTAAATAGTTTAAAATCAAAATTCTGGGGAGAAACACTTTTTGTAAAACTTCAGTAAAAACCCCGGCGGTTTTAGTGTTAATTTGAAATATTTATAGTATTCTGAAATAAAATAAAAGATGGTAAATACAAAAATTAGTTTAAAAATATTTACAAAATTCTTTAAATACTTTAAAACTCCGATCTTGAGCAATTAAAAAGTTACTAATCTTCATTCATAAGCCAAATTACCATCAGAATTATCAAGCAACTCTGTAAAAACGCTTTTTTTTCATTAGTATAGTGAATCTCATATGCTTGATCCCCCCCCCTTAAAATAATAACTTTATGCATGTAAAACCCGTTTATGACAGGGAATAAGGGGGGTGTATAAAATATTGCACTAAAGGTCATGTACTATTCAGTTTTTAGTCTTTTTACGTCCAAATTTCGGGGAAAGAAAAACAGAAACATACACTATACCTTTATTATCTTTATTTGAAAAAAAAGAAAAACAAGCCGTATACGCAGTTTCTTTAAAATATTCATGAAAGTTTGCAGCATATACATTCGTATGCACTAAGCTATGCCACTCGACATGACACAATTATGCGATAACTTAATCACATTTTGGGCTTATTATTTTTTCTCTCGTGTTATATGATTTACATATGATTTTGCGGATATCATCTAAATAAAACTTTCATTTTTTATATCTTTTCGAAAAATCATAGTTAGTTACTTTAAATGATTTTTTTCGATAAAATTCATGCATAAGTAACATATTTGAATGAATGAATTATAATTGTATTCATGTAATATGTAATAGAGGTCTGCACGGGCCAAAATTTCCAGGCCCGGGCCCGGCCCGAAAGTTAAAATTTCGGCCCGGGCCCAGCCCGGCCCGAACGAAAGAAATATTGGCCCGAGCCCGGCCCGGCCCGAACGAAAAAATAATGGCCCGACCCGGCCCGAAAGTTAAAATTTCGGCCCGAGCTCGGCCCGGTCCGGAAAAAAGTTTAAAATTCGGCCCGAACCCGGCCCGGCTCGAGTGAATTTCTACAGAACAATGATCTTTAATCTTATGGAAGAGTTCTGACCAAAACAAATTAGATTAGTCTTTTTTTTCCCATGTTTATAATCTCCATTTATGCAGAAGTGCTGTAGGCTGCGATATTTATGCTTTTAAATGAAGCTTTGTTTGTTGTATGTAAATGTTTCAGTTATCACTAGTATTATTAATCCATATTCCCTGTAATGGAGACAAAAAATCGAAAAAGCGATATATGGTAAAATTTCCAAAGACGAAATCGCTTTGGAACGAAAAAAAATGTGCATTCCCTTTTTAGCACTTTCCAACAAAGTTGAAAAGTGCTTATGCATTCGGTTTGTCTGGCCGTCTGTCCGTCTGTCCGTCTGGCCGGATGGCCGTCTGTCCGTCTGCCCGTCTGTCCGTCTGTCCGTCTGTCCGCGCTCTAACTCCCGTAAATATACTCGGATTTCTATGAAATTTTTATACGTTATTGATGTTTACCCTAGCACGAACCCTATTGAAAATGAAGTATCTACCATGATTAGTTTATCTACAGGGCGAATCAAAAGTTTCCCATTACATTACGGCCTATGGGGAAAAATCGTTAGTATACTCGGATTGCCATGAAATTTTAGGACGTTATTGAGGTTTACCCTAGCAAGAACCCTATTGAAAATGAAGTATCTACCATGATTAGTTTATCTACAGAGAGAATCAAAAGTTTCCCATTACATTACGGCCTATGGGGAAAAATCGTTAATATGCTCCGATTGCCATGAAATTTTAGGATGTTATTGACGTTTACCCTAGCACAAGTCCTGTTGAAAATGAAGTTTCTACCATGATTCCATGATTAGTTTATCTACAGGGCGAATCAAAAGTTTCCCATTACATTACGGCCTATGGGGAAATATCGTTAATATACTCGGATTGCCATGAAATTTTAGGACGTTATTGACGTTTACCCTAGCACAAGTCCTATCGAAAATGAAGTTTCTACCATGATTAGTTTATCTACAGGGCGAATCAAAAGTTTCCCATTACATATTTTAAATATATTAAGCTTTTTCATGTATAATAAAATTGATATATGTCTCTGAAGCTTAATATAAATTATACGCTACTGTCTTGCATAATATGAAGTACATAGCATTTACAGGGCCACACAAAAGATTTCAAATAGTATATTTTTTTCCGAAGTACCGTATATGTGTCCGATGATGGCTGATGGAGGGATGAAATGCATTTTAATTATGATATGCGCGTTTATATTTCGCTATATATATGCACATTATATGGTGTGTATAAATGTTATACTTGATATACAGGGCTACCCAAAAGAGCTCACCAACGTTACTGAATATGAGCGTAAATTATTTAAACGTGGTTCTTAAATAAGCTATGCATTTTTACGCTGAGCTTCATTCAATTTACTGAGAAATGTTTGCAGAATATAGATAAAAGGATATACAGGGCCACGCAAAGAATTCGGTACATGGACGCGTATGAATGATGATTTATGAGAATGTGATTTCAATTGTTTTAAAAGTGTTTTAGTTTACAGTAAATTTTAGCCTAATGCTGACGTGTAATAAAGGTACAATGTAAACTACAGGGCTGAACAAAAGTATTCAAGTATGTTTCCATCTATTAGTATGAATTGCTGAAAAAGAAATCTCAAGCTACTGGGTATTTTCTTGCTAAGCTAAATTTTCCCATTATATGAACTGACATATGAAATACAGAGCTGTTCTAATGTACTGGAATACATATTTGGGTATATTTGGCTATACACTATTATTTCCCTAAATAACAAAGTTTTGTTAAAGATTTCATTAAGTGTTGGAAAGTGCTTCATAATCTATGCTTAACGCATGATTTTTCATACTTGTTAAGAGATGTAAATGTTTAATATATTTTTTTCTCCCGTATTGTTGTATTCATTTTGCATGGATGAACATTTTAAAAGAAACTTTCAGGTTTCAGTTAAAAAAAAATTCCATCATAATCATTTTTTTTTTGTTTTGTGTGTGTGTGTGTGTATGTGTGTATGTGTGTGTTTAATTCTATTTTAAAACGCCTAGTAATCTACGATTCTTTAAAAGGAATAAATTCTAATGTTTAATGTTTAATTGTAGAATAATGACGGCTTAAAAGTATATGCTTTTTTTGCAGAAATTTTTGGACAAAGCCAAATATTACTGATTTATAAAAAGTCGAGAAAAGGATTTTCATATAGGAAGATTCAATAGGAACTGATTATTTTGGTCCATGAAAACTAGGAAGAATGGAATCAGTCTCGGCTTCGTACGGAAAAAAAAGTTAGGCCCAGCCGGCCCGAAAAGATTAGTGACTAGGCCCGGCCCGGCCCGGCCCAAATCTTCAGAAGTAAGGCCCGAACCCGGCCCGGCCCGAATGCCATTATTGGAAATCGGCCCGAGCCCGGCCCGTGCAGACCTCTAATAAGTAATGTCACAAACAAAGTCATCAATCCTTTTCTTCCCCAATACAAAACTAATCACATTCACAAATCTATTTATGAGGTACAATTGAACAAAATGATTTAAGGTCGACTGAAGCAATGCCACATATAATTGCGATTACGAAATAGTATTTCTCTTTTTAGTGACCAATTGCAAGTCTTTACGGGAGAAAAAAAATCATTTAATCCAAATTACGCTTCTAATATATTTATCCACAAAATCTGTTACAGATCTTGAACCCCATAACGAGAATTGACTTTGTAACGCCCATGTCTTGAATATAAAAGTCCAGACGGAAATAAGTTATACGATATAATTCGATTAAAAAAAATCTTTTTAATTAAATTTATTTCACTTTTTCTTCCTGCAAATCTGGCTCTTTCATTTTTGGATACATTAAATAATTAAACTATATAATCCTGTTTTTTTTCAACATTACTTTGCATGTTTCATTTTTTTTTTAATTATCTGTCTTAACACTAGAAAGGCCATAAATTTTGGTTAAGCTTTATGAAAACATTTTCCATCAGAAATTTGATTCAAAACAGCATAACCTTTTTAAACGATCTACAGAAAATATCCCCATGAAAAATGTTAAGTTAGCAATTTTTAGCTATGTATTTTTACAATTATTTTATAATGAAATTTGTGTTTTGTATCGAAATGTATCCACACAGTAACTATCCACACGGTTAAAATGACCGCTCACGTCCGTTCAAGTGTTAACAAACCAATTTTATTACATTTAACCTATTATAAAATATAACGTTGGTATTCCACTGACATTTTTGTCTCAAATTAAAGTTGCACAAATGGAGAGGAGAAGATATAATGAGGAGCCCAGAAGCCAAGGGGTATAAGTGACAAAATTGAAAAAATTGAGTTAAGTGCACAGGCTATCTGGAAATAAGTCTATTTATTTGCAGGCAAAAAGTTATGAATGAATTCTTAATTATGTACTGCGTTTTAGGGGTCTGTTACTTAACCTCTTTCCCGAAACTGTGAAACGCGTGGAGGCCAAGGGGTATAAGTGAAGTTGTATCCGTTAACGTCTATATAGCAGAAGCGAGACCAACGACATACAAGGCCATTTGCTTTTTTATACATCAAATAACTGCATTTTAACTGTTAACAAGTAAGAAAAATCATGCGTTAAGCATAGATTATGAATAACTTTCCAACACTTCCTGAAATCTTTTAAAATATTCGCTATTTAGGGTGGGCCATTTTCACCATTCGCTTACACTTCAGAATTTTATTTTTATTTTTCAAAATTAATAATTTCTTTTAAAAATGGAGACAGGTGTTAAAGTAAATGTTTAAGGTACATGAAAAAAAAATTGGTTGTGCAGTTTTCTCTATGATATAATTTGTCAATGCTATTTAAAGTTGGCTTGTAAGGCAAATTTTCAAGTTCGTTACCATTCAAAATTACTGAAAATACTCAGCTTTAAATTTATTAAATTTTCTAATATCAACTTACTTTAAAGTGATTTATGTCCCTAAATTTCAAAACGTGATATTTATCAATAACACTTAAATTAAATTGAGATGAGAGACAGTTTTAGCCACGAGATTTTGATCACATAGAAATTATACAACAATTTTTTCTAATAATTACAATATACATTAATGTAAATTATTAAATTTTAAGAAAATTGCGTATTTGTTTCTTAGTTCAATAAGAAATATAAGTAGAATGGTGAAAAAAATGATAATCATTAAAAAACCGTGAGGTAATAGATTTGACATTTCGTCACCTGAGAATAATAAGGTTCTATCTGTGTTTTTGAAAAAAATGACTTACCGATATAGAAAGGCTCTACTTGTATCTATGAAGGTATTTCTGGATTACAATAATGTCATATTATGATTGTAAGGTTATATGTAAAGTATATATAACATCATTTTGATGCAGAAATGCCTTCATAGATGCAAATAGAACCTACCTATACCGATAAGTCAATTTTTTTCAAAAACACAAGTAGAACTTTATTATTCTCAGGGGACGATTTGGTAACGGACTTAACACTATGTTAAAAATGGCCGGGGTAATAAAGTGTTACTGTCCATAGCCAAATATGTATTCTAATATTTTTATACAGCCCTATGCTTTATTTTTCGGTTGATATATACTGTATAATCGGAAATTTTAGTTTAGCTAGAAAACACATAACAGTTTGAAATTTCTCTTTCAGCAGTTTATACTAATAGCTGGAAACATACTTGTACACTTTCGTTCATCCTGTAATATACCTTGAACCTTTATTATACGCCAGTATTTAGCTAAAATTTAGTTGAAACTAAAACACTCTTAAGACTACTGAAATCACATTTCCAGAAATTATCATCCATAGATGACCATGTATAAAATTTTGTGCGTGACTTTATATATCATTTTATCTATATTTTACAAGCATTTCTTAGTACGCTGAATGCAGTTCAGCATGGAAATGCATGACTTATTTAAAAGCAATCTTTAAGTAAATTGCGCTCATATTCAGTAAACTTTGCGAGATCTTTTGCTTAGCTCTGTATAAGAACTATAGCATTTATACATGCCATATAATATGTATACTTTTAGTTAAACTTAAAAGCGCAAATCATAATTAAAAAGGCATTTCGTCCATCAATCAATCATCATTGATAATATGCAATACTTCTAATATAATATAATATTTGAAATCTTTTTTGTGTCCCTGTAAATACTGAGTACTGGGTATTATGCACGAAATAACTTATATTAAGCCTCAGCGATGTATAGCAATTTTTATTATTCATGAAAATTTTAATATAATTAAAATATGTCGCAACAATTATCTCTTTATCATTAGGTAATGTGAATCTTTGTGTGGCCCTGTAAATAAATAATAACTATTCTTTTCAAATCATATTTTACAGAATATTAATTTTGTGCAATTCGTAAATGCATATAAATTTTAATATGCGAAAAAGTGTAACATCTTTAAAATTCATTTGAAACGATTTTTCCTATAACCTCTAATGCAGGGATGCACAACCTTTTTACCAGAAAATCGGTTGACACCAGAATATTTGAAAAGTGTAGTTTATTTTCTTTAATAGCAAAGTTTTTGTCATTATTATAAGGAAAATTATTCTGAATATAAATAGTGGTATAATTGTGGCCCGCGGGCCAAAGGTTGTGCACCCCTGCTCTAATGTAACGGAAAACTTTTTATTGTCCCTGTAAATAAACTAATCGTGGTAGAAACTTCATTTGCAAGAGGTTTTTGGTGAGTAAAACGTGAATAATTCCCAAAAATTTCAGGACAATCAGAATATATTTACGAGAGTTAGGGTGCGGACAGACGGACTGAAAAAGCAAAATCATATTCACTTTTCAACTTTGTTGGAGAGTGTTAAAAAATATAAAATTCCAATGTTTCAAAACTTATAATAAAATTTTAAAACTTATATTAGAACAAAATTTTTTTTATTTCATTCATTTATATCAACATTGTTCATAAGTTTATCGTAAATTCATTTTTTATTTCATATTTTTTCTTTCTGTAGAATTTATATTAAAAAAAAATTTGTACTTTTATTTATTTGTATCAACATTGTTCTCCATTTTTCCATAAATACAGTTTTTTATTTCATAATTTTTCATTTCTTTTGTTCTTTCGGCACTTGTACTCTCTAGCTTCTAAGCAGTTTTCATTACTGCTTGGAAGCCAAGGGGTACAAGTGCCCAGTTATGATAAACATTGCTTAGTTATAAATAAAACAAAATTGTATTCCACTTTTTTTTAAAAACAGTTATTGAAATAAGAGTTCAAAGATCACTAAGAAGTAAGCAAAAGTTTCATATCTCAATTGATGTTTAACTTTGAACTCAATTTACTCGAAATCTAAATTTTGTCACTTGTACCTTGGATTCTGGGTTCCTCATATATAGTCGAATCTCATTAACATGAACCTCAAGGGGAATCAAAATATTGTTCATGTTAACAGCAATTCATGTTATCGGTATCAAATCTTTGTATTCGTCTTTATAGGGGACAATGAAAACAATTCATGCGAAAAGTAATTAACGCTAAGCGTGTTCATGTTACGAGGTTTGACTGTAGTGAGTCAAACAACTGCAAGTGACGTAACTGAGAATGTTTTCACAAGATGGTGACTGATAGTTTTCATCGTATCAATACTTTCATACTTTCAACTTATCAATGATGCGAACTTGCATCAGTAAATGTTAATAGAAATTATTAGAAGCCTTTTTTATGCTTAAAAATGACGTTTAAATCAAGTGCCTATGATAATTAGAAGATGAAATATTCATTTTTTCGATTTGATTTCTTTTGAAAATCTAACTTTTAAGCACTAGTTTTTATGGAAATGATTTTTTCTGAAACAGTTTTCTTTTCATGTTGGGTTTTTTCCCAATTTTATGGATTTAAATTGTTTTAATAACTCAAGAACCATTAAAGGTAAGTGCTCCAAACTTGGAACATGTCTTTTTAATTGTGAAGACGTATCACTTGTTTCCATATGATATAATTAACCATCACAAAAAAATTCAAAATTTTAATTCAATAAATAAAAAAAAAAAATAATGTGTCCCGGACATTTTTGAATAATTTTTCATCATCTGAACATTTTACATTTAAAACTACGGAGACATCTATCAAATTCAGTATAAAAATGAAATTTTTAGCAACATTAAAACTGCAAGCTTTTTAACCTTTAACCGTTTTCAACACTTTACGATAAAGTTGAAATGAATTTAAGCATTTGTTTTCTCTGTCCGTCTTTTCACGTTGTAACTCCCGTAAATATACTTCGATTCGCATGATCTTGATAAATGTTATTTAAGGCCACCAAAGCATGTTTGGCGTGTAAGCATAGGGGATTAATAGTTCATTTATAGGTGTATTCAAAAGATTTCTATTACATTATAGTATAAGGGGAAAATCGTTTGCAAAGTATTTTAGTCAGATTACGCCATTTCATACATATTGAACTTGATATAAATCACTGAATTGTACTACAACATGGTTGCAATAGGATAGGGCATTTGCCGTACATTTACAGGGACAAAAAAAAACGTATTCAATTCAGACCTTATTCAATCAAAGACGAAAACAGCCATTGGATTTCTTAAACAGAAACTGATTAAACCTTAAAATTTCTCAACCAAAGAGAATGGAAACCCATTTACAAGACTGTTTTACTATTACTGTTTTTTTCAATGTAAATCAATCTTCCGCATTTTATTTTAAAGCCGATCACATTAGCATGTTTTTAGAGTCTGCTGTGACGAAAAGCGGGTTGACGAGCGTAGCTACTATTGGATAGAGCCCATTAGTATATATATAAAAACAAATATATTCCAGCTGAATATAAAAATAAATATATGAATAATTAAATAAAAAATCTATCCAAATACGTATATGTAATATAAAATATATTTTTTAACAAAAATATATCTGTAGTTTTATAGTGTTATTTTACGTAAATTTTATAACTTTATTTCAATTTATACTTGTGCATACAGGTTACGTAATTTCATTTTCTATTACTTAAGCTGCAGAAATATATAATTTACACTTTTCTCTAATCTTAACTTTAAAATAACTTTGCCATTAATGCTTTTTAAACACTTTCAGACATTACCTCTTCTAGAATAAAAAATATTGCTATCCTTGTTTCTATAGAAACAGTTGTTCTGAAAAATATCTTAGAATTTTTCGAAGTGTAGACATTCACAATGTATGTCTTATTTTTCTTCTGAAGTAAAAACACACTTGCAAATAGAAATATTTTAGTTTTCCTCTCGTTCGACAGTTTCTGAAGAGGACATTTATTTTTCATACGCCTAATAAATGCATTTGGTTTTTCAATTTAAGAGAATAAAGCAGACGTATTGCTTACAGCCAGATCGAATTTTTTTACTCGACGATGTTCAGCCGCTTGTAAAATATTTGAAGATTGATTACTTCTATTGTTTTGCTAATCACTCGAGTTGACGTAATGTTATTCTGACAGGTACTTCTATCGTAACTGACGTAACATTTCATAATCGATAATTAACTAAACTGTGTAGAAAATTTAATATTAAAGCTAGAAGAAGTATTTATAACTTAAAATATTTCGCATTAAAGATTTGGTACCCAAATATGTGAAGATTATCTGAATTCCTATTTTAGTCCCAAAAATTACCTTTCAAAATTTTGTAACTGATTTAACTTAAAATAGGCAAACATATTTTGTGCTTTCCTTTAAATGTAAAAATTATCAAAACTATCCAGTTAAAAAAGCAATTTTATGTTCTGAATGACATTAAATAATGGCAGATTATAATAATTAGCTTTATTGTTAATTTCTGAGCAATAAGAACAAAAAATGACAATTACATATGTGAGTTATGTAACATTTATTCTGTAAGTGATGTAACATTATCATTCTATGAAGTTTGTAAACTGTAATTAATGCCTTCATTTAAAAATATTTTTATAGAACAAATAAAAAGTAAAGTAAAATAAAATAAAATAAATAAATAAATAAAAATCAAGTTATCTAATCAAACTGTTAAATTACATACATTATCGGAATTTCCTGCGTTTAATCCGCGGAACAAACAATTCTTTATCGGCACAAAAATTTTATTTAGTAATTGAAGTCAAATATTTACTGCGATCAAAAACATTACATTTTTTTAAAGAAATTTCTCGGTCGAAAAATGATTGATCCGCGGATTATACGCAGGAAATTACGGTAATAATTTTATTTCCCCTCTCAAAATGAGAATTTTTTTGTGAAATTTCTATGGAAATATGGATTCTTTTTGTTTATTTCTTTGTTTGTTTCATTGTTTATTTCTTTGTTTCTTTTCAGTAAAAATTAATATCGTACTGAATTCGTCTTGAAATGCATTTTGTTCACTTCTTGCCTGTTATAACTTCAGTTTAACGATAACAATTGATTTTCTTATGCAGATTCAGAATTGGTTTTTTTACGATTAATGCAAAAATATTATTCTAAAAGAAGTTATTTTATAACTATTCGACTAATAGAAAAGCATATTATAAGTTTAATGGCAATCCCAAAAGACCATGCGATCAAGAAACAATATACTTGATTGCTTTTTATTAATAGTAAAATTGTAAAGAAACAAAAATTGTGTATGATTCTATTGATATTTTCTCTTAAGAATAAAACAGATGTATTGTTTGCAGCCAGATCAAATTATTGGATTCTCGACGATGTTCAGCCGCTTATAAAATGTTTCAAGATCGATTACTTCTATTCTTTTGCAAATCACTCAAGTTAACGTAAAGATCACTTGCATCTTTACTTACGTAACATTTGATGTTCGATTATTGTTTTCTAAACTGTTTAGAAAATTTTCTCTTAAAACTAGAGCAAGTTTTTATAATTTAAAATATTTCGTATTAAAGACTTGATAGCTAAATATCTGCATATTATCTGATTCCCAATTCTAGTCCAAAAAATTGCATTTCTATATTCTGTAAATGATGTAACATAAAACAGACAGGCATATTGTATGCTTTTATTGAAATGTAAACATTATCAAAGTATCTAGTTAAAAAAGGATTTTACATTCTGAACAAAACTTAGTAATACAAATTAGTCTAACTTTTTTATTAATTTTTGAAACATAAAATACAAAAAAAAAAAAAAAAAAAAAAAAATACATACATATAACATTTTGGGATAGGAGCCAGTAATATCATTTACAAGTTTCCCCATATTATGGCACAGGAGTCATGGCGAGATAAACATTAAGTCAAATAATAAACGTATAAACTTCATTAAATTACACCATTGCTGCTCCAAAAGATTTATTTAAGTACAATCATATGCAGAGGGAAAATGCTCTCCCCTTCTAAAGCAACATCCCATTAAAAAACATTCGTCCTAGCTTTTAAATCGTTCGAACCCGAAACATCGAATAAAAGATTCCATCATATCTGGGCCTCCTCACTTAAGTCGATAATAAAAAGCTTCTTGAACTTTTTATAATCTCTAACCATATTTGTTTTATGTAAAAAAAATTTAATTCCTAGCGTCGAGGTTATAGATAGCAGTTCTCGAACCTTTTTCAGACGAAAATTTTTACTTTAAAAGATTATTATTTTACTATTTTGTAATCGAAATCAAAATTTGAATGTTCTACAGACGATAATGTAACATAAAAAAGAAAAGAAATGAATTTATTGATACACAATAAATATCAAACGCGAAGAAAAAAGAAAAAGAAATAAAAATAATGATATTTTTTAAAAGTATGGTTTTGGAATAAATTTAAAAAGACTTTCTTAAAAAAGGGTTGATAAAAATATGGAAAAAATGAGTTTTATTGGGAATTTAAAAAATAAAGTTTAATTAAGTATATTTTTAATTTAGAGCCATTTTTTAAATTTACGCATATTGGAATAAATGTTTTTTAAGGAGAATTAAGAATTTATATTGTTTCTAAAAAGATTAATAAATTAGATCTAAAAACAGGATTTTAATTTAATAAGTTGTAATAAGTACGGAATATTGTTAAAAGGAAATTAAATTAGTATAATGTTAATTTTGGCGAAATAAAAAATTTAATTTGTAATATACTTATGTAACTGATGTAACTTTTATTGTGTAACTGATGTAAGTTTATCAGTTTAAGAAGATGATAAAGAAACTTTAATTTAATTCGTAAACAATAATTTCCAATTTTCATATTAGGAACACATTTCTTCACATTTATAGAACATAAAAATACATCAATCTATCTATAATCATATTTAACCGTTAAATTACATATGTTAATAATTTTATTCCCCCTTCCAAAATATAGAATTTTCTGTCAAATTGCCCTAACGCATAGATGTTTTTTTATTTCTCTCTCTTCTGTTAAAATTAATATCGGGCTAAATTCCGTATTGAAATGCTTTTTGTTCAGTTTTTGTCTGTTATAAATTTAGTTTAATGCTAATAAATGATTTTTTATACAGTTTCACAAATGGATTGTTTACAACTGAAGGGTGTTCTTAAATCAAAAAGAGCAACTTTGTGACACATGCTTCAATTCATTTTTGTTCGGAAAATGCATGAAAATAGCAGATGTTGTTATATAGAAACTGTCTACTTGCACTCAGCTTTCTGTATTTTTTAACACAATAGATCTTTCATAAGAAGTCTTCAAAGTTGACGTTTTTGAGCACATTTCACGACGAAAGCAGAAAAACCTGTAGAAAAGCAAGAGAAAAACAGGTGATCATGTGATCGAAATAGCTTAAAGCTGGATAAGTAATTTAATTATCCTAAAATGGAAAACCAAGTTCGATTCGAAATCCCTTAAATAGTCAGGCTTCCTAATTTTAGATCTTTCCGTTAAAAAATGACTTTGTAGATGTGTCATAACGTTTTGCCCTTCTTGAGTGGAGCAGCTGAGACAAAAATATTATTCTAAAAGGAATTATTTTAAAACAATTGAACTAATGGAAAAGTATATTATACGTTTAATGTGAATCCCCCCCCCCCCGCAAAAAAAAAAAAAAAATAACATGTCTAGAAATAATTTATTTGGTTGCTTTTTGTTAATAGTAAAAGTGAAATGTACAAAAAATGTATATGATTCTACTAATATTTTATCTTATGTACAAAACTGACGTATTGTTTGCAGCCAGATCAATTAAAAATTACTCCCGACGATGCTTGGCCGCTTGTAAAATGTTTCAAGATTGAGTACATCTACTGTTTTGCAAATCACTCAAGTTAACGTAATTCTACACCAACAGTCAATTCCATCGTAACTGTCGTAACATTTGATCATTGATTTATCTTTTCTAAACTCTGCGGAAAATTTACTATAAAAGCTAGAATAAGTTTTTATAATTTAAAATATTTCATATGAAAGACTTGATAACCAAATTTCTGCAGATTATCTAAATACCTATTTTAGACCCAAAAATTGCATTTCAAAATTCTAAAACGTATATAATATAAAATAGACAAACATATTTTCTACTTTCATTGAAGTGAAAAAATTATCAAAACTATCCAGTTAAAAAGACTATGTAAGTTCTGAACAACACTAAGTAGTGAAAAACTATAATTATAGTTTTTTTTATTAATTTTTGAACGATAATAATAAAAATAAAAAATGAATTTAGATATGTAATTGACGTAACATTTATTAAATAACAGATGTAACATTATCACTTTATTAAGCTGATAATGATACTTTAACTTAGTTTCTAAACTATAATTTACAATAGTAAATAAAAAAGTAGAATCCTATATCCGTCTTTTAAAAGGTAAACTTAAAACTATACTATGTGTAAATTACTTAAAAGGATAGCAAGAATTACTTAAAAGGTTTTAAATTACTTGACTCCTTAGTACTTTCAACTTAAAACACAGCCATCGACAGAGAATACAAAAATACCAATATTAACATCTTAATTTTAAAATGTCACGCAATTGGTGTCAAAAAGGAAAAAAAAAAGCGTAAGTAAACTTTTAAATTAGGAAAACATTGGCAAAGGAAAATATTAAGGCAAGTCGTTTAAGTAAAGTTTCTTTGAGTAAACTGATCCAAATTATTGGTATGTTGTAGAGTAAGGTAGTTGTAGGTTTAAGTTTATAATTTAAATGCGATCATATTAGGAAAGTCTTATAGAACAAAAAAATATCAACCTTTCTGATCACAACGTTAAATTACATATATTAACAATTTTATTCTCGCTGCCAAAATGAGACTTTTCTGTGAAATAGCCCTAACGCTATAGATGTTTTTATCTCTTCGGTAAAAATTAGTTATGTACTGAATTTCATCTTGAAATAGATTTTGTTCACTTCTCGCGTGTTATAACTTTAGTTTAGTAATAATTAAGGATATTTTTACATAATTTAAAAAGTAGATCCTTTACAAATTAATGTATATATCTTATTATAAGATAAACCATTTTACAACTATTCGAGTAATGCCAAACCAGATTATAAATATAATAGTAATCCCAAATGAATTAACTTACTTGGTTGTTTTTATTAATAATAAAAGTAAAATGTATAATAGATGTATATTATTCTACTAATATTTTCCTCTAAAAGTAAAACAGACGTATTGTTTACAGCCAGGTTTTTTTTTTTAAATTTCCGACGAATTTAAACGATTGAAGATCAATTATTTCTATGGTTTTCTAATAATTCAGGTACAGGTAATTCTATACTAATGATATAGAGGTTATTATTAATATATGTTTGATACATTATTAATATGAATATTTGAAAGGATAATATGTTTGCCTTCTGGAAAAATTAATTTCGTACAGAATTCAACCTGATAAAGAAATAATACTGAATTAGCAAACATATATATTTGCTCTGAGATTTAATTATAGTTTATATATGTGATGCTTATGTGTAAAAATTCAAATTTCCACAATGTAAAAAAAATCTATGAGGTTACTAAGAATTTTCAAGGAAACTGATATGCCTAGAATTTTCTATATAATTGCAACAGCAACAAAAAGAAAATCATGTAATTATCGTATCACGTAATCATGCAATTACCTTTATAATTATAGTAAACATACAAATTTGTTTTCCTTTTGAAACCTACTTTATATTGATAACTGTACACGGAAAAAATTAAGTAAACATTCAGATAACTGTTGCTTTACAAGCTTAGTTTTGTACAAAAGCATCTTTATTTTGAATACAAGGTACAGAGAAAATTTTAGCAAACATAAAGATTTAAGTCTTGTCTCGTAGAAAGACTCGTAGAGTATTTTGAATACAGGGTACAAGGAAAATTTTTGTAAACATACAAATTTCTGAAAATTTTACAAAACCTCTTTTGTATAATTTCATCCCTTTTTTCAGTGCAGATGAGCTCATTAAGAGGAAATTTGTATGCGTTTAAATGTACTATTTCGTGTTAAAATTTTTTGCTCATGGTATTAATTGATTTTTTAACATAATTTCATAGATGAATCTTTTAAAATGAAAATAAAATCTATTATTCTAAAAGAAATCAGTTTACAACTATTCGAATAATGTAAAAGCAATTTATAAATTATAATGATAATCCCAAAAGAGCTTGAAACAATTTATTTGGTTGTTTTGCATTAATAATAAAAATGAAATCTACAAAAGTTATACATGATTCTTCTACCATAATCCTTCCAAAATAAAGTAGGCTTATTGTTTGCAGGCAGATCAATTTTTCTTTTTGCTCCCGACAATGTTTATCCGTTTGTATATTGTTTAAACATCGCTAACATCTGTTATTCTACTAATCATTAAAGTCGACGTAATTCTAAACGAATACTCCAGACGTTTTCTTTTTCTCTTCTTCGGGTATGCAAGCGCCGTACCACAAATGGCTGATTTTAACACATAAAGTCTAAGAGTATTCACTGCTTAACGAAGCTTAAGTATTCTAGCAATTAAATAAAGCAATAAAATCCTATTAAAAATTAGTGGTAGCAATCTTCCATTTGTGCGTAGCGTTCGCATCTCTCCTCTTCTGTAAAAGTTTATATCGTACGGAATTCCGTCTGGTAAAAGAAATATGAATAAAAAAACATAAATTTTCTTTTCTGAGCCTGAACTATATTTCTTTTATGTAAATTATGTGTAAAAATTAATCGTTCTATTGCTTCCATCGTTGTACTAATCACTTTTGTTAAGTGCAATTATAAATATTAGAATAATAAAATAAAATCTATAAGAAACATTTTCAATGTAACGCATTTCTTAAGCTTTTCGCGACGGGAGCCTTTTACGAAATTTTTAATGTTTTGCCAGCGGTACCTTATTAAATAAAAAAAAATGCTGCTGTTAAATAATGCAAACTGTACAGTAAAGTTATACTGGGGAGATAAACAAGGATTCGTAAGCCTTTTTGTGACATGTATGCGCTTCGTTCATCCTCAAGGGGTTAATATTGCTTGGATACCAAATCATATTCTCTTATGTTTCATACGGGGATGAGATTTCCGCTTTTTTCCACACCAGTAAAATATTAGAGAAAATGCTATATTCTTTAATCGAAAAATTTTTGCGATTTAAGAGAACAACATTTTCTCTAAGATTATACTGGTGTCCAAAAAAGCGGAAATCTCATGCCTAGTTTCATATTATTTTCATTCAAATTTATCATTTTATTCCAATTTATTCATTCAAATTTTCATATTATTTTACATTACCCATGTAATGAAAGTTGTAATTTAAAACATACACGCATACATCTGAAATTCCTGCTGAAATCACAAAGCATTTGGATAACGTGTACTTTAAATCTTTAAAATTCAATTCAATTAGAGTGTGATTGAGGATGTATTGTATATGTTTGATATGATGAAAAAGTTAAATATGATTCTACTAATATTTTCGAATAAAAATAACGCATACTTATTGTTTGTAGCCCGATCAAATTATTTTATTTCTGACAATATTCATCCGCTTATAAAATGTTCGAAAATCAATTACTTTTATCGTTCTGCTAATCACTCAAGTCGACATAATGCTGTATAAACACTATAGCTTTTTTCTCTTTTCTGTAAAAATTAATAGCATACTGAATTCCGTCTCACAAAATAAAATTGAATGAAAAAAAATACAGTCGAGTCTGTCTATAACGAAACTCCATACATCGAATTTCTCTATATAACGAATTTTTAGTAGGAACGGTCCCCTTTTCGCATGATTACATTAAAAATATAGCGAAATGTCTATCTCCATATAACGAATTTTTTCATAAATTGGTCTCAATTTATTCAGTTTTAAAAAATCTTCGAAATCATATGGAATCAATTTTCCATCACTTATTTTTGATTTATCGTTCAGTGCTGAGTTTTTTTATTACTTTTCTTCTTGTTCTTTAAATCCAAAGAGTTCATCCCACCTCCAAATGGGGGCAACTCACTCCAATCGGATGTTCAAAGGTGTGTACCTTTGAACATCGTTCTCAAAACAGTGTCAATTGGATTGTTACACATATAAGAGAGGCCTTCAAATGGAGGAAAATGTTAACTACAATTTTTCATTCCTTGCTAAAATTTGAGCATTTTTTTTTGAGAGAATAACAATTTTAAAATCAAAGCAGCAAAAAACTAAAAATTTCTTCGTCTGAAATTAATGCATATCTTCCTCATTTGATTTTCATTAAGCTTTCAAATAAATGTTTGTTCTCTTTTTTGAAACTGCTTAAATAATTAAGAAATAAAATGTTAGGTCAATATTTACTTTTAAACATTTCAAATTCTTAATTAAAAACGTCAAAAATAATATTTGTTCAAAATTTACACATTAAATACGATTTTTAACATCATTCTCTATACATCGAATTTATCTATATAACGAATTTTTTACTGGAACGATGGATTTCGTTATATAGAGACTCGACTGTATATGTTTCTTTTTCTTCTGAAATTGAAGTATACTATTTCTATATAACTGATACGTAAAGAAATAAAGTTATATTGCTTTCAGTGTTCTACTAATTACTCTCTTTGAAGTGTTAGTGTAAGTATGTTGAAGATACATTTTTTATGAGAACATGTTAGTGTGATGCATTTCTTAAGATTGTTTGAATACGAAGTCATTTTCTCCCAGGTTTCTTTAAAATTATTATGATACTTTATATTGTCAACGAATTGAAAGTTGGAGTATGAAAAAAGAATGTACACGGTGATTCATAAATTTCTAAATAATAGGCCATCTTCTTAAATATTGCCCTCAGTCACATACTTCCAATTGCAAACTCTCATTAAAGCGAGTGCAAAATTTTATGCGATAAGATGCACTCTATGGGGATCTATATGAGAAAATAGAAAAATTAAATACGGTCCCCGTAGAAAAAAAATTTTAATTTGGAAAAAATTCTTTACTCATTCCTGAAATGAGCAAAATGTTTTCATCTCAATATAAATAAATCTCACATATATTAAAGTCCAGAATTCTCCAAAATTTGTGACTTACACCTAGAGATGGGCATTATTTATCGTATTAGGATAAATAACAACGTTATTCTTTTATGGTGCATTATTTAGTAACAGGTTAACGGAAAGTCCCTGTTAAATTTGGAACGCATTACCTGCAAAGTATGTAAAAAAGAAGAAAAAAAAAGCTAAAAGAACTGTTTAAAAAATACATATTAAAATTATAATAACAATAAAATTTCCAAAATTTGTTTCCGATATTAATGTAAAAAGATCTTAAAAATATATTTTGAAATTAAAAAAAAAAAAAAAAAACTTCTTTTTTAAAACACTTATTACGACGCTCCTAAGCAAACCGAAAGAAATCGTGATCAACAGTCACAAACCTTTCGTGTCCTTATCAGCTTTCAATATCTAGAAAATATCATCCACTATCCACCCAAACACCCAACAGTCCAACTCATTAGCAAACAAACACCTGGCCGTTCGCCAAAAAAGGGGAAAAAAAAACACGCTACGACTGCTAAAAAATGTTCTGAAAAACTCCATGTATTCATTACAGTTAATTCTAATACAATTAATACTGCAACTCTTTTTATTCAGTAGGAAGAAAAAAACACATCACATTTTTAACACATCACATTCATATAAGTTGAAATGTTATAATTTGTTGTGCAGAATAGCGTTGCATGGAATCATTTTAATAGACGGGATTCATTGGTATAAAACTATCAAAGGTGTTTTTTAATGATGTATATCAAAGGATGGTATTAATTTCGATTTCATTCCATTGGCAGAGTTAATTTCGCCAGCCATTTTTGTCCATGTGGTGTTTTCTTTGACTTTGAATGTTTAAAGGGAATCAGAGGAAGGGGATAATTTTGTTTTTGTTGTACTTTTAAGTAGGTAGCGGCGGTTTTTTGACTTTGGAAGTTTAAAAGGGATAATGCTAATGGAGTTTGAGAAGTTTGTTTTTCTTTTTTTTTTGTGTGTGTGTGTGTGTGACGCTAAGTTTTTTTTTTTTTTTTTTTTTTTTTTGGGGGGGGGGGAGGAGGAATATGCTTTTATTATTTATTTATTTATTAGTTTCTTAAGACTGTGTTTTTAGGAAATCAGAGTAAGGAATTTTTTTATATTTCTGCGATTTTGTTTCATTGTAAAAAATAGGAAGAAATTAACACCGCATTATTTGCGCGACTACAATTGTAATTAATTTGAAAAAGTAATAAAAATCCGTTTGGTCGAATTGCTTTTAATGAAAAGCTTATAAATAACATTTTCAGGTTCTTTTGGATTATCTTTGGACAGGCGTTGATAAATATAGCTGTAATGAAATCGGAGTTCAAATTTCTTTTTCTACAAATTCTTTTTTTCAAATTTCTTTTTTTACATGTTGTTAACCCTTTGCGAAGCCTTTGTGAGCATTTTACGAAATGTTTAATGTTTTGTTACCGGTTTTTAAAAACAGAAATTTGTTACTCATTAAATCCAGAAAATGCTCCGATTAAATAAGGCAAAATTTACGGTATAATTTTAGTGGTGGTCACAAATGTGGATTCTTAAGCCTATTTGCGGCACGTATACGTGTCGCTCGTCCCCAAAGGGTTAAAGCACTGTTTATTTTTATGTAGCACGTCTTTTCTTAGCGTTTACAAAAAGCTAATTTTTAAGCCATTAATTTTAGAGATTACAAAACTGTTACTAATGTCCCATTACAAAACTGTTTCAAATTTTGCTCTGTATCATAAAAAATCGATTTATCTTTAAAAAGCCGTTATTTAAATCCTTAAGAAATAATAATAAGAAGAAGAGGAAGAAGGAGAAAATACTTCAATTTTAAAAAAAATTTTAAGATTTTATTATGCATCATTTAAAATCCAATTTACGTTAATATACGTGCTTTTAAATAGTTAAGAAATATAAACAAATTACAATGTCTAGATCCTGTAAGCTTTATTAAAAAAAAAAAAAAAAAAAAAAAATATGTTCTAATCATAAAGGGTGCTACAGTCAGGGGGCGAATTTCATTCCGCAATGTTAAGTATATGGGCGTTTAATGTATTCTTATATTCAAAACATCTCCTTGACGAATTAATATTTGAAAAAAAAAAAAAAAATCAGTATTCTCTTTTTAAAGAATGTCTCTTTTTTTCTAAGTTTTTAAAATATTTCTTAAATCTATCTATAATTTTATTAGAATTGTTGAATTTGTACGCGTAGTTCGCTATTTTTTAAACGTAATATATTAAATTGAGTATGAATTTTAGAAATATTTTGACCAAAAAAAAGTGATATCTTTTGAGATATCACTAAAAAAGGGAGTTACAAATATTAATTCTTTAAAGAGATATTTTGAATATAAGGATGCATCAAACCCCAATAGATTTAACATTACCGAGAGGAATTCGGCCGCTGAGTGACTAACATCCTTAAAACAGTAAAAATGTATTCATCTACAGCTAAAACTTACTGAGTTATTATGCTTAGAATTTTATGAATTTTTGACGTTTTAGTTACTATAAACGGAAAACGTGTTTTTAGTGCCAGAAAACCTGAAAATGCTTGAAATTAAAAAGTAGCATAACTAGGTAAGTTTTGTCCTGTAAAAATTAACATTTTAACCAAAAACTGGTTTTAATGGTGTTGATTCATCTGATCAAAAAACGTCTATACTCACGTCCCAAAATTATTTCAGACAATTTGTTAAAAGTAAATAAATAAAACATTTTATGCCATTAAATACATGTTATAAAAATAACAGGTTGTTGGAACCTGTTACTTGTGCAAGTATGTAACATTGCAACCTGTTAACCAATTATAACTCTATTTCCTATCTCTACTTACACCACATAATTTTGCCTCTGAACGGCGAGATCTTGACACAAGTTCAATGCAATATACGGATCATTCACAAATTTTATATTAATAAAAATCGATTTAAGGTAGTGCTTCTCCTTTCGGTATAAAATAGCAGTGGATAGATTTTACGTTAAACATTCTTTCAAAATATTTTTAAAGGTCAATACTAGCGATTGCATGGATCGACAAATCAAGGTACAATCTCGAACCGGAGTTTTCAATCCATAGTTTAATGATTACATAATTGAGAATTTTAGTGTCTGATTATTACAAAATAATAATAAAACTATTAATGGACTTATATTTATATTTATATTAAACATAGAAATATGGAATATGTAGCATTTGTAGTTCGTTTACAGGGCCAACAAATATTATTAGACTATATGGAATAGAGAAAAATGCTTACGGTGATTTTTATTGAATTGCAGTAACTCACAATAAAATTTTTAAAGTGCACTACAACTTTTTTCAACATATTATAGAGTGCATAGTATTTATCTCATTTACAGCGATACAAAAATATTGCTGTTATAGGACTGACTTTAATAAATAATTGTTCTGACTACGTTTTTCGCTGTGATATACATATTTAAACCTCCGACGTCCAGTTGGATACATTGGACCCAACAAATGCATTCAAAATGATTTGTCTCTTTAAAAGATACTGAAAATTCTGTAAGTATATGGCTTTTCTAAAAATGTTATTTTGCTGTAAATATGTGACATTTTTATAAAATTTGTAGTCTTTAAAAAAAAATCAATTTGAATATAAAATTTCGCTGTAGAATCATTCCATGTCAATTCAACCAATTTTTTCCCCATTTGTAACCCGACCGACAGGGATTTAGATGAAACTTTGTGTGCACACTAATTCTATCATGAAATGATTTCATCAGAAATTTTTCCTTCCCAGACCTCATAGTTCGTGAGGTATGGGGGGTCCAATTCTTGGGGGGGTCCGATTTTTCTCAAATCACACATTTCTGAGTCTATAATTTCAGACTGCAGTTCCATCTTCAAAAAATTGTTTATCTGGATCTAAAACATGAATCATCTTAAAAATATCACTGTAAGAATATAAAAAAATGCAGATTTTAATAAAAAATATTTAAAAAATTTACTTGTAATATTTAGGATAAAAAAGTCAGCCAAAGTTGAGAGTTATGGTTATTTTTCCAAATGTTTGTGACTTTATCAAAAAGACTGTACACAAAAAGGCAAATGAAATTTCCAATTTCTTTTTGTTTTAAATAAAAGTTTACACTTTGGGCTTTCTCTATATGAAATAAAAATGATGTCTTTCGCATGGCTTATGCAAAATTTTTGGTACTTTCCAATTAGCCGGATGCGTGTTTTATTTTTACATATTACATATGCACACAAAAAGGCAAATGAAATTTCCAATTTCTTTTTGTTTTAAATAAAAGTTTACACTTTGGACTTTCTATCTATGAAATGAAAATGATGTCTTTCGCATGGCTTATGGAAAAATTTTGGGTACTTTCGAATTCGCCGGATGTGTGTTTTATTTTTACATATGTACATATGTATATATATATATAAATACAGATGTATTATACATGTACATGTGTATGTATATATACAGTATATTGATACATATATGTATAACACTGGTGCCCGTCTAATCGAAAAGTACCAAATTTTGCTTTGTTTCGAAAAATCTGCACCAATTAAGGGGAAAAAATCGGACTAATTTTAGCTGTGGTACTTAAATAATTACTGGAATTTCTATGAGTTATTGAATTTAATGTTATTTGATACAAAAACAAATTGGAAATTTCATTCCCCTTTTTGTGTAGAAACTTTTTCATAAAGTCACAAAATTTCAGAAAAATAATCACAACTTTCAACTTTGGTTTATTTTTCGGCAGTATATAAATCTCTATTAACTGCCCTAATTGCTTTTTTCACTTGCTTTTTATTGCGCTTAAGTGGATCTGCACATTTATATTACAAATTTAAAAAAAAATTCGCCAAAACTAACCTTTATACTATCTTAATTTTCTTATAATAATATTCCGTACTTATTTCAGATTATTAAATTAAAATCTTGTTTCTAGATCTAATCTGTTAATCTTTATGCAGACGATATAAATTCTTAATTTGCCTTAAAAAACATTATTCCAGTATGCGTGGATTTAAAAAGATGGCTCTAAATGAAAAATATTCTTAATTAAACTTTATTTCTTAATATTCCAAATAAAACTCATTTCTTCAATGTTTTTATCAACCCTTTTTAAGAAAGTCTTATTAAATTTATTCCAAAACCATACCTTTCAAAAAATATCATTATTTTATTTTATCTATTTATTTATTTTCCCTCCGTCAACCTTTGATAGTGTGCATATCAATAAATTCATTTCTTTTCTTTTTCTCTTAAAATTAATAATCTATAAAAATCGTCTGCCTAAGAAATTCTGAGTCGATTATAAATTGGTTAAAGAATATTTTTTTTTAAATAAAATTATCGTCTGTGCAAAATAGTCTCATAGCTCGACAAGAATTCTGTTTACATAAAAGAATGATGGTTTGAGGTTAGAGAATGTTCTAGAATTTTCTTTTTAGATTTAAAAGAGGAAGCTCGGGAGGTGGTAAGAGAGATGAGAAGAAGGATTCTTGGGTGCGCTCTTGCATGAGTACGACTTGATGTAGTAAATCATGGAATATTTTTTGGATGTTTCGGTAAAATATCGTCTGCAACAGGAGCTTTTCCCTCGATTATAGCTACAGTCTAATAAAATGAACTTGCAGCAGCCAAGGAGTGATTATTTTGACCTTCTACATTTTTTTTTGCTCGCTGGCCATGACTTCTGTGCGGAGCAAGGGAAACCTGTCGATGATGTTTCTGCCCCCCTAACTTCAAAATGTCACATACATAATAAATAGTTTTCCTCAATCATAAAAAGAATAAAAATAATAATCAAAACATTTAATAAAATAACTTACAGTTTCTCGAAAAATCTTCAATAAAATTCAATCGTCTTTAAATTCCTCATCAAATACTTCTCGCATACTCACCACTTTGAAGTCATTAATTTTCAAACACTTCAATTCACTATTACCATGAATACTGAATCCCAAATTATGCATCGACGGCGACAGATCGACATAGAGCGTCAGGAAATCCACAATCAGACTCGAAGCAAGTACTAATTATTTCATTTCAGATTAGCATCTTTCCAAGCATAGTTGTGAAGTTCTTTAGAAAGAACATTCTTTTACTTTAATTAAGTAAGAAATTACGGCGATTTTGGCAAAAAAACATTCACGAGAAGTCGATTATCGGCGATTCGCAAACCTATCATCATTCATAAAACTCATTTCTTCTATGTTTTTATGAAACCTTTATAAGAAAGTTTTATTAAATTTATCTATTTCATAAGTTACATCAGAAAGTTTATTTATAATTTTATATGGTCCAGAGAAAGTAGGTTCTAATTTTCGAGTGTTAGGGTATTTAAATTCTTCATAAATTACAGAGTCTTGTATTTTTAATGGGCATTCGACAAAATTTCGATCATAGAGTCTTTTACTTTTAAGGTGAAATTCACGAGTTCGCGCTTTCGCAATCTTGAGGGCTTTGTCTACTGGAGTTGTATACATTTTAACTGCCTCACACAGAACCACTACCCTCCCTTTTAAAAATCTAAATCAAAATTATCGTGAAAATTATAACTATATTTAGCTGCTAACTTTAACCAGAAATTTTATCTAATAAAAATAGAAATTGTAAATATCATAGTTATACCTTAATTGGGATCAACTTTTTAATTCTATTATTTTATAAATCATAAACAGATACAAAAATTTTAATGATAGGTAATTTCTTACTTAAAATCACAAAATTTACTGAAAAAATTAATTATATTTATCAGTCAAAACTCTAGCAACAGTTTTGTACAGTTCCATCTTTCTTACTGAATTTAAATAAATTATAAGAATCCGGGAACCAAAGCTCACTATCACCAGAAATTCTAACGAATAAAGGAAAAAAAAAACATAAATTAATTTAGTTTTCTAGATCAAATGTCTAGTTGTAGGAACATTATCATGAAAATACTGCATTCTGGAAATAGTTCTTTATAACTAAGAAATATCAATAAATTAGAAAATGTACTTTTTTTAAATAAACTTGAGCTTCTAAATTGTCTAAATTATCTAATTTCAGATTTGAAAAATCAGAAAAACTCGGGAAGTCTAATTCAATAAATCATTCTATCAAAATTTTCTTAATTTGTTCATAATCCGTACAATTTAAACAGTCATTGATATAAATTTTTTGCGCTTCCCCTTTCAAATATTGCGCAATAAAATTAAATTTCCATTCTAGATTTTTCTTCTCCTTTTCACATGTTGTATCAAAATAAGTTAACTACGACAAAATGTTCATTCCAGAACTCGGATCAAACGGTACGAAATTAGGATCTTCCATATTTTTTTTATTCTTACTCGTTAGAATAAATGAAGCACTTCTATTTTCTTTATTAAATCCTGATCGTAAAATCATTCACAATAAACTTCAAAGTTAATAATTTCTATCAATTACATATTTTTTCAAAATACTATATCAGATCCATAACATACAATAAATAATAAATAAATAAATAAATTAGTAAATTAATAAATTAACTTCAAATTACTCACATCAATAAATTAATAAATAAATAAATACATACATATTACAAATTTTAAAAATTTTTCGCCAAAACTAACCTTTATACTATCTTAATTTTTTTATAATAATATTCCGTACTTACTTCAAATTATTAAATTAAAATCTTGTTTCTAGATGTAATCTGTTAATCTTTATGCAGACGATATAAATTCTTAATTTGCCTTAAAAAACATTATTCCAGTATGCGTAAATTTAAAAAGATGGCTCTAAATTAAAAATATTCTTAATTAAACTTGATTTCTTAGTATTCCAAATAAAACTCATTTCTTCTATGTTTTTATCAACCCTTTTTAAGAAAGTCTTATTAAATTTATTCCAAAACCATACCTTTCAAAAAATATCATTTTTTTATTTTATCTATTTATTTATTTTCCCTCCGTCAACCTTTGATAGTGTGCATATAAATAAATTCATTTCTTTTCTCTTTCTCTTAAAATTAATTATCTATAAAAATCGTCTGCCTAAGAAATTCTGAGTCGATTATAAATTGGTTCAATAATATATATATTTTTTAAAATAAAATTATCGTCTGTGGAAAATAGTCTCGTAGCTGGACAAGAATTCATGAATGACACCGGTAATTAAGAACAAATATATTTCTAAATAAGAAAAAGTGATTTTTCCCATACAAAATAAGAGGGCTATGTTTAGATAAAAATACCGGTGTCAGTGTTGCGTATCGGAATTAAAATTTTGTGGTTTCGTGGTGAAACCAATGAACGTTAAAGGGTTAAGAGTAGTACTTCATTCCGCTTTTTAAAAGATAGAATGAAATGATTTTAACTTTTAGAATTGACGATATTCTTTAAACTACTATTAAGACAAACATGAGAGAAGAATTTTATTTTCTGCTGGGAATTGTTGCAAATATTTACTAGGTAAACATTTATTTTAAAATATACGTTATGAATTCAAATAAGGATCGAAGAAAGAAAATTTTATAAACCCATTTTAAACCAGCTGTTTACATTCAGATTGCATATATAGCTATTTTGTATACCTTTTCTATTTCATTCTTTTCATATCTATCTGACATGTATCAATATATTTGGATATTTATACATGCATTTTTTTCCAAATTGTGTGTCCTTATCTGGTCATTTTAAAATAAAATAGGTATTATGGAGTTATGGGTGATACGCAATATTCATGAAACAATGACATGGGTGCCACAGATGACTTTGTATATTTTTTTAATTCTATTGAGCACCACTTAAAAAAAAAAAAATCGTTTATTAAAAGATAGAAAAATTTGCTGAATTTGCTGAGAAATATACTGAAAACGCATGTTTAAAAAATAGTGGTGTGAACATAATATAAAATATAGTCACTTGTGGCAACCCTTTAGTAGTTTGAAAGTATCTCCAAAGTAATATTTACAGGTAATACAATATTTATCTGAGCGTCTTGCAAGTGGGTAAAATTGTAATATTCTTTTATCTACATTTTGTATTAAAGCTCAGAAAATATGATTCCGTAAACATTATTAACCCATTAATGCCCAAATTATTTTCTTTATTAACCCCTTCCGGCACACTTTGCCCGGTCTGCGATGCCTAATTTTTATTCCAAACTTAGAATCGACGCAAGTAATATTTTAGTAAAATTTTGCTCTTACAATAAAAGCTTAAACTAAGGAATTCAAAATATCTAAAAAATTCGTTTGTGAATTCCGGTTTCAGTCGACAATTTCTCATTTTACTAACAAATTTTGCCCGTGCCGGAAAAGGTTAAAAATAAAATTTTGGGTTTCCCACCACTTTTAAAAGACGAATAACTTTTATCTTAACTTATTGAAGAATTTCTCTCGTGAAATATAGTGCTTATATAGTGCTTTTTATTTACTGGTGTGAAAAGGGCTTTATTGCCTTTTTCATAATCGTCCCTAGAAAGGGACGCTAGGTACTAATGGATTTAAAAAAAACTTAATGACAAATATAAATGTAGTCCGTGAGAGTTTTTATTCATTTTTAAATGCACTGAAAATTCATTAAATCTGTAGAATTATACTATCTTAAATATTACTTATATTGCAGTGAAACCTGGAGCTTAGTAAACGGAATATTACGTTCTAAACACTTAGAAGGATAATGACTAAAACTGTAAAACTTATTTAATAACTAAAATAATAAAATTAGTTAACAATTATTCACTATTTTTATGAACATGCTCATCCATAGAAACATGCCGTAAGAAATTAACTGCTAATCATCATATAAAAACGGGAGGGGGTCGATTTGCTCCACAGGAATACGGTTGAGCAGATCAAGACATTGTCTCGTTTACTGCTGAAATTTCAAGTTTAGTTGAATCTCCTTTAACACATAAAAATTGAGCTTTTGTACTATGGCATAATGTAGTGAAAAACAACCCGATTTTAGTGGTTTATTTGTAGGTTTTCCTGGTCCCAACTTTCACGTTTTCATGCATTTGGGTGAAGAAAAACTCAATGATAAACAATCCAGTCAATCATTCAATGACCGCTGGTGGCCGTACCAACAATCACCTCATCGAGTTCATAAGTGAAAATCTAGGATTAGTTAAATCTCAATTCGCATATTAAAACGCAATCAGTCATCCAAGTCATATCTTGGTGCAAACACCTAAAAATCCTCTCTTACTCTTATGTTTTCCTGCTTCTAATCATCCATGTTTTCATACTTTTGGATGAAGGACAACACTACGGGTTACTTCCATGAAAACTTGTCTGTCACATGCAACGATTTTTAACAACCAGTATTTTAGGACGAAAAAAATGTAACGTATTTTATCGGAGATATCTCATCATTTGAAAATGGTGAAGGAAACTTTTCGAAAATAAGGGTGGCGAACAAGCATAGCAGTTTTTAGCTGTGTGACAGACATGAAAGGTTTTCATGGAATTATTCTATGGTAAACCAACTGGATTCAACTGCTAAAATCAGGTTTTGAAGTGTTTTACACCAAGATATGTACCCCCAGATTTAACCCCAGATTTCATCGGTGAACTCGATGAGGTGATGTTTAAAAATTGAGAAAGCAATGTGATCATTTATGATCCAAATATACTCAATTCAGTATGAGTACATCGATGTACTCATTTTTGAGTATTCCCTTTTTTTCAGTGTAATCGTCATTTTTAATATTGTCTATGACATCAGTGTGTATTCACATTACGTTAATGTATTTTTACTAATTGCTTGAAAATAAATCATTTCATACAAGTCTGAATGAAATGTATTTCGTAAATGCACATTTAAAATGAAAATCGCTTCTATGACAAGCATAACGGATGAAATTTCATTCTCCCGCTGAGACTTAGTGCGAATAGAATAATCTAAATAAACATTTATTCTAAAATGTAGGTTATGAATTCAAATAAGAATCGAAGAAAGAATGTTTTTATAACCGACATTTAAATCGTCTGTTTTCTATTCAAGTGGGAATCCATATATATTTTTTCATTTTAAACGTTTTTATTTCTATTATATACTTTTTGAATGTATCAATCTGCTTTTTTATATTTATGCAGGAAACTATATACACTTATATCATATTTTAAAAATGAAATCCCCCTTATGTGACTACATCATACATCTTTTAGTTGCAACTTTAAGATTTTAATAAATAAATAAACTTACATTGAGCAAGAAAATTTACTTAATTAAGAATATTTTTTCTGCACATTGTAATACACTTGATTTAACACATTCGCTGGCTATCACGCACCAGCGCGTGATGTGGGGTGATGTCCAAAAGCCGGTCACGCGCTGGCGCGGAAAAATCTTTCACTGATTCTTTGTTATAAAAAGTAAATCGGCTTCTGGGAAAAACCCACTTCTACAGTGCGGCATTAACTATCATCACATCTTCACGTAAGCGGAGTATAGTTCGTGTTATAGTTTTTGTTAAGTAACGGAACTTTCTGGAATTTTTCATCCCAAAGGAATACACCTTCTCAATAAAGCACAATGTTTCAGTGAGAATTTTTTTTTATTTATTATACTGTTACTTTTTAAAAAATATAAATATACTCTCGTAATTTAGGATTCCGTTTCATAACCTGTAGATAAGAATATAATATTATCGATGTTAACTCGTAGGTTTAACATTATGTTTTCCTGTTTTTAGTCCACGCTATTTTCATACTTTTGGGTGCAAGAAAACATAATGGTAAACCTACGAGTCAACCACTAAATTCGAGTTTACGGATGTTTTCAACCAAGGTATGACTTGTCAGACCGATTGCTTTTTAATATGCGAATAGATATCTAACAAATTCTAGAATTTTATCCGTCAATTTGATGCGGTGATTATCCGTGCTGCCGCCTTCCGGCCTATTTTTTATTTGTTTTTCGCTTATTGTGTAATAACAAACATGATTGGTTACGATAGTTGACTGTACTTTCCCAATAAAGCCAAATATGTTTCAGTGCGAAACAACTCGTTTCTTAATTAATCCTTTAACGTTCATTGGTTTCTCTACGATACCCCGACAACGGAACTCCGGAATTTTAAGTTTTAAAAATCCATTTTATTATGTACGCGAAAAATCACTTTTTCTTATTTACAAATATATTTTTTTGGAAGTATCGATGTCAATCTTCGATTTCAACATCATAGCAATGAAATTGCTTTGTCCGTTAAAGGGTTAACAAACATATTCACATGCTCTCGTAGTTTTGGAATCTGTTCTATCTGTCAACGAATGGGTAATACATATTTTTATTTATTACTTCTATTCCAGTATTAACACAAGAACCGCCATTAGGGGTCAAAATGACCCCTGCGAGATTGATAATAGTTTATTCGAACCAGAATTTTCTTCATAACATATGTGATATGTATTAATCAGAAAAATAGACTAATTAAATAAATTGAATAGTTCGAAATTAAAATTCTGGTGAGAAACACTTTTATTAAAACTTGAATAAAATATCCGGCGGTTCTAGTGTTAAGTAAATATGCTCATACTTATATTTTTATTTAAATATTTGAAACTTGTGTGACTCAAAATATTTTATGGCACAGTTCACGGAGACGTGACAAGAATGGGTCGCATGCGATTTCACGAAGATGTCACCGAGTCTGAGATATCGTTTATATTCATTCACGAAAGGTTTGAAAATTCCGATTAAGTGTAAACGTAAGAAAAAATAGTACGAACGGGGTCATTTGTTATTGTAATACCCTTTCCTTAGATCATCGCTTTATGACAAACGGAACGCTTCGTTAAATTTGACAGACAATATAATCTTTAGATTTATCTTTGTTATGCGTTTTATATCCTTGTTTTTTACTTATTTTTGTTTTATGAAAGTAATATTAATGTATTAAAAACTAATACTTTATTTATTTATTCTGTGATTATTTCAGTTTCCTGTTTGTATACTTTTATTTTAAATGGAAATTTTTGAAATAAATAATAAATGATAAAATAAAATGTTCAACTGAAGATAAAGGTATTGTCTAAAATGAATACATGTAGAACAAATGTAGAACAAAATAAAAATAAAAATAAATAATATAAATGTAAAAGATGTAAAAAATAATAAAATATAAGTAATATGTAAAATTACTTATATTTTAATGTAAAATGTAATATGTAGCTAGAATAAGTGTAGAACAAAATAAATGAAAATAAACGTGAGCTATTTCATCCAGTGCAAAAGCAAAAGTAATGTTAACGCTAGAGGCGCTGGAAATTTCATTCAAGTTTTATTAAAAAAAGGTAACGAACTTTATGTCATTTTAAATATTGCACCACCGAAAAGTGTGTGAAGTTAGGCCTAAAACTGAACTAAAATTTTTGTGTATCATTATTTTTAGGTATGGCAAGTAGGTCCTCCCTGAATTTGAAAAAAAGAAAACTCTGCTCATCATTCTATTCTCCATCGGTGTGTGCAGAGACGGAAATTCGTTTTTACTCCGATTAATTGACTGAAACAGAGATTTAAGATGAAAATCAAAGTTGATATGGTATTGTTTTAAAATTATTAAAGCATTAAAAAAAGTAATTGTTTTTTTTTAAATATTAAAATATACATATGAGGTAGAAGAAAGTTTTGAGATTGACACATCCAACTAGTTATTTTTACTTTTATTTTAGTCTTACACTACTCACTAAATAAAATTTTATCGAAACAGTTCTGAAAAGTAAATATAATCATACTTACATTTATATTTACGCATTTGAAACTAGAAAATTGGAAATATTTTATGGCGCAGTTCAAGTAGACGGCAGACGTGAATGGGTCCCATGCGATTTCAACGAAATATCCCGAGTCTGCGACATCGTTTATATTTATTCACGTAAGGTTTTAAAATACCATTACAGAGTATGTGTAAAAAGATAGTACGAACGGGGTCATTTGTTATTGTAATACCATTTCCTTAGATCATAGCTTTATGACAAACGAAATGCTTCGTTAAACTTGAGAGGCAGTATCATCTTTAGATTCGACATTATGATGTTTTCTGTTAGTTTGTCTCTTATTCATTTTAGTTTAAAGAAAGTAATACATAATATACTAAAGACTATATTATTCATTTTTCTTTATTGTCAACATATTTTGTAAAAACACTTTTATTTTAAATGGAAAATTTCGAATAAATTATAAATAATAAAGAAAATCTGGAATTGAAATAAAAGAGAATGCCGATAGAAAACTTAAGAACACACCCACACACACATTCACAAAGAAAACGAAGAAGAAAAAATGGAAATAAATGATAGATATTTCTTTCAGTCAAACATTAAATGAAATTTAAAAGTTAACATAGAAATGTGTAATTTATGAACTAAATTATATAGAGCAAAAAAAAAAAAAGTTCACTGACACAAAATATATACGATTCATCAATTTTCATTAAATGGTGTAAAAGAATACATTTATCTATTATATCCCTAAAAAAATAGCTAGATTATTACTTAAATCGTTGGTGATAGTAACACTCTACAGTTTAAGTCAAATCTACTTAAGCGAAATATGTTTTAGATTTATAGATACACATATACAAGGTGTCCCAAAAGGTCGTTTACAAACTTAACATGCTGGTCTGTTATATCATGAAGAACAATATTAAATCGGAAACTAAGGTTCCCAAACGGCTTCCAAAGGAGATATGCGCCATTACAGTTTAGGGTCCAAAAATTCAAATGATTATAAAAAACAGAAAAATTGGTCGATTCGTTTGCGGTTTTCACTAAAACTATTCTTTATGTCAGTATTTTGTTGAAAATAAATTATAAAGATAAATTTTAAAAAATGTCGATAGAGGGCGCTTTAGACTTTGGATTAACGATAAACCAGTTTTTACCATTATTTTTTGCATCTCATGAAATTCTTTTAGAAGCTTAGACATAAACTTAAATTTTGAGCTCAAAATGTAAATCGTTGGAAGTGGTTAAGTAGCGCAAACTGAATTGCGGAGGGAGGTTCAAATTTCAAATGATTATAAAAAACGGGAAAATTGGTCAATTGATTTGCGATTTTCACTAAAATTATTCTTTATGTCAGTATTATCTTGAAAATAATTTATAAAAATAAAATTCAAAAAATGCCGATAGAGGGCGCTTTAGACTTTGGAGTAACGTACAACTATTTTTTTCCGTTATTTCTTGCATCTCATTAAATTTTCTTAGAAGCTTAGACATAAACTTAAATTTTGAGATAAAAATCTGAATCGTTGGGAGTGGTTAAGTAGCGCAAACTGAACTTTGTTCAATGGGGATGGGGAGGTTCAAATTTCAAATGATTATAAAAAACAGAAAAACTGGTCGGTTTTCGCTAAAACTATTCTTTATATCAATATTTTCTTGAAAATAAATTTTACGGATATCTTTCAAAAATACTCCGTCAGAGGGCGCCTTAAACTTTATAGTAACCAACAACTATTTTTAACCGTTATTTTTTGTATCTAATAAAATGCTTGTAAAGTTCAAACTTAAATTTTGTGCTCAAAATCTGCATCGTTGTGAGTAATTTAGCGGCCAAAAATTGAACTGCGTTCGAGGGGTGGGGAAGGTAACATTTCAACTCCTGAACACAGTTCAGTTTGTGCTTCTTAACCCCTCCTATCGATTTAGATTTTGAGCTCAAAATTTAAGTCTAAACTTTTGCAAACATTTAATTAGATTAAAAAAAAATAACGGTTAAAAATGATTGTTGGTTATTCTAAAGTTTAAGGCGCCCTCTAACGGATTTTTTTAATTTATCTTTAAAATTTATTTTCAAGGAAATATTGACATAAAGAATAATATTAGCGAAAACCGACCAATTTTTCCGCTTTTTATAATCATTTGAAATTTAAACCTTTCCACCCCAATTGAACACAGTTCAGTTTGCGCTACTTTACCACTCCCAATGATTCAGATTTTCATCTCAAAATTTAAGTTTATATCTAAGCTTCTAAAAAAATTTAACGAGATGCAAAAAATAATGGTAAAAACTAGTTTATCGTTACTCCAAAGTCTAAAGCGCCCTCTACCGACATTTTTTGAAATTTATCTTTATAATTTATTTTCAACAAAATACTGACATAAAGAATAGTTTTAGTGAAAACCGCAAACGAATCGACCAATTTTTCTGTTTTTTATAATCATTTGAATTTTTGGACCCTAAAGTTTAATGGCGCATATCTCCTTTGGAAGACGTTTGGGACCCTTAGTTTCCTATTTAATATTGTTCATCATGATATGACAGACCAGCATGCTAAGTTTGTAAATGACCTTTTGGGACACCCTGTATATATATTTACTTTTGTTTCAGTCTTACGTTACTCACTAAATAAAATTTTATTTTTTTGATAAAATTTGAAACTTTGAAGCATAAACATGATCATATCACATTTTTATTTACGCATTTAAAACTTCTGTAATTGAAAATATTTTATGGCGTAGTTCACGTAGACGTGACGTGAATGGGTCCCATGCGATTTCATTGAGAAACATCCGAGTATGCAGGGGTGCAAAAATCTAGGCGCCAGAGGGTAGTCTCTCACCACTAAAATTTTAAAGTTTTTTTCGCTCAAAATTTAATAGCACTCTAGCAGAAATTTTACACGAAGTATTAGATGAAGAAAAACGGAATAAATTTTGTGGTGAAAAACTGCCTGCTGGCGCCTAGATTTTTGCACCCCTGCCAGTATGAGACATCGTTTCTATTAATTCACGCAAGGTTTTAAAGTACCATTACAAAGTATGTGCAAAAAGATAGTACGAACAGCGTCATTTGTTATTGCAATACAATTTCCTTACATCAGTACTTTATGACAAACGAAATGCTTCGTTCAACTTGACAGGCAATATAATCTTTAGATTTTACATTATGATGCTTTTTGTTAGTTTGTCTCTTATTCATTTTAGTTTAAAGAAGGTAATATATAATATGGTAAAGATTATATTATTAATTTTTTTTCCTTTATTGTCTACACATTTTGTAAGAACACCTTTATTTTAAATGGAAAATTTCAAATAAATTATAAATAATAAATAAAATTTGATAAAATAAATGAAATAAAAAGGATTGGCGATTTAAAACTTAGGAACAAAATAAATGAAAATAAACGTTAGATATTTCTTCTAGTCAAACATTAAATGAGATTTAAAGGTTAATATAGAAATGTGTAATTTATTAACTAAATTATGTAGTGCAAAACAAAAACGTTCACTTACAGAAAATAGAAGCGATTTATCCATTTTCCTACGGTTGTGTAAAAGTATTCTTTTATCTGTATATAGTTAATCAAATGGCTTTTTGCCAGATTATTTCTTTACTCGCTCGTAATAGAAACAACTCTACAATTTAAGTCAAATCTTAGTAAAACAAAACTTTTTTAGACATATATATACATTTATTTTTTAAAATATGAATATATTCACCTAAATTCGGGTTCTATTTCATAATCTAAGGACGAGACCTTTTTTTTACATTTATTTCAGTCTTGAGTTACTCACTGAATGAAATAGATCGAAACAATTGTGAAAAATCAATTTATAGAATGACAACTTATCGAAACAAATGTGAAAAATAACTATGATCATATTTACGTTTTCCATACTTGTGTAACTCGAAATAATTTATTGTGCAGTTCACACAGATGTGATGAAAATGGCTCCCAAGCCATTTGACCGAAATATCCCCCAATCTAAGGTACATTTATATTCATTCAAGAAAAGTTTCAAAATCACGTTAAAATGGATACGTGAAAAATAATACAAACGATGTCATTTGTGGTTGTAATACCCTAACCTTAGATCATCGCTTTATGACAAACGAAATGGTACGTTACATATGAAAGCTAGTATAATCGTTAGATTTTTCTGTATGGTTTGTTTTGTTAGCTTGTGTCTTATTTATTTTAATTTCAAGAAAATAATATGTAATATGCTAAAAGATTATGTTATTCATTTTTTATTGTTTTTTTTTATTTACTTATTTATTCATTTATTTGTAAGAATACTTTTACTTTAAATGAAAATTTTGAAGAAAGTATAAGTAATAAATAAAATTTGCAATTGAAATAAAAAGGATTGCCTATAAAAACTTTCGAACAAAATAAATGAAAATAAACGATATATATTTCTCGCAGTTAAAGATGAAATGCAATGTTAAGAGCCTGCATCAGTCAAACCGAAACTGAAAATCCTATCACAAACCTATGCGTGTTGCCACCAGGAAGGCGTATCCCGAACCCAAAGATTGACACTTTAAAAGACCAATGATATTTTCCAAGCTTGTAATTAATAAGAAAATGGTCATCTCACGCCACCTTTTACCTCCAGGCGATAAAAAGGGGATAAGATACCCCAGGAAGAAAAAAGTCATTAGCAAATGCTAAAACTCTCGCACCTTTTCAATACTGATAGCCCGAGGGATATGTGCATTTGGATAGTTTCTTCGAGATAATTTCTTACCAAAACACTCGGATCCGTTTTAAAACAAGTCGACATTGACCTTTTTTGTTAGATAGTTTCAAGTGAAATTGAATCATTTATATGTAATTTTAAAAGACAACATACAGATCGTGATTATTATGTCAGAGATTGCACATTAAACATTTTCCAAAGAATCTCCTCTACATTTTAATATTTTTAAATGATTTTTTTAGCATTGAATAGCTGAGATCATTTAACTGTACAAAGACCGTTTTATATTTTTTCGATTTTGTTACGAGTATTTTATAGTGACTTACATCAATAAAGCGAAATCCCAAGATAGAAATTTTTAAGATATCTCGTTTGTATTTTAATATCTTAAAATGATTCTTTTAGCATTGAACAGCTGAGATTTTTCGGTATAAAGACCGTTTTGTACTTTTTTGATTTTGTTTACAGGTGTTTTAAAGAGGCTACTTCAGTCAAGTGAAATCCAATGGAAGAAATTTATAAAAATATCTCTTCTACATTTTTATATTTTTAAATTATTTTTTGGCATTCGATATCTCAGATATTTCGATACAAAGACCATTTTGTACTTTTTCGACCTTCTTTAGGGGAATTTAAAAAAGCTACTTCAGTCAAATGAAATCCAATGGAAGAAATTTATAAAACTATCTCTTCTACATTTTAATATTTTTAAATGAATTTTTGTCATTGGATAGCTGAGATCTTTCGGTACAAAGATCGTTTTGTACTTTTTCGACTTTGTTTAGGGAAATTTTAAAAAATCTACTTCAGTCAAGTGAAATCCAGTGGTAGAATTTTATAAAAATATCTCTTCTGCATTTTAATATTTTTAAATTATTTTTTAGCATTCGATATCTCAGATCTATCGGTACAAAGACCGTTTACAGAACTTTTTCGACTTTGTTTAGGGGAATTTTAAAAAATCTACTTCAGTCAAGTGAAATCCAGTGGTAGGAATTTATAAAAATATCTCTTCTACATTTTAATATTTTTAAATTATTTTTTGGCATTCGATATCTCAGATCTTTCGGTACAAAGACCGTTTTGTACTTTTTCGACTTTGTTTAGGGGAACTTTAAAAAAGCTATTTCAGTCAAGTGAAATCCAATGGTAGAAATTTATAAAAATATCTCTTCTACATTTTAATATTTTTAAATGATTTTTTTGTCATTGGATAGCTTAGATCTTTCTCTACAAAGACCGTTTTGTACTTTTTCGACTTTGTTTAGGGGAATTTTAAAAAAGCTACTTCAGTCAAGTGAAATCCAATGGTAGGAATTTATAAAAATATGTCTTCTACATTTTAATATTTTTAAATGATTTTTATGTCATGGGATGGCTGAGATCTTTCTGTACAAATACCGTTTTTTATATTTTCGACTTTCTCTAGGGGAATTTAAAAAAAGCTAATTCAGTCAAGTGAAATCCAATGCTAGAAATTTCTAAAAATATCTCTTCTATATTTTAATATTTTTAAATGATTTTTTTGTTATGTTATAGCTCAGATCTTTCGGTACAAAGACCGTTTTGTACTTTTTCGACTCTGTTTAGGGGAATTTTAAAAAAGCTACTTCAGTGAAGTGAAAACCAATGATAGAAATTTATAAAAATATCTCTTCTACATTTTAATATTTGTAAATCATTATTTGGCATTCGATATCTCAGATCTTTTGGTACAAAGACCGTTTTGTACTTTTTTGATTTTGTTTACAGTTGTTTTAAAGAGGTTACTTCAGTCAAATGAAATCCAATGGTAGAATTTATAAAAATATCTCTTCTACATTTTAATATTTTTAAATGTTTTTTTGTCATTGAATAGCTGAGATCTTTCGGTAAAAAGACCTTTTTGTTTACAGCTGTTTTAAAGAGGCTACTTCAGTCAACCGAAATCCTATAGTAAAATTTTATAAGTATGTCTTTTCGACATTTAAAGATTTTTAAATGATTTTTTGTCATGGGATAGCTGAGATCTTTAGGTACAAATACCGTTTTGTATTTTTTTATATTTTGTTTACAGGTATTTTAAAGAGGCTACATCAGTCAAGTGAAATCCAATGGTAGAAATTTATAAAAATATATCTTCTACATTTTAATATTTTAAAATGACTTTTTTTTTTTTTTTTTTTTTTTTTTTTGTCATTGGATAGCTTAGATCTTTCGGTACAAATACCGTTTTGTACTTTTTTAATTTTGTTTACAGATGTTTTAAAAAAGATACTTCAGGCAAGTGAAATCGAATGGTAGGAATTTATAAAAATATCTCTTCTACATTTTAATATTTTTAAATGAATTTTTGTCATTGGATAGCTGAGATCTTTCGGTACAAAGATCGTTTTGTACTTTTTCGACTTTGTTTAGGGAAATTTTAAAAAATCTACTTCAGTCAAGTGAAATCCAGTGGTAGAATTTTATAAAAATATCTCTTCTGCATTTTAATATATTTAAATTATTTTTTAGCATTCGATATCTCAGATCTATCGGTACAAAGACCGTTTACAGAACTTTTTCGACTTTGTTTAGGGGAATTTTAAAAAATCTACTTCAGTCAAGTGAAATCCAGTGGTAGGAATTTATAAAAATATCTCTTCTACATTTTAATATTTTTAAATTATTTTTTGGCATTCGATATCTCAGATCTTTCGGTACAAAGACCGTTTTGTACTTTTTCGACTTTGTTTAGGGGAACTTTAAAAAAGCTATTTCAGTCAAGTGAAATCCAATGGTAGAAATTTATAAAAATATCTCTTCTACATTTTAATATTTTTAAATGATTTTTTTGTCATTGGATAGCTTAGATCTTTCTCTACAAAGACCGTTTTGTACTTTTTCGACTTTGTTTAGGGGAATTTTAAAAAAGCTACTTCAGTCAAGTGAAATCCAATGGTAGGAATTTATAAAAATATGTCTTCAACATTTTAATATTTTTAAATGATTTTTATGTCATGGGATGGCTGAGATCTTTCTGTACAAAGACCGTTTTTTATATTTTCGACTTTCTCAAGGAGAATTTTAAAAAAGCTACTTCAGTCAAGTGAAATCCAATGCTAGAAATTTCTAAAAATATCTCTTCTATATTTTAATATTTTTAAATGATCTTTTGTCATGTTATAGCTCAGATCTTTCGGTACAAAGACCGTTTTGTACTTTTTCGACTCTGTTTAGGGGAATTTTAAAAAAGCTACTTCAGTGAAGTGAAATCCAATGATAGAAATTTATAAAAATATCTCTTCTACATTTTAATATTTGTAAATCATTATTTGGCATTCGATATCTCAGATCTTTTGGTACAAAGACCGTTTTGTACTTTTTTGATTTTGTTTACAGTTGTTTTAAAGAGGTTACTTCAGTCAAATGAAATCCAATGGTAGAATTTATAAAAATATCTCTTCTACATTTTAATATTTTTAAATGTTTTTTGTCATTGAATAGCTGAGATCTTTCGGTAAAAAGACCTTTTTGTTTACAGCTGTTTTAAAGAGGCTACTTCAGTCAACCGAAATCCTATAGTAAAATTTTATAAGTATGTCTTTTCGACATTTAAAGATTTTTAAATGATTTTTTGTCATGGGATAGCTGAGATCTTTAGGTACAAATACCGTTTTGTATTTTTTTATATTTTGTTTACAGGTATTTTAAAGAGGCTACATCAGTCAAGTGAAATCCAATGGTAGAAATTTATAAAAATATATCTTCTACATTTTAATATTTTAAAATGACTTTTTTTTTTTTTTTTTTTTTTTTTTTTTTTTTTTTTTTTTTTTTGTCATTGGATAGCTTAGATCTTTCGGTACAAATACCGTTTTGTACTTTTTTAATTTTGTTTACAGATGTTTTAAAAAAGATACTTCAGGCAAGTGAAATCGAATGGTAGGAATTTATAAAAATATCTCTTCTACATTTTAATATTTTTAAATGAATTTTTGTCATTGGATAGCTGAGATCTTTCGGTACAAAGATCGTTTTGTACTTTTTCGACTTTGTTTAGGGAAATTTTAAAAAATCTACTTCAGTCAAGTGAAATCCAGTGGTAGAATTTTATAAAAATATCTCTTCTGCATTTTAATATAATTAAATTATTTTTTAGCATTCGATATCTCAGATCTATGGGTACAAAGACCGTTTACAGAACTTTTTCGACTTTGTTTAGGGGAATTTTAAAAAATCTACTTCAGTCAAGTGAAATCCAGTGATAGGAATTTATAAAAATATCTCTTCTACATTTTAATATTTTTAAATGATTTTTTTGTCATTGGATAGCTTAGATCTTTCTCTACAAAGACCGTTTTGTACTTTTTCGACTTTGTTTAGGGGAATTTTAAAAAAGCTACTTCAGTCAAGTGAAATCCAATGGTAGGAATTTATAAAAATATGTCTTCTACATTTTAATATTTTTAAATGATTTTTATGTCATGGGATGGCTGAGATCTTTCTGTACAAAGACCGTTTTTTATATTTTCGACTTTCTCTAGGAGAATTTTAAAAAAGCTACTTCAGTCAAGTGAAATCCAATGCTAGAAATTTCTAAAAATATCTCTTCTATATTTTAATATTTTTAAATGATTTTTTTGTCATGTTATAGCTCAGAACTTTCGGTACAAAGACCGTTTTGTACTTTTTCGACTCTGTTTAGGGGAATTTTAAAAAAGCTACTTCAGTGAAGTGAAATCCAATGGTAGAAATTTATAAAAATATCTCTTCTACATTTTAATATTTGTAAATCATTATTTGGCATTCGATATCTCAGATCTTTTGGTACAAAGACCGTTTTGTACTTTTTTGATTTTGTTTACAGTTGTTTTAAAGAGGTTACTTCAGTCAAATGAAATCCAATGGTAGAATTTATAAAAATATCTCTTCTACATTTTAATATTTTTAAATGTTTTTTTGTCATTGAATAGCTGAGATCTTTCGGTAAAAAGACCTTTTTGTTTACAGCTGTTTTAAAGAGGCTACTTCAGTCAACCGAAACCCTATAGTAAAATTTTATAAGTATGTCTTTTCGACATTTAAAGATTTTTAAATGATTTTTTGTCATGGGATAGCTGAGATCTTTAGGTACAAAAACCGTTTTGTATTTTTTTATATTTTGTTTACAGGTATTTTAAAGAGGCTACATCAGTCAAGTGAAATCCAATGGTAGAAATTTATAAAAATATATCTTCTACATTTTAATATTTTGAAATGACTTTTTTTTTTTTTTTGTCATTGGATAGCTTAGATCTTTCGGTACAAATACCGTTTTGTACTTTTTTAATTTTGTTTACAGATGTTTTAAAAAAGATACTTCAGGCAAGTGAAATCGAATGGTAGGAATTTATAAAAATATCTCTTCTACATTTTAATATTTTTAAATGAATTTTTGTCATTGGATAGCTGAGATCTTTCGATACAAAGATCGTTTTGTACTTTTTCGACTTTGTTTAGGGAAATTTTAAAAAATCTACTTCAGTCAAGTGAAATCCAGTGGTAGAATTTTATAAAAATATCTCTTCTGCATTTTAATATATTTAAATTATTTTTTAGCATTCGATATCTCAGATCTATCGGTACAAAGACCGTTTACAGAACTTTTTCGACTTTGTTTAGGGGAATTTTAAAAAATCTATTTCAGTCAAGTGAAATCCAGTGGTAGGAATTTATAAAAATATCTCTTCTACATTTTAATATTTTTAAATTATTTTTTGGCATTCGATATCTCAGATCTTTCGGTACAAAGACCGTTTTGTACTTTTTCGACTTTGTTTAGGGGAACTTTAAAAAAGCTATTTCAGTCAAGTGAAATCCAATGGTAGAAATTTATAAAAATATCTCTTCTACATTTTAATATTTTTAAATGATTTTTTTGTCATTGGATAGCTTAGATCTTTCTCTACAAAGACCGTTTTGTACTTTTTCGACTTTGTTTAGGGGAATTTTAAAAAAGCTACTTCAGTCAAGTGAAATCCAATGGTAGGAATTTATAAAAATATCTCTTCTATATTTTAATATTTTTAAATGATTTTTTGTCATGTTATAGCTCAGATCTTTCGGTACAAAGACCGTTTTGTACTTTTTCGACTCTGTTTAGGGGAATTTTAAAAAAGCTACTTCAGTGAAGTGAAATCCAATGATAGAAATTTATAAAAATATCTCTTCTACATTTTAATATTTGTAAATCATTATTTGGCATTCGATATCTCAGATCTTTTGGTACAAAGACCGTTTTGTACTTTTTTGATTTTGTTTACAGTTGTTTTAAAGAGGTTACTTCAGTCAAATGAAATCCAATGGTAGAATTTATAAAAATATCTCTTCTACATTTTAATATTTTTAAATGTTTTTTGTCATTGAATAGCTGAGATCTTTCGGTAAAAAGACCTTTTTGTTTACAGCTGTTTTAAAGAGGCTACTTCAGTCAACCGAAATCCTATAGTAAAATTTTATAAGTATGTCTTTTCGACATTTAAAGATTTTTAAATGATTTTTTGTCATGGGATAGCTGAGATCTTTAGGTACAAAAACCGTTTTGTATTTTTTTATATTTTGTTTACAGGTATTTTAAAGAGGCTACATCAGTCAAGTGAAATCCAATGGTAGAAATTTATAAAAATATATCTTCTACATTTTAATATTTTGAAATGACTTTTTTTTTTTTTGTCATTGGATAGCTTAGATCTTTCGGTACAAATACCGTTTTGTACTTTTTTAATTTTGTTTACAGATGTTTTAAAAAAGATACTTCAGGCAAGTGAAATCGAATGGTAGGAATTTATAAAAATATCTCTTCTACATTTTAATGTTTTTAAATGAATTTTTGTCATTGGATAGCTGAGATCTTTCGGTACAAAGATCGTTTTGTACTTTTTCGACTTTGTTTAGGGAAATTTTAAAAAATCTACTTCAGTCAAGTGAAATCCAGTGGTAGAATTTTATAAAAATATCTCTTCTGCATTTTAATATATTTAAATTATTTTTTAGCATTCGATATCTCAGATCTATCGGTACAAAGACCGTTTTGTACTTTTTCGACTTTGTTTAGGGGAACTTTAAAAAAGCTATTTCAGTCAAGTGAAATCCAATGGTAGGAATTTATAAAAATATGTCTTCTACATTTTAATATTTTTAAATGTTTTTTTGTCATTGAATAGCTGAGATCTTTCGGTAAAAAGACCTTTTTGTTTACAGCTGTTTTAAAGAGGCTACTTCAGTCAAGTGAATTGCAATGGTAGAAATTTATAAAAATATCTCGTCTACACTTTAATATTTTTAAATGATTCTTTTGTCATGGGATAGCTAAGATCTTTCGGTACAAAGACCGTTTTGTACTTTTTAGACTTTCATTAGGGGAATTTTAAAAAAGCTACTTCTGTCAAGTGAAATCCAATGGTAGAAATTTATAAAAGTATCTCTTCTACATTTTAATATTTTTAAATGTTTTCATCTCATTTGATATTTGAGATCTTTCGGTACAAAGACCGTTTTGTACTTTTTCGACTTTGTTTACAGTTGTTTTAAAGAGGTTACTTCAGTCAAATGAAATCCAATGGTAGAATTTATAAAAATATCTCTTCTGCATTTTAATATATTTAAATTATTTTTTAGCATTCGATATCTCAGATCTATCGGTACAAAGACCGTTTTGTACTTTTTCGACTTTGTTTAGGGGAACTTTAAAAAAGCTATTTCAGTCAAGTGAAATCCAATGGTAGGAATTTATAAAAATATGTCTTCTACATTTTAATATTTTTAAATGATTTTTATGTCATGGGATGGCTGAGATCTTTCTGTACAAAGACCGTTTTTTATATTTTCGACTTTCTCTAGGAGAATTTTAAAAAAGCTACTTCAGTCAAGTGAAATCCAATGCTAGAAATTTCTAAAAATATCTCTTCTATATTTTAATATTTTTAAATGATTTTTTTGTCATGTTATAGCTCAGATCTTTCGGTACAAAGACCGTTTTGTACTTTTTCGACTCTGTTTAGGGGAATTTTAAAAAAGCTACTTCAGTGAAGTGAAATCCAATGGTAGAAATTTATAAAAATATCTCTTCTACATTTTAATATTTGTAAATCATTATTTGGCATTCGATATCTCAGATCTTTTGGTACAAAGACCGTTTTGTACTTTTTTGATTTTGTTTACAGTTGTTTTAAAGAGGTTACTTCAGTCAAATGAAATCCAATGGTAGAATTTATAAAAATATCTCTTCTACATTTTAATATTTTTAAATGTTTTTTTGTCATTGAATAGCTGAGATCTTTCGGTAAAAAGACCTTTTTGTTTACAGCTGTTTTAAAGAGGCTACTTCAGTCAAGTGAATTGCAATGGTAGAAATTTATAAAAATATCTCGTCTACACTTTAATATTTTTAAATGATTCTTTTGTCATGGGATAGCTAAGATCTTTCGGTACAAAGACCGTTTTGTACTTTTTAGACTTTCATTAGGGGAATTTTAAAAAAGCTACTTCTGTCAAGTGAAATCCAATGGTAGAAATTTATAAAAGTATCTCTTCTACATTTTAATATTTTTAAATGTTTTCATCTCATTTGATATTTGAGATCTTTCGGTACAAAGACCGTTTTGTACTTTTTCGACTTTGTTTATGAGAATTTTTAAAAAGCTACTTCAGTAATATGAAATCAAATGGTAGTAATTTATAAAATTCTTTCTTCTACATTTTAATATTTTTAAGGGATTTTTTGTCATTGGATAGCTGAGATGTTTCGGTACAAAGACAGTTTTTGCTTTTTTGATTTTGTTTACAGGTGTTTTAAAGAGGCTACTTCAGTCAAGTGAATTCCATTGGTAGAAATTTATAAAAATATCACTTGTACATTTTAATATTTTTAAATATTTTTTTTGTCATGGGATAGCTGAGTTCTTTCGGTACAAACACCGTTTTGTACTTTTTAGACTTTTATTAGGGGAATTTTAAAAAAGCTACTTCTGTCAAGTGAAATCCAATGGTAGAAATTTATAAAAATATCTCTTCTACATTTTAATATTTTTAAAATATTTTTTGTCATGGGATAGCTGAGTTCTTTCGGTACAAAGACCGTTTTGTACTTTTTAGACTTTTATTAGGGGAATTTTAAAAAAGCTACTTCTGTCAAGTGAAATCCAATGGTAGAAATTTATAAAAATATCTCTTCTACATTTTAATATTTTTAATTGATTGTTTTGTCATTGGACAACTAAGATCTTCCGGTACAAAGACCGTTTTGTACTTGTACGACTTTGTTTAGGGGAATTTTAAAAAAGCTACTTCAGTCAAGAGAATTCCAATAGTAGAAATTTATAAAAATATCTCGTCTACATTTTAATATTTTTAAATGATTCTGTTGTCATTGGATAGCTGAGATCTTCCGGTACAAAGACCGTTTTGTACTTTTTTTTAAATTTTGTTTACAGGTGTTTTAAAGAGGCTACTTCAGCCAAGTGAATTCCAATGATAGAAATTTATAAAAATATCTCGTCTACATTTTAATATTTTTAAATGATTCTTCTGTCATGGGATAGCTAAGATCTTTCGGTACAAAGACCATTCTGTACTTTTTAGACTTTTATTAGGGGAATTTTAAAAAAGCTACTTCAGTCAAGTGAAATCCAATGGTAGAAATTTATAAAAATATCTCTTCTACATTTTAATATTTTTAAATGATTTTTTCTCATTTGATAGTTGAGATTTTTCGGTACAAAGACCGTTTTCTACTTTTTTCGATTTTGTTTACAGGTGTTTTAAAGAGGCTACTTCAGTCAAGTGAAATCCATTGGTAGAAATTTATTAAAATATCTCTTCTACATTTTAATATTTTTAAATGATTTTTTTGTCATTGGATAGCTAAGATCTTTCGTTACAAAGACCGTTTTGTACTTTTACGACATTATTTAGGGGAATTTTAAAAAAGCTACTTCAGTCAAGTGAATTATAATGGTAGAAATTTATAAAAATATCTCGTCTACATTTTAATATTTTTAAATGATTCTGTCATGGGATAGCTAAGATCTGTCGGTACAAAGACCGTTTTGTTATTTTTCGACTTTGTTTACAGGTGTTTTAAAGAGGCTACTTCAGTCAAGTGAATTCCAATGGTAGAAATTTATAAAAATATCTCGTCTACATTTTAATATTTTATATGATTCTTTTGTCATGGGATAGCAAAGATATTTCAGTACAAAGACCGTTTTGTACTTTTTAGACTTTTATTAGTGGCATTTTAAAAAAGCTACTTCTGTCAAGTGAAATCCAATGGTAGAAATATATAAAAATATCTCTTCTACATTTTAATATTTTTAAATTATTTTTTGGCATTCGATATCTCAGATCTTTCGGTACAAAGTCCATTTATACTTTTTCGTCTTTGTTTAGGGGAATTTTAAAAAAGCTATTTCAGTCAAGTGAAATTCAATTGCATAAAATTATAAAAATATCTCTTCTACATTTTAATATTTTTAAATAATTTTTCTGTCATTGGATAGCTGAGATCTTTCTGTGTGAAGACCGTTTAGTACTTTTTTGGTGTTGTTTACAGGTGTTTAAAGAGGCTACTTCAGTCAAGCGAAATCCTGTAGTAGAAATTTATAAATGTATCTTTTCTACATTTAAATCTTTTTAAATGATTTTTTGGCATTGGATATCTGAGAGCTTGCGGTACAAAGACCGTTTTATATTTTTTCGAGTTTGCTATGGGGGTTTTAAAGGGGCTTACTTCAATCAAGCGAAATCCTATGAAGTTTTGAAGTTCATATAAATATATATTTTTCTCTTCTACAATTTAATATTTTTAAATGATTTTTTTAGCATTGAATGTTAGAAATTTATAAAGATATCTCGTCTACAAGTAAATATAAACTGATGATTACCTCAATCAAGTAAAATCCCATGGTAGAAATTTATAAAGATATCTTTAAGATCATTTAAAAGTCATTTCTATAGATCATTTTAATACTTGTAATTTTTGTTTCATTATATAACTGATATCTTTCTTTACAAAGAACGTTTTATATCTTTTCGACTTTGTCCAGGGTATTTTATAATTACTTACTTCAATAGAGCTAAATCACATTTTAGAAATTTTTAAAGATATCTCGTTTGTATTTTAATTGTCTTTAAACTTTTTTTCGGGGGGGGGGGGGCATTAGATATCGGAGATTTCTCTGTACAAAGATCTTTTTACATTTTTTAGATTTTTTACTGGTATTTTAAAGTGTCTTACTTGAATAGAGAGAAATCCCATTATAGAAATTTATAAAGATATCTCGTCAACATTTTAATTTTTTAAATGATTTTTTTAGCATGGAATTTCTGAGATATTTCTGTACAAATACCTCTTTATATTTTTTTCGATTTTTTTACGGGTATTTTAAAGGTGTTTACTTCAATGAAGTGAAATCCTATGACAGAAATTTATAGAAATATCTCGTCTATATTTTAATAATTTTTTTTATATTGAACAGCTGAGATCTTTCTGTACAAAGACCGTATTACAATTTTTGATTTCGATACAGGTATTTTAAAGTGACTTACTTCAGTCAAGCGAAATCCCATTGTAGAAATTTATAAAAATATCTCGCCTACATTTAAAAAAATTATATTTTTTTTCTTACATTGAATAGCCTTTACGATTTCATTTATTTTAAAGAGGCTACTGCAGTTAAACGAAACAATGTCTTCGCTTTAAAGCTAATGCTATGAAAGAAATTTATAAAAGTTTATCGTCTGTGTTTTAATAGTTTTAAGTATTTTTTTTTCTTACTTTGCCTAGTTGATATCGATTTGCACAAAGGCCATTTTCTATTTTTCGATTTATTTTACGGGTATTAAAAAAAAAAAAAAAAAAAAAAAAACTTTAATCAAGCTAAACAATTTACTAGCTTATAATAATTCTTTCGACGATAATCCAACGGTCGAAATTTATAAATAAATCTCGTCTGCATTTTAATATTTTTTTCCCCCTTTAATAGTTCAGAGCGATCTCTTCAAAGGCCTTTTTCTACTTTTTTAATTTTCTTTACAGGACAGTTTCATTTTCGGAACCGTTTTCAAAAGTGATATTATCCTCATATTTAAAATCTACAATCAGTATCGAAAAAAGTAAAAATCGGCCTCTATACTAACCATCGTCACCTATACTATGCAGAAAAAAAAATAATTAAAAATTGGAATGAAAATATGGCATCTTTATAAAAATCTTCCGTAGGTTTAGTATAATTGAGTTTGTCTTTTCGCGTGACTGAAAAAACCGTTATTCTAAAATTTAGATCAGTTAGACTATGACAAGCTTTGGAATATATACGTATTATTTAGTTAAAATAGTACAAGAACTTTAAAAATCATTCGTTTATCTTTCTGAAAGGGAAAAAGAAAGGAAAGACAATTTATATACAATAAAACATAAATATATCATTTACGGATGTGAATTTTACCGCAACAGAATATATTTGCTAAAGTATTGTAAATTAGTCATAATTTTCGATAGAAGTGTCAAAATAAATATATTTCTATCTTTTAAATTAGTGTTATCCAATTTAATCATGAATTGCATAATAATTACTTTATATTTTAGAGTGGGTATACTGCAAACTTTTATTGATTAAAATAGAAATATTTATGAAAAGGAACAAAAAAAAAAAAAAAAAAAAGATATAGAAAAATTTAATACAAATGTATTTATTCGCGAATATATCTATTCATTTTTAATGTCAGAACCATTGTTATTTTCTTTCTGCCCTTTCTTCTTTTCCCTTTGTCGACTGCAGATGACAAAAAGTTAATTCTGTTATGTTTTATGAATTAACGAATATATCACTTTGATGTTGTACGCAATTAAAGAATCTTTTTTAGAAATTAAACTTCAAATATATGGAAGAAAAATAATAAAAATGGTAAATCTGTTTTTATTCGAAATCAATAATGCTTTTAAAGTTCATTTGAGATTAGATGCCTAGTTAAACAAACTTTTTGAAATCAACATGTATTTACATCATTTCTGAAATTCATTTCTGATCGAACTTCTTGCGTGAGATATCATGCATTCAGAAAAGGATGTTTTTATTTTTTCATCCTAAAGCAGCAAACAACATTTTACTAATAGCCACATGCAAGATTTTACACCTTCGTCCCTGTAAGACTCCCTACAGGGTAAACCCATATCGTCTTTCACCCTAATTACTCTTAAGGCGTCTCCCTTTTAAAGGCGGAGTTAAACACCATTTTCGACTCTTTTAAATCAAAGTGCTTCAACTTTTTATACAAATAGCATAGATTAAATTTTTTTTAAAATCAAAATAAAAAACATTTTCTGAAAGCTAAATAATTAAACTCTGCATGCTGTTTTACCAAATTTTAAAATGTCAAACAGATTTTTCGTAATAAGACATTAAAGGTGAATTTTAAAGACTATAAAATAACGCACTTGTATCGCCTTAAAATTCAAAAAAGAAATAAAATTTAAGAATGACGTGCATACTTTAAACCTACAGGTTTTCAAAACAACAAAAATTATTAAATTTGAGCAAAATGCAAAGGAATGAAAGCGACAAATTTCTTCCATTGAAATAACATTAGCCGTTCTATCTCGGAGCGTTACTGATGTAGGGCCTTAAAGATACAATGGTGAAACGCCGTGTAACTGACCTTCACTGTTCGACCTTCTGTCTACAGAAATTGCAAGTCATTCCTGTGTTTTCTCATGATTTTATTGCTTTTTAAAGTTGAATTTCGGTCTGAATGAAAATACGCGACGCGACCAGTGACGTCGCTCGAGTATTTTCTCCCAAGCATTCTTCTTTTTCCCGCTACACCGAAATTCTCAGAAGAGGGGGAGGGGTGATCTCTCTTCTAGGGATCTCTCCGTTTCTCCTCTCTCTCTCTCTCTCTCTTGCTTCTTTTTCTCTTTCTGATATTTAGCTGCTAGAGTGCTTATTATTTTTGCAATGTCGCGTAAAAAATTTTTAACTATTCAAGAAGCTTTGAATCTTTTTGATAATTTAGAAGAAGACTGTATTAGTGATGATGCAAGTTCATCGGATGAAGAAAATAATGCAGTTCTAAATGAAGATGAGGAAATTGATAGCCAAGAATCGGAAAATGAAGATATAGAAAACGAATGTTTTGCATCACCGTCCAATTTTTTTATTGGCAAAGATAACATTACGAAATGGGAAAAGAGTCCACCGAGATCAAATGTACGTCGGAGGCAACACAATATTGTTTCTGAAACACCAGGAGTGCGCGAAAGCGCAAAAGGTGCATTAACGGTATTCGATGCTTGGAAATTATTTTTCAATGATTCTGTTTTAAAGAAAATTGTGAAATATACAAATATTTATATAGAAACTCAACAACCTAACTTCTCTAGGGAAAGAGACTGTAAGTTAACTTCCTTGACGGAACTGAAAGCAGTATTGGGACTTCTTTATATTGCTGGCTTTATGAGATCCTCACATCAAAATTTAAGTGATTTATGGAGCGAAGATGGCACGGGCGTTGATGTTTTTAAAACAACAATGTCTTTAGGAAGGTTTAGATTTTTATTAAAATGTTTACGCTTTGATGACAAGAACAGCAGAAAAGAAAGGCGTGAATTAGATAAGTTAGCTCCAATCAGGGAAATATTTTCCGAAATAAATACTGCTTTTGAAAATCACTTTACTTTGAGTGAGTACGTGACGATTGATGAAATGCTGGAACAATTTCGCGGACGCTGTTCATTTCGTGTATATATGAAATCGAAACCTGCAAAATATGGAATCAAAATGTATGCATTGGTTGATGCTATTAACTTTTATGTATCGAAATTAGAAATTTATGCTGGTCAGCAACCTAAAGGAGTTTTTGATTTAAGTAATTCACCACATGATGTAGTAAAACGTCTTGTAACACCCATATCAGGAACAGGAAGAAATGTCACTATGGACAACTGGTTCACGTCAGTTCCACTAGCAAAATATCTTTTAGAGGATAATAATCTTACAATGATTGGGACATTCAGAAAAAATAAAAGAGAAATACCCAAAGATTTTCTGCCATCTAAAAGCAGACCAGTGTTTTCAAGCACTTTTGGATTTAATGGAGACTTAACTCTAGTATCATATGTGCCAAAAAAAAATGCATCCGTATTACTGATTTCGTCAATGCATCACGACACAGCGATAGACGAATCACAACAAATGAAGCCAGACATAATAAAGCAATATAATGCTACAAAAGGAGGTGTTGATGTGGTTGATGAAATGAAAGGATCATATTCTGTGGCAAGAAAAAGCAACAGATGGCCACTTACTTTATTTTTTTCCTTGATGAATATCGCGGGAATAAACGCGCAAATTATTTTTCAGAAAAATACGGGAAAAAAGGTTGTTCGTCGATATTTTTTGAAAGAACTTGCTTTCGACTTAATAAGGGACTATATACATGAAAGGAAACAAACAACATCATTGACAAATCCTTTAAAAAGGAAGATAAGAGAATTTTGTGGAGAACCAGAAGAAAAAGTTGTCCGATCTCCCAAAAGAGATAGATGTAGCTTTTGCACGACAAAACAAAATCGAAAAACAAAACAATTTTGTAGACACTGTAGTCTCTATATCTGCAAAGAACATACTTATAATTTGTGTGTCGAATGTGCTAAATAATACGCTGTTTCTAATGTAGATTAGTACGTATGCTAATAAAAATCTTTTTTTTTTTGGATAATTCAGTTGATGTTTATACTGTAATTAGAAGAAATGGGTAAGTACTTTTCTAAAATTTATTTACTTTTAAAATGTCTACTTTGATTGACATTGAATACTTTATTTAACAGCGCCGCAGCAATTCTTTTTTTTAAATCAAATTTCAAAGAATTCTTAGTGCCGAGATCTAACAAAATTAACTTTAGTCAATAATATTTAATTGGATAAACCATTTTTTATTATTTTAAATTTTAATTACAAAAGTAAAATTCATTTAAATTAAAATATACTTTAATAAATATTATTAAAAACTACAATTTAATATTTATTTTAATTAAATAATTGCATCATTTTAACTTTGGTTGGAATTAAATATAAAACATTATCAAAATCAATGTTAGGAATAAAAAAAAATAACAATATTTAAATTTAACGTCTACATGTGAAAATTCATTCAAATTACATTATTACTGTATGTTTATAATTTTCAAGGAAATTTGTTGTATTCCTGTTTTTTTTATATTTTGATATGTATCGTAAGAAACAAATATTAGTGAATTTTGAAAAAATGTAAATAAGCAAATATATATTTACATTAATTAAGTGAAAAAGTATAATTAAAATTAATCTTTCGGCAGTTCAGTTTTTTAGAATTATCTGTAACTGTTGATTAAAATCTAGGATGGAAATTTTTAAAATAAAATATTTAATTAGAAAAAGAAAAAGATAAATTATTTATCATTTGCTTCATATATCAAAATACATATGGCAAAAAAATGTATTTTTTAAGCTTAAATGGCTCCTAGTGCCGGACCACAGTCCAAACTAGCAACTAGCTTCACTACATTGTTGTCCTTCGAAAAAGTATCCGTAATGGTTTCAAATTTATAACTAAAAATATCTTTCAATTTATTATTTAATGTATTTTTACAAATTAAGTCAAATTGCATAATATTATTTATAAATTTTGAAAAAAAAAAAAAAAAAAAAAACTTATTAAAATATTTATTATGCATTTTTTTTTTTTTTTTACTTTATATTATGCATATATTTTTATTTGGTGCATATTTATATGTATATATTTTGTGAAAAAGTACTGAACTATCAAATATCTAAAGTTACACGTTCAAAAACAAATCAACAAAAAGAAAAAAAAACACAAATTAAAAGTAGCTACTTCTTTTATATTAATAATTTCGAATAAAGGATTTTTTCAAAACAGGGTGAATTTATCTTCTTTCATTATTATTTATGGCAACAAAAAATATTAAAGATGTATTTTTTTAAGTTCAAATGGCTCCGAGTGCCGGACCACCATCACAAGCTTCGCTACGTTACTGTTCTTTAAAAAAATATTTATCATGGACTCAAATTTATAATTGGAAATATCTTTTAATTCGTTATTCATTATATCTCTTCAAATTCAGTCAAATTATATGCCAATATTGATCATTTTTGAAAATTTTGCAAATAATAATAATAATAATAATAATAATAATAATAATAATAATAATAATAATGTATTAAAATATTTATTATAAATTTTCTTACTTTATATTATTCATATTTTTCATTTGGATCATATATATGTATATTCATTTCGGAAAAGTTCTGATTTATCAAATATCTATAGTTACACATTCAAAAACGCATCAAAGAAAAGAAAAAATAAAGAAATAAAAACTAACTGCTGCTTTTATAATAATAATTTCGATGAAAGGAGGTTTTTCAAAATAGGCTTGATTTATCTGCATCTTTTATTATCTATATAGAAATGGTAAAAAATGCATATATATTAAAGAATGTATATTTTAAATTCAATTTGCTCCTAGTGCCGACAAAATTTACCTGACTGCGTTGCTGGCGTTGCAAATATATATATATATATAATATATATATAATGAGTATTTATAAGTGAAAACTTCTTTTAATTCGTTATTTATTGTGCTGTTACAAATTCAGTCACACTATGTAATAATACTTATCATTTTTGCAAACTTTGTAAAAAAAAAAAAAAAAAAAAAAAAAAAAAAAAGTTTTTATAACATTTATTATTTGTTTATTATTTTATATTTTTTATATATTTTATTTTGGTGCATATATGTATATATATATACATTTAAGTAAAGAACTAGACTTCAAATACGTTAAAGAAAAAAAAACCCAAAGAAATTGAAAGTAGCAAATGCTTTTATATTATTTATTTCGTAGAAATGGTTAATTTTTATCTCTTTCTTTTGATACCTAGACAGATATGGTAAACAAAGTACGTATTTTTTAAGTTCAATTGGCTCCTAGTGCCAGACCACCTTCAAAACCAAACTGACTGATTTCCTATCCTGTCAAAAAATATTTATTAGCTTTTCCAAATTTGTAAAAAAAAAAAAAAAAAAAAAAAAAAAAATATTATCTATTTTCTTTTTTTTTATATTTTCATATTATCATATTTTTATATTATCATATGTTTCCACTTTGTGCATATATATGTGCATTCATTTTAGAAAAAGTACTGAACTATAAAACATTTAAAATTACGCATTCAAAAGTGAATCAACGAAAAGAAATGATAAAGAAATGAAAATTAGCTACTGCTTTTATATTAATAACTTCGTTGAAAGAAGTTCTTTTTTCCAAAGCAGGGCTATTTTATTTATTTCTTTAATTATCTATATAGATATCACAAGAAAAAAATATTAAAGATGTATTTTTTAAGTTCAATTGGTTACTAACGATGGACCATCATCAAAACTAGTCTTACTACTTTTCTGTTCTTTAAAAAAATATATATTATGGTTTCAAATTTGTAGCTGAAAACAATCTTTTTATTTGCTGTTTATTATATCTCTACCAATTCAGTGAGATTATATAATAATTTTTATCTTTTTGACAAATTTTGTCAAAAAAATATAAAAAAATTTAAATGTTAAATAAATAAAAACTTAACGTAAATTTGTATTAATTGCTATATTATATATTATTTCGCATACAAGCAATGTTTACGCCTTATTTCCCCCGTTTTCGATCTTCGACAATTTCCCTCTGTTTCTTCGGTCTAACGGGAACGGCGGCGAATAGACCGAGCGCGACTACTAACGTTCTAAAAAAGGGCGCGAGTACTCCCGGGTTAATAAGAATTTTTCTGACAAAAATGGGGGCATAATTAGAAGTAAAAGAAATAAAAAATAATTAAATTTTTAACAAATATTTCAATTGGTAAAATTTGACGTCATAATTGAACAAAAACAGGTATTTTATACTAGTCGTTAAAAATACAAGAAACATGGATATCAATAACTCATGAAAAATGACGCCATTGCCGAAACTTCAGTGAAGGCTTACTTTGAAGACACGAAATTTATTGTTTTTCATCTGTTAGTCTGTTCTTCTGTATGTTTGTCTGTTCCGCTATAACTGCTAAAAAATGCAATCAAAAAATTTTTTTTTCGGAAACAAAATTGTAAAACTCTCGATTACTGAGTTTACACTTACAAAAGTTCCTGATACATCAGATTTAGGTATTTGTGGTTGGCAGGTATGTAGAAGTATGAGGATAATGAAAAATATTTGTCCAAACCGTTACTTATCCTTATAAATCTAAATGTATAAGGAAATGCAAGATATACAAGAACCATTAGCACAATTATTAGAACGTGGCAAATTTAAAATAAGTGAGGCTATTCTGGCAAATTTAAAAAAATAAATAATATAAAAATAATAAATATAATAAAAAATAATTATAATAAAAAAAGAAAAATAATAGATCATGAAAATTTCAGAATATCCTAACATAGCTAAATTTTTAATTTACCGCTTTTGAAGTCTGAAAACTTCTAATTCTTATTTTATTCTTATAAATAATTAAGTACTATGAAAATTTTAAATTAAAGTTTCCAAGAAGTTGAATATTACCCAAAGTATGTTTAAATATATATATATGTACAAAGCTGACGTTGAGGCTCCTTATCTGCAGATTTACTAGTTTCAATAAACAGCTATTGGAATATAGAAGAAAAAAATTTTTTCTAAAATATATTATAGAGAATAATAATCATATTTGGCTATTTCCATGAGTACTTGTAGTGTAAGTCACAGGCTACGATTTTTTGCTACCAGTATTTTAGTACGAAAAAAATGTGATTTATTTTATAGGCACATTCTCATTAATTGAATAAGGCCAAGCATACTTTTTTAAAATAACGGTGGCAAACAAGCATAGCAATTATAAGGCAATGTGACTTACACTACAAAACCCATGGAACTAACCATTTATGAATTTATCAAGCTTTTTATCAGGAAAAATTAAAAATGTACAGGTATCACAAATATTACAGCACAATAAATAGCAATAACTAAGCAAACTGTGGGATATAAACGATCGAATATCTTGAAAACGGCTTATTTGCAAAGAGCAGTTCCATTGAGTTTTTTCTCCCCACAATGTGATCTTTCTAACGAAAGTTCTTTCCCCAAAATCAGCGCGTGACATTTCTAGCAGTTGCCTACTTAGTATAGTTTGATAGTACTGTTGTGGCATCTTACAGAAATGAAAATTGTATTGTTACTTAAAATATAGGAAGATACACATTAGGTTTTAATCCGTTTAAACTATAAAATCTCATGGATGATGCCTTGAAATGCTTACTAAATTATTTTCTAAGCACAGAAGCAGGGTTTTAACGCAATAGCCGTTCTGTTTCTAAGAAGAACATTTTCCCAATTATTTAGTCTGTTTTTTACCTACATTATTGCACCCACCCATCCAAGTTATAACTGTCTCATCTCGTACTAAATCGATTTATAAAAAGAAAATAAAGTCACACATTAAAAAAAAAAGATGTTGAGATTTAATAAAATATAGCTCTCCATAAAATCATTGTAAAAGAGGATAATGGTTGTGCCAAATAGATCCTTTTACATGAAATAAAAAATGACTCTTTTGATTAAAGTTTGGCATTTTTACGCTTGCGATGAAGTGGACTGAGTCTTGATTTCTTTTTAAACTTTCATTTTCTCTTGGACCAATAACACACACGACACACAAAACATGAATGATAAATTAATTTGAAATAATTATACATGAATTAAATTCCATCGCATAACATGGTTGGATGTTTGATTTTGAATCATGGTGAGATTTGGTTGATCAACAGCTTAATGAATAACTTTTTTTCAAGTGCTCACCAGGTGGAGCCAAAGTCACTACCGGAACAAAACAACGCTAATCCTTCATCTTGCTTAGCTTGTCAATATTCAAGTGTAATAGCTCTTTACAACTTTAGATAACACGTGCGACCGGAAGATGTTGATGATTTAATAATATTTCAGCATTATGTTTTTTGTTACAACACATAAGAATTTCAACTATTAATTCGTGAAAAGGCTATTTTTTAGCACTTTCCAACAAAGTTGAAAAGTGCTTATGCATTCGGTTTGTCTGTCCGTCTGGCCGGATGGCCGTCTGTCCGTCTGGCCGTCTGGCCGCGCTCTAACTCCCGTAAATATATTCGGATTGCTATGAAATTTTTATGCGTTATTGAGGTTTACCCTAGCACGAACCCTATTGAAAATAAAGTCTCTACCATGATTAGTTTATCTACAAAGAGAATCAAAAGTTTCCCATTGCATTACGGCCTATGGGGGAAAAATCGTTAATATACTCGGATTGCCATGCAATTTTAGGACGTTTTGACGTTTACCCTAGCACAAGTACTATTGAAAATAAAGTTTCTACCATGATTAATTAATCTACAGGGCGAAACAAAAGTTTCCCATTACATTACGGCCTATGGGGATAAATCGTTAATATACTCGGATTGCAATGAAATTTTAGGACGTTATTGAGGTTTACCCTAGCACGAACCCTACTGAAAATGAAGTATCTACCATGATTAGTTTATCTACAGAGAGAATCAAAAGTTTCCCATTACATAATAGATAATGGTTAAAGGGAGAATTGTGTGTGACATATTTTAAATATATTAAGCCTTTTCATGTATAATAAAATTTATAAATGTCACTGAAGCTTAATGTAAATTATACGCTACTGTCTTGCATAATATGAAGTACATAGCATTTACAGGGCCATACAAAAGATTTCAAATAGTATATTCTTTCCTAAGTACCGTATATGTGTCCGATGATGGCTGATGGAGGGATGAAATGCATTTTAATTGTGATATTCGCGTTTATATTTCGCTAAATATATGCACATTATATGGTGTGTATAAATGTTATAGTTGATATACAGGGCTACCCAAAAGAGCTCACCAACGTTACTGAATATGAGCGTAAATTATTTAAACGTGGTTCTTCAATAAGCTATGCATTTTTAAGCTGAGCTGCATTCAATTTACTGAGAAATGTTTGCAGAATATAGATAAAGGGATATACAGGGCCACGCAAGGAATTCGATACATGGACGCCTATGAATGAGATTTATGAGAATGTGATTTCAGTTGTTTTAAAAGTGTTTTAGTTTACAATAAATTTTAGCCTAATGCTGACGTGTAATAAGATACAATGTAGACTACAGGGCTGAACAAAAGTATTCAGGTATGTTTCGATCTAATAGTATGAATTGCTGAAAAAGAAATTTCAAGCTACTGGGTATTTTCTTGCTAAGCTAAATTTCCCCATTATATGAACTGACATATGAAATACAGGGCTGTTCTAATGTACTGGAATGCATATTTGGGTATATTTGGCTATACATTATTATTTCCCTAAATAACAAAGTTTTGTTAAAGATTTCATTAAGTGTTGGAAAGTGCTTCATAATCTATGCTTAACGCATGATTTTTCTTACTTGTTTAAAGAATGTAATAATGCGAATTCTTTAACATTTTGGCAAAATTTACAGCGCGTGCGAGATATGAAGATATAAACCAAATTTATTTCTGATTTACCCAGTTTTTAGTCTCTGGAATTCATAACTTTTCCTCAGTATTGTGAATTGAAAGTCATTTATAGGTGCGTTCGTAATTATGTAAATACGTAGTTATGTAGCACCTATAGTTATCGTTAAGTCCGTCCGTCTGACCGTCCGCATATAACAACTCAAAAAACACCCAAGAGAATCGTTTGCAATCTAAAATATATAATTATCGCTTAAAGGGTTTTTTTTAAAATTTATGAAAATCCTATGTATAGTTTAATTACAGGGACAAACAAAAGTTTTCCATCACATTGCAGTCAATAGGAAAAAATAGTTTAAAATGCATTTTAATGATGTTATAGTACTTCGAATATAATAGAATTGACATGAATCTATAAAGTACATATACTAAAATATACATCCTGTACAATTTATAATACAAAGAATATTTATTATTATTTTACAGGGCCAGTCAATAGTATAACACTGCATTATGGTATACGGGGAAATATTGGTTGGGGCGTGTTTTAATTGTATTAAACTATTTCATATTTTAATATTTTACATTATTATTCATATTTCAGGAACACACAAAAGATTTCGACCACTATACTGTATCCAAAGTACTGTATACTATAACTGTAAGATTTGAATATATTAAATTTTTATTGAAGTACGTACCTAAATGCCACGCATCATGTGCAATTTCTAACATTTTTTTCATTTTTTCAGCCCACTCTAATGCACATACTGCACAAAATAAGTTGAGAAATTATATAAATAAATTGTAAACTACATTAAATTATAGTATTATAAAAGAAAACACAACATATTGTCCTTAAAATAAAATAGGTACATGTGTAATAGTGATGACAGTAATTTTACAAATGGTTTATTAAACCACAAAAACTTTTGTATACAAAATAATGGTAAAATTTTTTAGACCTCCAGTATTATTGTAATAATCAAGTTTTATACAAAAATTGTTCATTTATCATTACAAACTATGAGGTAATTTCTTAACACTAGAACCGCCATTAGGTGTCAAAATGACCCCTGCCAGAATAACAGTAGTCGATTCGAACCAGAATTTTCTTCATACGATATGTTAAATATATGCAACACAAAAATAGACTAATTAAATAAGTTAAATATTTTAAAATTAAAATTCTCGTACGAAACAATTTTTATAAAACTTTAGTAAAATATTCGGCTGTTTTAGTGTTAACAAGATCTTTATTTAATTTTGTAAAGGGGTTCATTCAATCTTTTTTTTTTTTTTAAATGGAAACCATCGTATGTGTCATACGGCTCCTTAATATGGATACATTACATGCTAAACAATTATTGATACGACTACAAAATGTTATAAAACTATTCTTTAAAATTTTTATAGGCTTACATTACAAGACTTATAGCGTTAAATATTTTCAAAAACAAAACATAAAACTGCAAAATGTTTTAAGAATTTTAAATCATGATCAAGAGCTAATGTTAGAACCATCACGTTCGGAAATCAATGTTGAAATTTAAGATTTTCGAAGCGTAATTTAATTTTAAAACGATGTACTCATATATCTAAGAAAATGTCCCGTAAATTTTATTTTAAATAATGTAATATGACAAGATGTGTTAAAATGTGAGCGCATATCGCCGAGGTATCAGGAAAACTGTTCGCGCTAAATTTTATCGAGATTATAAGATACTATAAAATAAGAATGATATTTAGTTAACCTCTTGAATTTTTTAGCATGCTTTGAGCAGAATTTTCATGAACGAATGACATACTTGCAACATAGTGATTGAAGTAAACTAAAAAATGTGAATTAAAAAGCATTTTTAACTGTTAATAAAGTTAATAAAGTTAATTTAATAAAACTGAATTATGCAGTAATCATTTGAACATTTGGAAAATGTATATACTTTTTTTCTTCTTGGATTTATTTTATATTTAACCTTTTACAGGCCAATGTTCCCAATTGGGAACATAAGTTAAAAAAAATTATTACAAATTAAATTTAATCAAACTTGACTAAAAAAAATTAGCCGAAAGAGTAAAAAGAACCCTTGATTTTTTAAAATAGAAGTTACATTCCTATCGTTAATGAGGAAATGTACAGAAAATCATAAAAAATGATCAATGCCCACTATAAAATAATCAGTCATAAGAATGATTTTTTGAAACAGATTTTTTGAATTAGATAACAAGATTTTTTTAAACAGAGGTTATATTCCTATCATTTATGGGGAAATGTGCGGAAAATAATGAAAATGAAAAATGAACACTGGAAAATGACCACCGGAAGTAACCAATGTTCCCAATTGGGAACATTCTGAAAATTACATATAAAAAAATTTGCATCATATTAAATGACTAATATCCCTTAACTAAAGCATAAGAAGGCATAATATGCAAAAAAATAATGTAAAATATGCCTGGATCTGAATTTGGCCTGTAAAAGGTTAATGATCTTTATATTATTTTCACAGAATGTTGTATTTGCTGGATGATTTCATCATGAAGAGTTGTAATATTAAACAAAACTATTCCCCCGTAATAAATAATTGCATAAAATCAATTAAAATTCTTTTTAAATTAAAAAAATCTAGAAATTTTTATTTTGTTTTTATTTTATTTTTATTTTTTCTTATAGAATATTGCCATTATAATGATTTCTTTATTAAATTAAAATTACTGACCATAAATGTTTAATTTAGTTGTAAAAGATTATTTTTTACCACTATATATCCAGATCAATAGAATTTGTTAAGGATGTTTATTTCCTTGTTGATTTCAACTTTAAAGTTTTGTAATATTAAACCAAACTATTCACAAGTAATAAATGACTGCAGAAAAACATTTAAAATCGTCTTTGTTTAAAAAGAATCTTTAACCCTTTCCGGTACGGGCAAAATCTGTCAGTAAAATGAAAAATTATCGATTGACACCGGAATTCACAAACGATTTTTTTAGATATTTTGAAACCCCTAATTTAAGCATTTACTTTAACATGTTCGCTACCGCTTACGTGAAGATGTGATGATAGTTAATGCCGCACTGTAGAAGTGGGTTTTCCCCAGAAGCCGATTTACTTTTTATAACAAAGAATTAATTAAAGATTTTCCCGCGCTAGCGCGTGACTGGCTATTGGACATCACCCTACATCACGCGCTGGCGCGTGAGTTGCCCCTTAATGTTGACGTCATATCACGCGCTTTCGCGTGAGCAGCAGCAAACGTGTTAAGAACAAAATTTTAGTAAAATATTATTGCTGCCGTTAACAGGTTTGGAATTAAAATTATGTATCCCAGACCGGGCACAGTGTGCCGGAAAGGGTTAAAGGCTTTTTTATTACCACCTGAGCGACTGCTTCATTAAATAAAAATTAATTTGCAAGAGCTTTAATTGCTTTATAATCTTTCCACTACGATATCTTTAAAAAACTTACTTTTCAAATTAAAAAAAAAAATATTTCTGGAAAAAGGAAACCACTAAAAAAATTTCAGTGGTTTTCACGAGGCACTATATGATCCGTTACTTTTTCAACATTTTTCTATCGTATATTTAAATTTTAACTTGACAAAAAAACAATAAATAAATAATTTTGCTACAAGCAAATATTTAAACCAAAGAATAAATGTAAAATTAACGACATTTATCAACAAAAGTAAGGAAACAAGCATTTTTTATTGTTTTCTTAGCGAAGAATTCCTTTTTTAAGTATACAGAGCAGAATGCGTCAATTAAACAACATATAAAGATTATTTTATTGTAAATTTAATATGACAAGAAAAAAAATTATGTTTGTTAAAAAAGAGAAAAAAATTCAAAAATTTCCAAAACAAGAAAGAAAACAAACTTGTTTTTACTTTCTTCTATCTTTACAAGAAGAAAGTATTGGATTCATGAAAATTTTCGACTTCCGGTATTCAACGGATTTATACGTTTTAGAAGGTCCTGAACACGTTTTGACTATTTTTAGAAAATGTCTGTCTGTGAGTCTGTCCGTCTGTCTGTCTGTCTGTCTGTATGTGACAAAAAATTTGTGGGCGCTCTATCTCAAGAACTAATGCTCGAAATTCAATAAAATTTTATATTCAGTTAGACCTTGATATGAATTAGTGCCTATTGGTTTTTGGTGAAAATTGGCCTGCAGGTGGCGCTGCTATACTACGTTTTTCATGATTTTCAAGATTGCTATATCTCAAGAACTAATGCACAGAATTTCACCAAACTTCAGATTCTGTGACCCCTTGATATACATAGACGCTGATTAAGTTTTGGTGTAAATTGGCCAGCAGGTGGCGCTGCTATGCCACGTTTTTCATGATTTTCAAGATTGCTATATCTCAAGAACTAATGCACAGAATTTCACCAAACTTCAGATTCCGCCATACCTTGAGATGCATAGCCGCTGATAAGGTTTTGGTGTGAACTGCCCTATAGGTGGCGCTGCTATGCTACATTTTGCACGATTTTGCGATAGCTATATCTCAAGAACTAATGCAGAGAACTTCATCAAATTTTAGATTCTGTTACCCTAGAATATATAACATAATTAGACGCTGATTACATTTTGGTATTAACCTTGCAACAGGTGGTGCAGCTATGCTGCATTTTGCACAAATTTTCCGATAGCTATATCTCAACAACCAACGCACAGAATTTCATCAAACTTCAGATTTTGTTACAAAATGACATATAACATAATTACACGATGATTACGTTTTGTTATTAATCCTTTAGCTGATGGTGCTACTGTGCTATATTTTACACGGTTTTTTTTAAACTAGCTATATCTCAAGAACTAATGCACAGAATTTCATCAAACTTCAGACTCTTTTACACCATAACATAATTAGACGCTTTTTTACGTTTTGGCATAAATTGTCCAAGATATGGTGTTGCTGTGCTACGTTTTGCAAATTTTTTGTTATAACTCAAGAACTAATGGACGAAATTCCATCAAATTTCGGATTCTGTTAGGTCTTGACATAAATAGATGCTTATTAGGTTTTAGTATAAATTACCCAACATGAGGCACTAATAAGCTCATTTTCTCAGAATATTAATTAAATTTTGCGTTTTAGGATTTCGAATACCAGAATCTCATTAGGCTAGGTCAAATGTTCGAGGAAATTCGATAGTGGGTAACTTTGGGGTCACCACTTTTTTTTTTTTTTTTTTTTTTAAATATTAAATTGTACTTATGAGATAGAAGAAAGTTTTGGGATTGACACATCCAACTAGTTTTTATTTTATATTTAGTTGAAGAGGAGAAAAATACTAAGAATTTCCGATACAAGAAAGAAAAAAATTACACAGAAATAATGAGACAAATTTAGAAATTATAGAAGAGGAAAACATATACACACCGGAAAAGAAGTCAATTTAATTTATTAACTCTGATTTTTTTATGTAATATCTGTATGTAACAAACATATAGATTAACATGTTCAAACTCTATGGTTTATTTTGTTTTTCTTAAATTTCGCTCATAAATTTTTACTCACCACTAAGAAAGAATAAAAACCTTTAAAGTTATTTTTTTTTAAATTATTTGTACATAAAATGTGATGATACATTGGAGCTCATTGAGTATATTTTTTCACAATATTTTCGTTTTTTTTTTCTTTTATTTTACACTTTTGCATTGCAAAAATATTGAGAAATATAAAATAGATATTCATTTTTCACATTTTTTTTTTACTACTAATCAACTCTACAAAGGATATCTTAAAGAAGCCTAACATTATTTATCTATAACTATATATATATATATATATATATTTATATATATTTATATTTTTCATTTTTTATACATTTCGTACATTTTTGTTGTAAGCATTTTTTACTTGAGACGTGACTCACTTAAAAAAAACTGCTATATGAAACAAATTGCTTTTCTTAATACAGGGTTCGCACAGTTCTACCACTAAATTTTAAGAATTTTTCAAAGTGTTCCACAGCATAAAAATATCGTAAAATCTGTGAATGAAGGTGGGGATAACGAATGTCGTGATTTAAAAATTAAATGTACATTTTCTTATTTATTATAGTGGTGCCAGAGTCCTTGGAAATTCCAAGGAGTGTACGAACCTTGTACTTCTGCTGCGTGTTTCTTTCATTTTCCCTTTAATTATACATAAATGGATATTATTTTCTGGACTACCATCATACTAGAAATTTGTGATAATATCATCATGTTCTTTAATCAAAATTGATAAGTTAATGAAACAGAAGTAACTTATAAAATCCCTGTATATAAAAATAACAAATTTCGCGGGTCTTTTTTGTTTTTTTCTTGTTTTTTGTGCAAGGCAGTTTTTTTTTCTACTTAAGGAAATACTGTCCTCGCTCGGGGAAACGCTCGCGAGCTAATGCTATTCCTATGGGGAAGCATTTTTCTAATAACTTTTTCGCATCTTGACATTTTTGAATAATATTTTTTGCATTGGATGGCTGAGGTCCCTCTCAAGTGCGCTCCTTGATTACTTTTTCGATTTTGGTTGCAGATATATTTTTTAAAAAGACATTTCAGTTTCGAAACCGGTTTTGAAAGTGAAACTAACTTTGAAAAAATATCTGCAACCAAAATTGAAAAAGTAAAAAAGGTGCGCTGTCGGCATGCACCTCAGCTATCCAATCCAAAAAAAAAATTATTCAAAAATGTGAAAATGCGAAAGAGTTATTAGAAAAATGCTTCCCCATAAGAGTAGCATTAGCTCGCGAGCGTTTCCTCGGACGAGGACAGGGACCTTAAGGAAATTATATCGAATTTTCTTAAGTATGTATCTCATTTGTTTATAGTTTAATTTATACCAGATTAATGAATTTTATCGTCAGGATTTTGAAAACAATTTCTTTTCATTCAAATAAATAAAGAAATAGAACTACTCCAAAAGGTATTAAACAAAAACTGATAAGATTTAATTTAACGAAATATATATATATATATATGTAAAAGGAATTTTATCTAAACTGGATGTTTATTTCAAAAAGAGGAAAACAATATGAAGAATTTCTACAAAAAAAGTAATAAGAGAAAACAAAAACGGGAGAAATTCAAAAAAGCAATGAAAAATAAATGCAGTATAATTGGAGGTTTAATTTGAAATTTCTGCAAAAATAAATTAATAAATAAAAATTAATTAATTGACGCAAATAATGGATTTTTTTATGCTCTCTTATAATCTGAAAGTTAGATTTTTTTTTTCATATTAGCATAAAAAATAGATTTATTATTAGTTAATCCTGCTTATTTGGTCGCTAATTTTAATTTACAGCATAGTGGCATTAAATGAAACCCAAAATGAATGTAACACTGTGGTCAAAAGGGTAGCTAAAATTTCGTTTACATGCAATGTTCTAAGAATTCCAATTCCCTAAGAAAATATTAGTAACTTTACAGATACGTTTTAGAGTGAACGTATTTAATTACTGTAATACGTTTTGCTCAAATAATTAATTAGTCTAAAAGTGTATTTAGAAAAATATATGCATTATACTCTTTCTTTTTAACTTAAACATATATTTAAACATTTTAGTGTTTTAAATATTTTGTTACTGCTCCTTCATAATCAGTGATGCAGTCGTAAAAAACAGAGGTCATACGCTCTAAGCGGTATAAACTCAAGGCAGAGGGTATACCCTCCAGTGTGTAAGGAAATATTTTGATATTCATAGCGCACGTTTAATAGACAAACATACAACATTAACAGTATTAACATTAATATGAAAATTGACATTATTTTGTTACAATTACATGCACAAAATCAGTTATGCAGCAGAAAATGCTTACTTGAGAATTGGTAGCATCCGAAAAAGTGATATTTTGATTTGAGAAAAGTGATTATTGTACTGTAAAAGTTACTTAGAAACATTTCCGAAATGAACGGGCAGCTAATAAAAATTAATTTTTATAAATTCTTCTTTAAATTTCGAAAACAAATAATTTTCTGGGATTTTTAAAGGTAAAGGAACGTTTTTTGAAACCTTAGGTGAGTTAGAAGAGGTCACTGTATATTTTCGTTTTTGATTACAGTGCAGTTTTACAAATTTAGAAACATCCGACATTTTTTACAGTGTATAGCTTTTTTGAGAAACTGGTGGTACCCGGTATATCTTAAAAAATCCAGAAGGAATACGAGCCTGATTACTAACGGGGCACTCTCTCACCAGAAAAAATTTATAGAAATTTTCGTCTTCTTTAAACGCCCTTTTCATGCAAGATTACTGTCATGAATAAGGAAAAATTCTTTATTTCTTTTTTCCTGGTGGGAGAGTGCCCCGTTAGTAATCAGGCCCTGCATATATCCCGTAAACCCTTTTCTACATCCCTGTTCACAACCATTAAATATGGTTTAGGGGCGCATTTCGATACTTAATATACTGTTGTAAATCATGTGCTATTGTAATTATATTGGAGGGATTATTGGAGTTTATAAATAGTAATTAAGTGTAATAGTGACAGAAAAACACTTAATTCTAAAAAGAGGAAATACTATTATTGACATCGGAAACGAAGCTTTGTAAATAAATTGTACATTTCTAGCACTCTAGAAACATTGTGTATTTTTAACACAATATCCATAGGGTATACGGTGTTCCTTAAAAAAAAGAATCCAGAATATTTATCCAGAATCCGTATACCCTACAATCCTGCCCAGAACCATTTCACATATTTTCCCCCGATACCGTTCTTTGTCAGATGTAAGACATTTTTATGCCTTCATTTGTCAGAAATTCAACGATATTGCGGTAAGCTGATTGGGATGACCCTCACGCTTACTCACCGTGATGTAGAGGTCTGCACAAGCCAATATTTATTTCCTCGCCCGGGCCCGACCTGTACAGAAATCAGTGAAAACAGGTCAGTTTTTTTCAGATTTTTATCATACAAGTAAGATTTTTTTTAAAGAGTATTGCATACATATTCAAAGGATTATTTTACCGTATGTTATACAGAAAATGCACAGTAGCAACATTAATGATTACTTAGATTCTTAGACTGTCAACATTGAAGGAAAGATACATTGAAAAATTAATATGGTTTGGAATAAAAAAATAACATTAAAAACATAATAACTTTTGAGGCTCTATAATAAAAGTAGATTTATTAAAATATTTATACAAAATATTTATAATTTCGTAAAAGGCTCCCGTCGCGAAGGGGTTTAGTGATCCAGGTCCAAATGTCCTATTCCCCCCCTCTGCGCTCGGAACTCTATAATGTCGAAATAACGTCACATTTAAAAACAAATTACCTGTAATCACGAGCAAAAGCAAACTTTTGTAACAGAATTTTTTCATAAGAATGAAATAAAGAGTGGATAAAGGTGTGTACAATTTTATTTCAATTTTATTGCTTAAATTTTTTTTAAATTTCTAATTAATCATATAATAGACGTTTTAGGTCATATAAAAGTCAATTAATGAAACATTAAGCATTTCTTAGAGATTTTTGAATCTTTGGGGTTTTCCCAATAGCGGACACCTCCGAATAGCGGACAATTTCTGCGTTCCCGAGGTGTCCGTTATTTAGAGGTTTTACTGTATTTCCATTTATTAACGATTTTCTCAAATCCAAAGGAGATACTTTCTGACATTCATACTTTCTTCATTTCTTTTCGGAACTCATAATATTAGGAGGTGATTTTGTTCAGAAACTGTTTAATCGAACGGCTTTATCCATTTTTGATAGAAGTCATTTAAGAAAATAATATCAAACTTAGCTTTTTGAATCGAAATTCCGGAAATAACAGCCTTGGAAGGTAGAAAAATCTACGCACATGTGATAAGAATTTCTTATATCTTAACAAGTATATACAACTATCTTATTTACCAAAAACGCTATTCGATTCCAAATCCCTTTAATAGTCAGACTTGTCAATTTTATAACTTTAGACTTCAAAATTACGCGGAAAAAGTGTCAAATTTTTGCGTTGTTTAGAAGTGAATTTAAGAACCACCAAGAAGTTCATGTCCAAAGATTACATTAACATAAGTTCTTTATCGCTATTAATACTTTTATAAATCATATCGTCTGCCCTACACATCTTGAGAACAGTTAAGTATAGTTCCGGCCCGGATCCACTGTATGTAGAAAAACAATGCAAGACTGATCTCGGCCCATTACGAGTCTGCTAAAAAATATTAAGCACGGGTTATACACAATGTAACAGTCCGATGTCGATCTCTACATTGCAAAAGCTATATTTCTGTATTATTGTTTTTAAACTAGTAACGGCTTATGACACATATTTATACTTATTCTCGTTAAACCCATATTCGTTGGAAATAACTCATATTCTAACATTTTACATTTTATAAATTTTTTTTATATTACGGGCTGGTAATCCCGCCAAATTTTTTCTTATCGTTCGTGTATGACCAGTTCTTATTTTTGCCGGCCCGGCCCGTTGAAGAAACTATTCTAAATCTGCCGGCTCGGTCCGACCCGTTAAAAAGTTAGGAACTTTTCCGCCGGCCAAGCGTGGTCGCCGGACGCCGGTACGTGCAGACCTCTATCGTGATGCCGACTGAAGAACGGAGAGAGTAACACATATCAGCGAATATATAGTCATGTGATATCCTCACCTCTTATAAAAAGTTGTAAATAAAAATCACTATAAAATAATTTCGGGAAAATTTTTAAAACACCCAATAAGGTATGATAAATGTAATCTGAAAACATGCTAGTTGGAATTATGAATAAGAGTTTTGTTTTATATTTTTATTTTTTAAACTTTTCTGAAATTCTATTGTCTAGTCAACTTGGTTTTTAAATTCGCTTACGTGACCGTTTTCTAAAACTTCCTATCGTAATTTTATTCTCTAATAAACTATATCATTGAATTCGCTTCTTCAACTTATAATTTTCTTTTTTGAGCAATCATATTTTGCAGTGATGATGGTATGCTATGGCAACTGGAACTAATTTATAAGAAGAAATAACGTGTTTAAGTGCTTTATACGTTCTTTTTTTTTATTTATTTATAATATACTGCGCCAAGTAATTTCTCATGGTGATACCATACCATAATACTGTAAAATATTCCTCTTTATCAAAAATCATCCTTTTTGGTTTATAAAAAATGATGTAAAATGTCTTGTATAGAAATAGTGAAACAATGCATGCAACGGAACGCGGAATACAACAAATTATTTTTAAAATCAATGACAATTAACTAGAGAAAATAAGCAACTGTCAAATCCACCAATGTTTTAGTGAACATTCTTTACACTACAATGGCAGGCTTTTGGGAGTAAAACAATCAACTTCTTCTTTACACTACAATGGCAGGCTTTTGGGAGTAAAACAATCAACTTCACTCTCAGAAATGGATACTCAGATTTCAGGAAATTTTCTTCGTTTTTGACGAAACCGTTTCCTGGGAAATGCTCCGAGCGAATATTTCGTCAGAAAGACGAAATGAGTTTCTTTGCTTATTTGACGATAGTAATTTCTTAAAAAGTTTCGTCAAAACAGCGCTGGTGATGCCATCTATCGAAAAATTTAGAAGCATCCGTAATTTTTGACAGTGGGGAAAAAAGCGTCATCGAGGGGATTCGAACTAACAACCTTCGGTATGACAGCGCGCTGTCTTATCCATTACGCCGTAGGGACCTTGAATAATTCTGTTTCGAAAGAGATATAATGGATTTGACTGCGTGCTTATATTTTTTAAAGTAGTTTGTAATTTTATCCATGTTGTTATATATCTTTTAAGTTTTAATAAATAAGGCTAATTTATTGTTATGGTTTTCTTCTGGTTAACAAATAATTATAATATGTCTTAGTTAATATAATTTATTAGAGAAATTTTCTTTCCTCAATGAATGGTCAAAATATGGCCTGGTTAATTTATTGCTCTGAAATAACGAATTTTGATGTGCATATTGGGAAGTTTTTTATATGCTATAAGATAATTTATAAGATAAAGCTAAGATTTTAACACTACTCTTTATAAAAGGGAGAGGGATGAGTTATGTACGTTTTCATTTGATTTATTTCTTGGATGGATAGAAGAGATACTAGAATTTTGAAATGTAAGTGACCAAATTTTCTTTTAGAACGATTTTGCATAACACAACAAGTTAGTTCTTTCCGAATTAAACCATACCGAATATCAACAGCAACAATAAATAAATAAACATTTCTAAAAATGTTAACAGCTAAAAAATAACTATTTCAGAAACAATAACTTTCCATATTTCAGTATTTTTTGAAAAGCGCTAAGAAGTACTGTTTTAAAATAAATTATTACAAGACTGACATAAACAACCAAATATCTACTTGCTAAAATCGCAAGAATTGCGGAAATAAGTAGTGCGTCCTTTGACAAACAACTTACCACAACTGTTTCTTTAAAGTGCATTGAATCTGGCCATGATTGACACAACAGTTTCGTCAAATATTTGAGGGTTTATGTTTCGTTAAAAGTCATGTGATTTTGATACAAAATTATCGTCAAAAACGACGAAATATAGCCCAAGGATTCCTGTATCGTTAAAATTGAGAGTTTTATTTCTGAGAGTGTTCTTCTGTGCTATAGGACTGATGAGGGAGAGACCAGTATTTATTTTTCCTAGTAGAGCAGTAGAAGAAAAATATACCCCAAGGAAAAGAGAACAGAACGAAATTTTAAAAAAAGAGATCTTACATTAAAATCACATTACTTCATTAATTTGACGAATATACTACTAAAATGTATTCTACTAAATGAATTGAAATATTATAAAAATATATTCCTTCATAAAATATCGCCTTCAGCCGAATTGAAAATAATTATGGAAACCTCGTACACAAAAATTGAATTAATTCTGGCAACGAAATAAGAAATAAATTAATAGAGAGTGACAGATAATTTTCAGAAGCAAACAAAATAAACGCGGTATTATAAGAAACCGCTACACCAATGTATCACATGAATGTCTCGGGGGTGTAGTTTTCAGGCTGTATTACATGTTTTTCGACTGGAGAGAGTAACATCTTCTATCTTAAAAATCCAATGAGACAATGGCCAGATATTTTTTTTTCTAGCATAGATATAACAGAAAAATATTTCAAAATATGGCCCTAGGAAAAGGAAAAGATCGCACAAAAGAAATATAAAAGAGAGATAGAGAGCTTACACCTAAAGTGGACTATTTCTGCATTTATTTTTACAGTTACGCAGCAAAAAGGTTTTTTTCATGATATGAAAGGAAACATCACAGAATAGTTCGCTGACAAAAAGATCTCCTCCAATAGAGAGTTTAAAATAAATATTCCAAATTCGCTTTTATTTTAAATAATGCAGATAACAAAACACGGTATAGGTAAATATAGAATAACACAAGATTTAAAAAAGAAATTAAGATAGACGCGGGTAATGAGGATTTGTTTAATAAGTGTTGTAGTCGCAAAAAACTAGAGGATACACGCCAGAGATAGAAAGTATACACTAAAATCATCACAATCATATTTCGCGTTTACACTGTAGCTTTACTTTTGAAATAGAGTATACACAGCTCATTTAACTTTTATGTGGTGTTAAGTTCGAAAGTATATTATTTCAAATATGCAGAATTTTCGAGTTTCTAACCAATAATTTTATCCTTCATTTTTTTTTTATTTAGTTAGAACATTAGAGTCATTTAACCAAACAAAAATTTCTTTAAAATAATAGAAGATTGCAAAAGCCATTTGCAAAACATTTTTTAGTAAAAACTATCCAGTCTCTTTTTTTTTAAATAATCTTGTATTAAAAGATAAAGACATTTTTTTTTATTATGATGCGTTATTCAAATGATTAGTTCTCATTACAGTAAATAAAACAAGTAATGTAATGCAAAAAAAGAGAAAAAGAAGAAAAGGTATAAAAAATGTGTCAGAGGTATAAAAAAAAAGTTCTAAATAATTTATTACTATCTTAAAGGTGTATTCTTTTTAAATTTTGCCGCTGGCTTTTCGTCGAAAACGTGGATCGTTTATTTTCTTATCGTCTTCTTGAGACCATGAACAAATATTTATGATGTAGTAAAAAAAATAATAAATAAGAATAAAAAGAATAATAAAAATAGATATTGTTTAAAAAAAATATCGTAATAAAAAGGAATGATTCTAAATTAAGATTTCGGAAAAAAGCATCAACTGCCTTTTAAATATATAATTTAATTTATGTTAGATGTTGTTAAAATTTATTCTCGTAATATGAATTGTAATACCTTAGTTTTATGAAATATAGTCTTTGATTAAAACCAAATTTATCCACATTTGATTTTTAACCCTATATGGTACGATTTTTTCTTTCTTTTATAAAAAAAGAAAATAGTTGAAACCTACATATCGATCTAATAATGGCAAAAATATTTTACAAAATTCATTTCTAATTTTCAGCTAAAATTTCAGATTTTACTGTATGTCCCATGCGCACACTAAAAGGCTAGTTGGAAAGTGTACACCGTATCTCTTTGAAAAAGAATTTGCTCCTTTACTGACACTTTTTCCACCACCGTCAAATCATAGTTTAAAGTCGACTACCGATATCGTTAACCGGATTAAGTTATAATTTTCTCAATAAAGGAAGTATTTTAGCAAGTTTCGACATTATTTCACTTTTACTATCAATTGACATTGACGAAGTAAAAATGTCCATTAATAACTTTATAGATAACGAGCCATCATTAAACTAAACAAGTTGGAAATTGCACGTGAAGCGTAGCAAATGAGGTGCGTTCGTACGATAACGAAGTTTTAAAAATATCACTCTTATATATCAATCTCATAAAATTGTAAATAATTACGATTAAAATGCGCACCAAACAATGTTCTTCCTATACCATTATGCAATGGAATACTTTAGTGTGGCCTTGTAAATCAATAACAAATATTCTTTGCACCACAGATTATGCAAAATGTATATTATAATATGTATTTTATAGATTCGAATGAATGTAACACCATTAAAATGCATTTGGAACATTTTTCTCCATTAACCGTAATGTAACGGAATAATTTTGATTGTCCCTGTAATTGAACTATGCATCCGATTTTGATAAAATTTGAAATAACTCGACAAAATTATGTAATAACTATGTATTTAAAATTTCAAACGATTAAAATGCATTTGAAACTTTTTTCCCCATTGACCGTAATGTAACGGAATCCTTTTAATTGCCCCTGTAATTGATCTATGTATCCGATTTTCATAAAATTTTAAATGACTCGACAAAATTATGTAATAATTATGTATTTTAAATTTCAAACGATTCGGTTGGGTAGTTTTTGTGTTATTATATGCGGACGGACTGAACGACAACAATAGGTGCTACGTATTTACATAATTACGAACGCACCTAAAAATGCAGACCATTGTAAAATCTGTGTTCAACCTTGACACTAAAAATAATATTTTCATTTTTAATAAGAAAATTTATAAGCAGACTAAAAGAGTACCAATGGACTCCCCCATCTCAAGTATTTTACCTGAATTCAAATTGTGTCCATTGGAAGAAAGAATTTTAAGAGACAGTGTTTTGACTACATCAATATGGTACCGTTATGTTGCTGACATTTTCATAGTATGGGATCATAGTTTATCGCATTTGTATGCATTTATTAACAGAAGAAATGATATGGATCCTAACATAAAATTTACCATCGAAATAGAAAAGAATAACTAGTAGTCATTTCTTGACGTAGTGCTAATAAAAAAAAAATATCAAGCTTATCACTTGAGCGTACAGTTTATAGAAAAGTAAATAAGTCTAACGGGGTTATAATTCCTTTTAACCCTTTCCGGCGCAGCGTGGCCACTCCCGGGTACACCTAATTTTAATTCCAAACTTGCAAACGGCACCAAGAACATTTTAATCCTTTCAGGCACACTGTGCCCGGTCTGGGATACCTAATTTTAATTCCAAACTTGCAAACGGCACCAATAATATTGTAGTAAAATTTTGCTTTTACAATCAAAGCTTTTATTAAGGAATTTAAAATATCTAAAAAAATCGTTTCCGAATTCCGGTGACAGTCGATAAATTCTCATTTTACTACAGATTTTGCCTGTGCCGCAAAGGGTTAAAGAAATTTCGCTTTTACAATGAAAGCGTAAATTAGGAATTCTAAATTACTATAATAGTCTTTTGTTAAATTTCGGTGTCAATCAATAATTTCTTATTTTATGAGCAGAATTTGCCTACTTCAGAAAGGGTTAATAATTCATCACCTTTCAATTACAAATTTGCTCCCTTTAGCTTTTATATAAGATGAGCCTTTAGTGTTTGCTCTGTTAATTATCTTGAAAATGAATTAAATACTAGTAGACACAGTGCAGCTGAGAACAGTTTTCCAATACGCATTATTGATAAGCTAATTAATTCAAAGAAAAACCGCATGGAAACACAAAAGCCTCCAAGAAGTAATATGAAATTATGCAAAATGAAGTACACGTCATGACTTTTCGAAAACTCAGACGTGCGATTTTTCGCTTCGGCGTAAACTTAATCGCTTCTCCTCCAATGAAATTGAAAGATCTGATCTAATTAGTGCCAAAATACATCCAAATCCGAAAGATGAAATTTCTGATATATATCTAACTTCTCTTAAAATAGAAAATATTTATCTCGAATACATAGGAATAACTTCTCGTATCCTCAAAGATCTATCAAATAACATTTGAGAGATTTAAAATACAATCGTCTAGTAACAGCCCTGTCAAGACTCAACCAGAAGCAAAATCTGCAAGTTGATTATGAAGATGAAAAAATTATATGTCTCTTGAAGTGTTACTGTGAGTTAATCATACAAGTATTAATAGAAATTATTACTAAAAGAAATATTGTTTGTAACAACGTTTTGTTCTACAACATACCAAGAATTTGGATCAATTTACATAAAGAAACATAACACAAGTGATAGTCCACGTGCCTCATTATCCATATTTTATTTTCCGGATCTAAAATTTGGCTTTCCCATTCACTCCAGTTACGTGACAGTTGAAAATGAAGAGGTTAATATTTGTATTTTTAAGTTATTTTATATTCTCGGCCGATGGCTGTATTTACAGTTGAAAGTACTAAGGATTAAATGTAATTTATCACAATTACGTGACATTTGAAAATTAAGATGTTAATATTTTTATTTTTATTTTCTTTTATACTAGCAGGCGTCGCCCGCTACGCTGGTCCTCTCTTCCAGACAAACCTTTGATTTTTACATTAAGTTTCATTATATAACGACACAACCATATGCAATTTACACAAATCATTCCTGAAAATTCATCTAACTAACAATGTAAGTCTCACCAAAATCCGTCCAATAGCAGTTTTTATAAAGACTAATTTTTCATAATTATTTTCAGGTGATTGTCGAAATTTACTCCAACATAACTGAATAACATTATAACTGAGCATTGTGGAGCAATAAGAAATATACTTAAAACACACCTGAAAAAATATCTAACTTACAATTTAAGTTTACAATGCCTGAAAGTTGTAATTTTGTGCTTCTCATGGTAATCCGCCTATTGTTGTTTAGTTACAAATATACTGTTTATTTACTTACATTTTCAATTTTAAAACGATATGAAGTGTTTTGTGCTACCATTATTAACTAAACTTTATTTATTTATTATTATTCTTTTTTAAAATTAATAGAAAACAATTAAAAAGAAATGTGTATGGTAACTGTATTTGAAAACGAAAGGTTTGAAAAATTGGCGTCAGAAAAATATCGCACCAATGCGATGGTGTATGAAATCTGTGCCAAAAATATACATGTAATTGGTATTTGAAAACGAAATTTTCGCATCTGTGCAACAAGCCTCTCACACATTTATTAAAATACAAAAAAAATTAGGGGAGAGTTCCTTATCCTACTCTGATTCACACGATTGACGAAAAAATCCAAAATGGAGGCAAAATGCCGTTTTAGCATCTTACCATATTTTACCAGGTGTCACAAAAACATCATTTTTAAATTTTTATAACCATGTATTTTTATGTTAAAAAGTTATATTTGCATTTTGTTAACAAAAAATAAGTAAAAAATTTAGTATTGAATCAACAACAATATCAAGTTGCCATGTCAGTTAAAATGGTTCTACTTGGTTAACCCGTCGACCAATTTAGCCAAATTACAGAAATCGCTAAACTAACTGCCAAATTATGCATATTGATATAATTTTAATTTTAAATAACAAAAAAAAATTAATTAGTAAAACATTAATAAAAATACAGAAAATGTCAAAATAAAAATCACTTGATGATGTATTAAACACGTATTTCGTGTCTAATGCCATTGAATGTGACATTCACGATTATCCATTATTGGCATTTAATCTCGTTATTTGACGACAGTTCTTTGGTCGACAGGATAACCAAGTAATACCGTTAAAATAATACTATTTTGCTCTAATTAATTACCCTGGTCGTATATGACATTTGTGTTCATAAATCTCCATATCAATAACCGTAAGTTCCCTTAAATTGTTTTTATTTAATTGTATTTAAATGAAATTACTCACAGTCTTTCTCTCCGTTCATATTTTTTTTTCTAAATTAATATAGCTGCTTCTGTTATTTAATTAAAAATAGCATAATATATAGTTGCGCAGCTGATAAGTGTTTACAAATAGCAATCTTTGCAGCTGAAAACAACGAAAAAAATAGCAGTTTGTTTTAAAAAAATAGATGATCGTTACATTATGAATACGCTGCAGACCTATACAATAATGTAAATAATCTTCGAAAATACATCCTCGTCTTGTAGTTTATTTCTGACATATTTTAAAAATCCGGCACTACTTGGTTATCCCGAATACCAAAAAACTACCGCCAAATTATAAGATTAAATGCCAATAATGGATAATTGTGAATTTCGCATTCAATGACATTATACAGGATACACATGTCTAAAAGGTTATCAAGTGGTTTTTAACAATACCAATTTTTATTTGTATTTTTATTCATGTTTTACTAATTTATTTGTTCTTTCGTTTTTTAAAATAAAAATTACATCAACATACATAATTAGGCTGTTAGTTTGGTGATTTTTATAATTTGGTGAAAATGGTCGGCGGGATAACCAAGTAGTACCAAAAACTCTGTTACAAAAATGGAGTCATTTATATATTATTTAATTTTAATTTCAGGTAAATGTTTTGGTATTTAGAAGCGATATATATAAACAAAAAAAGTGATAAATCGCCAATTATTGATTGGATCGACTTTGACAACGAATATTTCTTTTAACTCGTACAAAGATTAATTCCATGTTTAAATTAAATATTTTTATCTTACAATATTTCTAATTGATTTTTTTTCTTATTCGTATTTCATCTAAAATCAATATTTTTTAAATTTGTTTTTTGGGATGTTTGTATCTTTTCATTTCGAATTAACATAAATGTTTTAATTGCTTAACAAAGCTAGCTTTATAGGTTGTCGCCACATGAAAAACAAATGCTTAATGGTAACCGTTTCGTACAAAATAAAAGAACTTTCCATCATAACTTTATAACTATTATACGTATATATTATATCTACGTAGAATTATGTACTATATACGAAAACCTACCCTGAAATAATATCTGTCTAACAGTATAAGTTTCATAAAAATTGCTTCAGTAGAACTAAAGGAATAAGCGGAAAACCGAAAATTTTCGTTTGTATTATATATATATATATATAAGTAGATTCTCTGTAGATGGCAGAGTTTACAGTTGAAAGTACTAAGGATTAAAAGTAAGTTAAAACATTTTAAAATATTTTTGTCATCCCTAAGTAATTTACACAAAATGTAGTTTTAAGTTTAACTTTTTAAAAGATGAATATAGCATTCTACCTATTTATTTGGTAACAAATACTTGTATTTAAATTTTTATCAGTATGAATTTTGGAATTTATTGAATAAAAATGATTTTAGATTTAAAATTATACATTTATAATATGAAATCTAAATATATTAATCAATAACGTACAATATAGGGTACAATCTATTTTTTTACACCATTATATTTTGTTCGTTACATTACTTTCAGATATATATGATGAAATCGAATTTTCGCACTTTTTCCGTTGAACGTTATTTTTTATCTCTAATCAATGTTTCCAGAAAAGCATATTATTTTCAGACATTTCTAAATTTTTGCTTTTCGTGCATTTACTTTTCTTTTCATTTTCTGTCGATAGCATGATCAAGGAAGTCCACTTAATATTGAATATAGGAATCAATAGTGTGAAGATATTTAGTGTGGATCAAAAGAAATGTTATATTTAGAAAGGATTAGAGTCTCGACAAGTTCTCTTTCTTTCTGTTTATTTATTCTGCTATACATAAATGTGGTAATTTTCATGTTATACACTTTCGGTAATCGCGCTGTAAATATTTTTTGAGAAATTAATTCAGAATACAAAATAACATTGTTTATACGTTTCATGTTGTTGTTTTTTTTCAATTTAATCAACTTATAAGTAATTGATGTGTCACATGAATATGAATATTTAAGCAAATTCTAGACGTTGCTATGGACTCGAGTGAAAACGAAAGACGTTTGAAGACAGACAAAATGTTTTTAAAACCAAAAAGAATGAAGGTTTTCTTGCTTTCTGCTAGTCTTTGAAACGAATGGTACAAAAATAGATTCCAGCCCCTTCAATGTGAATGACCAAGTTGTTACACAGATAAGAAAAGGGGCATTTTGAACACAGAATACAGTTGAATAATCCATTCCATCAAATTTTGTCAATAAGTGGGAATGTACTCAAATTTGTTTGTGCTGGCATGTATATGGTCAAATAAATTTATACACTCCAAATATTGTGCAAAAATTTCGTTAAATTTATTTTAAAAAGCATGCCACAAGTTAAGCATATTTCCTGTTATTAACGCTGGTTAATAGTACTGCAATCACAGAAATGTTTGAAATTTTGTATTTTCCTCTAAGTGAATAAGAAATATTTTTAAAATTTTTTTAATTTGTTTTTTCGGATGTTTGTATCTTTTCATTTCGAATTAACATAAATGTTTTAATTGCTTAACAAAGCTAGCTTTATAGGTTGTCGCCACATGAAAAACAAATGCTTAATGGTAACCCTTTCGTACAAAATAAAAGAACTTTCCATCATAACTTTATAACTATTATACGTATATATTATATCTACGTAGAATTATGTACTATATACGAAAACCTACCCTGAAATAATATCTGTCTAACAGTATAAGTTTCATAAAAATCGCTTCAGTAGAACTAAAGGAATAAGCGGAAAACCGAAAATTTTCGTTTGTATTTTATATATATAAGTAGATTCTCTGTCGATGGCAGAGTTTACAGTTGAAAGTACTAAGGATTAAAAGTAAGTTAACACATTTTAAAATATTTTTGTCATCCCTAAGTAATTTACACAAAATGTAGTTTTAAGTTTAACTTTTTAAAAGATGAATATAGCATTCTACCTATTTATTTGGTAACAAATACTTGTATTTAAATTTTTATCAGTATGAATTTTGGAATTTATTGAATAAAAATGATTTTAGATTTAAAATTATACATTTATAATATGAAATCTAAATATATTAATCAATAACGTACAATATAGGGTACAATCTATTTTTTTACACCATTATATTTTGTTCGTTACATTACTTTCAGATATATATGATGAAATCGAATTTTCGCACTTTTTCCGTTGAGCGTTATTTTTTATCTCTAATCAATGTTTCCAGAAAAGCATATTATTTTCAGACATATCTAAATTTTTGCTTTTCGTGCATTTACTTTAATTTTCATTTTCTGTCGATAGCATGATCAAGGAAGTCCACTTAATATTGAATATAGGAATCAATAGTGTGAAGATATTTAGTGTGGATCAAAAGAAATGTTATATTTAGAAAGGATTAGAGTCTCGACAAGTTCTCTTTCTTTCTGTTTATTTATTCTGCTATACATAAATGTGGTAATTTTCATGTTATACACTTTCGGTAATCGCGCTGTAAATATTTTTTGAGAAATTAATTCAGAATACAAAATAACATTGTTTATACGTTTCATGTTGTTGTTTTTTTTCAATTTAATCAACTTATAAGTAATTGATGTGTCACATGAATATGAATATTTAAGCAAATTCTAGACGTTGCTATGGACTCGAGTGAAAACGAAAGACGTTTGAAGACAGACAAAATGTTTTTAAAACCAAAAAGAATGAAGGTTTTCTTGCTTTCTGCTAGTCTTTGAAACGAATGGTACAAAAATAGATTCCAGCCCCTTCAATGTGAATGACCAAGTTGTTACACAGATAAGAAAAGGGGCATTTTGAACACAGAATACAGTTGAATAATCCATTCCATCAAATTTTGTCAATAAGTGGGAATGTACTCAAATTTGTTTGTGCTGGCATGTATATGGTCAAATAAATTTATACACTCCAAATATTGTGCAAAAATTTCGTTAAATTTATTTTAAAAAGCATGCCACAAGTTAAGCATATTTCCTGTTATTAACGCTGGTTAATAGTACTGCAATCACAGAAATGTTTGAAATTTTGTATTTTCCTCTAAGTGAATAAGAAATATTTTTAAAATTTTTTTAATTTGTTTTTTCGGATGTTTGTATCTTTTCATTTCGAATTAACATAAATGTTTTAATTGCTTAACAAAGCTAGCTTTATAGGTTGTCGCCACATGAAAAACAAATGCTTAATGGTAACCCTTTCGTACAAAATAAAAGAACTTTCCATCATAACTTTATAACTATTATACTTATATATTATATCTACGTAGAATTATGTACTATATACGAAAACCTACCCTGAAATAATATCTGTCTAACAGTATAAGTTTCATAAAAATCGCTTCAGTAGAACTAAAGGAATAAGCGGAAAACCGAAAATTTTCGTTTGTATTTTATATATATAAGTAGATTCTCTGTCGATGGCAGAGTTTACAGTTGAAAGTACTAAGGATTAAAAGTAAGTTAACACATTTTAAAATATTTTTGTCATCCCTAAGTAATTTACACAAAATGTAGTTTTAAGTTTAACTTTTTAAAAGATGAATATAGCATTCTACCTATTTATTTGGTAACAAATACTTGTATTTAAATTTTTATCAGTATGAATTTTGGAATTTATTGAATAAAAATGATTTTAGATTTAAAATTATACATTTATAATATGAAATCTAAATATATTAATCAATAACGTACAATATAGGGTACAATCTATTTTTTTACACCATTATATTTTGTTCGTTACATTACTTTCAGATATATATGATGAAATCGAATTTTCGCACTTTTTCCGTTGAGCGTTATTTTTTATCTCTAATCAATGTTTCCAGAAAAGCATATTATTTTCAGACATATCTAAATTTTTGCTTTTCGTGCATTTACTTTAATTTTCATTTTCTGTCGATAGCATGATCAAGGAAGTCCACTTAATATTGAATATAGGAATCAATAGTGTGAAGATATTTAGTGTGGATCAAAAGAAATGTTATATTTAGAAAGGATTAGAGTCTCGACAAGTTCTCTTTCTTTCTGTTTATTTATTCTGCTATACATAAATGTGGTAATTTTCATGTTATACACTTTCGGTAATCGCGCTGTAAATATTTTTTGAGAAATTAATTCAGAATACAAAATAACATTGTTTATACGTTTCATGTTGTTGTTTTTTTTCAATTTAATCAACTTATAAGTAATTGATGTGTCACATGAATATGAATATTTAAGCAAATTCTAGACGTTGCTATGGACTCGAGTGAAAACGAAAGACGTTTGAAGACAGACAAAATGTTTTTAAAACCAAAAAGAATGAAGGTTTTCTTGCTTTCTGCTAGTCTTTGAAACGAATGGTACAAAAATAGATTCCAGCCCCTTCAATGTGAATGACCAAGTTGTTACACAGATAAGAAAAGGGGCATTTTGAACACAGAATACAGTTGAATAATCCATTCCATCAAATTTTGTCAATAAATGGGAATGTACTCAAATTTGTTTGTGCTGGCATGTATATGGTCAAATAAATTTATACACTCCAAATATTGTGCAAAAATTTCGTTAAATTTATTTTAAAAAGCATGCCACAAGTTAAGCATATTTCCTGTTATTAACGCTGGTTAATAGTACTGCAATCACAGAAATGTTTGAAATTTTGTATTTTCCTCTAAGAGAATAAGAAATATTTTTAAAATTTTTTTAATTTGTTTTTTCGGATGTTTGTATCTTTTCATTTCGAATTAACATAAATGTTTTAATTGCTTAACAAAGCTAGCTTTATAGGTTGTCGCCACATGAAAAACAAATGCTTAATGGTAACCCTTTCGTACAAAATAAAAGAACTTTCCATCATAACTTTATAACTATTATACGTATATATTATATCTACGTAGAATTATGTACTATATACGAAAACCTACCCTGAAATAATATCTGTCTAACAGTATAAGTTTCATAAAAATCGCTTCAGTAGAACTAAAGGAATAAGCGGAAAACCGAAAATTTTCGTTTGTATTTTATATATATAAGTAGATTCTCTGTCGATGGCAGAGTTTACAGTTGAAAGTACTAAGGATTAAAAGTAAGTTAACACATTTTAAAATATTTTTGTCATCCCTAAGTAATTTACACAAAATGTAGTTTTAAGTTTAACTTTTTAAAAGATGAATATAGCATTCTACCTATTTATTTGGTAACAAATACTTGTATTTAAATTTTTATCAGTATGAATTTTGGAATTTATTGAATAAAAATGATTTTAGATTTAAAATTATACATTTATAATATGAAATCTAAATATATTAATCAATAACGTACAATATAGGGTACAATCTATTTTTTTACACCATTATATTTTGTTCGTTACATTACTTTCAGATATATATGATGAAATCGAATTTTCGCACTTTTTCCGTTGAGCGTTATTTTTTATCTCTAATCAATGTTTCCAGAAAAGCATATTATTTTCAGACATATCTAAATTTTTGCTTTTCGTGCATTTACTTTAATTTTCATTTTCTGTCGATAGCATGATCAAGGAAGTCCACTTAATATTGAATATAGGAATCAATAGTGTGAAGATATTTAGTGTGGATCAAAAGAAATGTTATATTTAGAAAGGATTAGAGTCTCGACAAGTTCTCTTTCTTTCTGTTTATTTATTCTGCTATACATAAATGTGGTAATTTTCATGTTATACACTTTCGGTAATCGCGCTGTAAATATTTTTTGAGAAATTAATTCAGAATACAAAATAACATTGTTTATACGTTTCATGTTGTTGTTTTTTTTCAATTTAATCAACTTATAAGTAATTGATGTGTCACATGAATATGAATATTTAAGCAAATTCTAGACGTTGCTATGGACTCGAGTGAAAACGAAAGACGTTTGAAGACAGACAAAATGTTTTTAAAACCAAAAAGAATGAAGGTTTTCTTGCTTTCTGCTAGTCTTTGAAACGAATGGTACAAAAATAGATTCCAGCCCCTTCAATGTGAATGACCAAGTTGTTACACAGATAAGAAAAGGGGCATTTTGAACACAGAATACAGTTGAATAATCCATTCCATCAAATTTTGTCAATAAGTGGGAATGTACTCAAATTTGTTTGTGCTGGCATGTATATGGTCAAATAAATTTATACACTCCAAATATTGTGCAAAAATTTCGTTAAATTTATTTTAAAAAGCATGCCACAAGTTAAGCATATTTCCTGTTATTAACGCTGGTTAATAGTACTGCAATCACAGAAATGTTTGAAATTTTGTATTTTCCTCTAAGTGAATAAGAAATATTTTTAAAATTTTTTTAATTTGTTTTTTCGGATGTTTGTATCTTTTCATTTCGAATTAACATAAATGTTTTAATTGCTTAACAAAGCTAGCTTTATAGGTTGTCGCCACATGAAAAACAAATGCTTAATGGTAACCCTTTCGTACAAAATAAAAGAACTTTCCATCACAACTTTATAACTATTATGCGTATATATTATATCTACGTAGAATTATGTACTATATACGAAAACCTACCCTGAAATAATATCTGTCTAACAGTATAAGTTTCATAAAAATTGCTTCAGTAGAACTAAAGGAATAAGCGGAAAACCGAAAATTTTCGTTTGTATTATATATATATATATATAAGTAGATTCTCTGTAGATGGCAGAGTTTACAGTTGAAAGTACTAAGGATTAAAAGTAAGTTAACACATTTTAAAATATTTTTGTCATCCCTAAGTAATTTACACAAAATGTAGTTTTAAGTTTAACTTTTTAAAAGATGAATATAGCATTCTACCTATTTATTTGGTAACAAATACTTGTATTTAAATTTTTATCAGTATGAATTTTGGAATTTATTGAATAAAAATGATTTTAGATTTAAAATTATACATTTATAATATGAAATCTAAATATATTAATCAATAACGTACAATATAGGGTACAATCTATTTTTTTACACCATTATATTTTGTTCGTTACATTACTTTCAGATATATATGATGAAATCGAATTTTCGCACTTTTTCCGTTGAGCGTTATTTTTTATCTCTAATCAATGTTTCCAGAAAAGCATATTATTTTCAGACATATCTAAATTTTTGCTTTTCGTGCATTTACTTTAATTTTCATTTTCTGTCGATAGCATGATCAAGGAAGTCCACTTAATATTGAATATAGGAATCAATAGTGTGAAGATATTTAGTGTGGATCAAAAGAAATGTTATATTTAGAAAGGATTAGAGTCTCGACAAGTTCTCTTTCTTTCTGTTTATTTATTCTGCTATACATAAATGTGGTAATTTTCATGTTATACACTTTCGGTAATCGCGCTGTAAATATTTTTTGAGAAATTAATTCAGAATACAAAATAACATTGTTTATACGTTTCATGTTGTTTTTTTTTCAATTTAATCAACTTATAAGTAATTGATGTGTCACATGAATATGAATATTTAAGCAAATTCTAGACGTTGCTATGGACTCGAGTGAAAACGAAAGACGTTTGAAGACAGACAAAATGTTTTTAAAACCAAAAAGAATGAAGGTTTTCTTGCTTTCTGCTAGTCTTTGAAACGAATGGTACAAAAATAGATTCCAGCCCCTTCAATGTGAATGACCAAGTTGTTACACAGATAAGAAAAGGGGCATTTTGAACACAGAATACAGTTGAATAATCCATTCCATCAAATTTTGTCAATAAGTGGGAATGTACTCAAATTTGTTTGTGCTGGCATGTATATGGTCAAATAAATTTATACACTCCAAATATTGTGCAAAAATTTCGTTAAATTTATTTTAAAAAGCATGCCACAAGTTAAGCATATTTCCTGTTATTAACGCTGGTTAATAGTACTGCAATCACAGAAATGTTTGAAATTTTGTATTTTCCTCTAAGTGAATAAGAAATATTTTTAAAATTTTTTTAATTTGTTTTTTCGGATGTTTGTATCTTTTCATTTCGAATTAACATAAATGTTTTAATTGCTTAACAAAGCTAGCTTTATAGGTTGTCGCCACATGAAAAACAAATGCTTAATGGTAACCCTTTCGTACAAAATAAAAGAACTTTCCATCATAACTTTATAACTATTATACGTATATATTATATCTACGTAGAATTATGTACTATATACGAAAACCTACCCTGAAATAATATCTGTCTAACAGTATAAGTTTCATAAAAATCGCTTCAGTAGAACTAAAGGAATAAGCGGAAAACCGAAAATTTTCGTTTGTATTTTATATATATAAGTAGATTCTCTGTCGATGGCAGAGTTTACAGTTGAAAGTACTAAGGATTAAAAGTAAGTTAACACATTTTAAAATATTTTTGTCATCCCTAAGTAATTTACACAAAATGTAGTTTTAAGTTTAACTTTTTAAAAGATGAATATAGCATTCTACCTATTTATTTGGTAACAAATACTTGTATTTAAATTTTTATCAGTATGAATTTTGGAATTTATTGAATAAAAATGATTTTAGATTTAAAATTATACATTTATAATATGAAATCTAAATATATTAATCAATAACGTACAATATAGGGTACAATCTATTTTTTTACACCATTATATTTTGTTCGTTACATTACTTTCAGATATATATGATGAAATCGAATTTTCGCACTTTTTCCGTTGAGCGTTATTTTTTATCTCTAATCAATGTTTCCAGAAAAGCATATTATTTTCAGACATATCTAAATTTTTGCTTTTCGTGCATTTACTTTAATTTTCATTTTCTGTCGATAGCATGATCAAGGAAGTCCACTTAATATTGAATATAGGAATCAATAGTGTGAAGATATTTAGTGTGGATCAAAAGAAATGTTATATTTAGAAAGGATTAGAGTCTCGACAAGTTCTCTTTCTTTCTGTTTATTTATTCTGCTATACATAAATGTGGTAATTTTCATGTTATACACTTTCGGTAATCGCGCTGTAAATATTTTTTGAGAAATTAATTCAGAATACAAAATAACATTGTTTATACGTTTCATGTTGTTTTTTTTTTCAATTTAATCAACTTATAAGTAATTGATGTGTCACATGAATATGAATATTTAAGCAAATTCTAGACGTTGCTATGGACTCGAGTGAAAACGAAAGACGTTTGAAGACAGACAAAATGTTTTTAAAACCAAAAAGAATGAAGGTTTTCTTGCTTTCTGCTAGTCTTTGAAACGAATGGTACAAAAATAGATTCCAGCCCCTTCAATGTGAATGACCAAGTTGTTACACAGATAAGAAAAGGGGCATTTTGAACACAGAATACAGTTGAATAATCCATTCCATCAAATTTTGTCAATAAGTGGGAATGTACTCAAATTTGTTTGTGCTGGCATGTATATGGTCAAATAAATTTATACACTCCAAATATTGTGCAAAAATTTCGTTAAATTTATTTTAAAAAGCATGCCACAAGTTAAGCATATTTCCTGTTATTAACGCTGGTTAATAGTACTGCAATCACAGAAATGTTTGAAATTTTGTATTTTCCTCTAAGTGAATAAGAAATATTTTTAAAATTTTTTTTAATTTGTTTTTTCGGATGTTTGTATCTTTTCATTTCGAATTAACATAAATGTTTTAATTGCTTAACAAAGCTAGCTTTATAGGTTGTCGCCACATGAAAAACAAATGCTTAATGGTAACCCTTTCGTACAAAATAAAAGAACTTTCCATCATAACTTTATAACTATTATACGTATATATTATATCTACGTAGAATTATGTACTATATACGAAAACCTACCCTGAAATAATATCTGTCTAACAGTATAAGTTTCATAAAAATTGCTTCAGTAGAACTAAAGGAATAAGCGGAAAACCGAAAATTTTCGTTTGTATTATATATATATATATATATAAGTAGATTCTCTGTAGATGGCAGAGTTTACAGTTGAAAGTACTAAGGATTAAAAGTAAGTTAACACATTTTAAAATATTTTTGTCATCCCTAAGTAATTTACACAAAATGTAGTTTTAAGTTTAACTTTTTAAAAGATGAATATAGCATTCTACCTATTTATTTGGTAACAAATACTTGTATTTAAATTTTTATCAGTATGAATTTTGGAATTTATTGAATAAAAATGATTTTAGATTTAAAATTATACATTTATAATATGAAATCTAAATATATTAATCAATAACGTACAATATAGGGTACAATCTATTTTTTTACACCATTATATTTTGTTCGTTACATTACTTTCAGATATATATGATGAAATCGAATTTTCGCACTTTTTCCGTTGAGCGTTATTTTTTATCTCTAATCAATGTTTCCAGAAAAGCATATTATTTTCAGACATTTCTAAATTTTTGCTTTTCGTGCATTTACTTTTCTTTTCATTTTCTGTCGATAGCATGATCAAGGAAGTCCACTTAATATTGAATATAGGAATCAATAGTGTGAAGATATTTAGTGTGGATCAAAAGAAATGTTATATTTAGAAAGGATTAGAGTCTCGACAAGTTCTCTTTCTTTCTGTTTATTTATTCTGCTATACATAAATGTGGTAATTTTCATGTTATACACTTTCGGTAATCGCGCTGTAAATATTTTTTGAGAAATTAATTCAGAATACAAAATAACATTGTTTATACGTTTCATGTTGTTGTTTTTTTTCAATTTAATCAACTTATAAGTAATTGATGTGTCACATGAATATGAATATTTAAGCAAATTCTAGACGTTGCTATGGACTCGAGTGAAAACGAAAGACGTTTGAAGACAGACAAAATGTTTTTAAAACCAAAAAGAATGAAGGTTTTCTTGCTTTCTGCTAGTCTTTGAAACGAATGGTACAAAAATAGATTCCAGCCCCTTCAATGTGAATGACCAAGTTGTTACACAGATAAGAAAAGGGGCATTTTGAACACAGAATACAGTTGAATAATCCATTCCATCAAATTTTGTCAATAAGTGGGAATGTACTCAAATTTGTTTGTGCTGGCATGTATATGGTCAAATAAATTTATACACTCCAAATATTGTGCAAAAATTTCGTTAAATTTATTTTAAAAAGCATGCCACAAGTTAAGCATATTTCCTGTTATTAACGCTGGTTAATAGTACTGCAATCACAGAAATGTTTGAAATTTTGTATTTTCCTCTAAGTGAATAAGAAATATTTTTAAAATTTTTTTAATTTGTTTTTTCGGATGTTTGTATCTTTTCATTTCGAATTAACATAAATGTTTTAATTGCTTAACAAAGCTAGCTTTATAGGTTGTTGCCACATGAAAAACAAATGCTTAATGGTAACCCTTTCGTACAAAATAAAAGAACTTTCCATCATAACTTTATAACTATTATACGTATATATTATATCTACGTAGAATTATGTACTATATACGAAAACCTACCCTGAAATAATATCTGTCTAACAGTATAAGTTTCATAAAAATCGCTTCAGTAGAACTAAAGGAATAAGCGGAAAACCGAAAATTTTCGTTTGTATTTTATATATATAAGTAGATTCTCTGTCGATGGCAGAGTTTACAGTTGAAAGTACTAAGGATTAAAAGTAAGTTAACACATTTTAAAATATTTTTGTCATCCCTAAGTAATTTACACAAAATGTAGTTTTAAGTTTAACTTTTTAAAAGATGAATATAGCATTCTACCTATTTATTTGGTAACAAATACTTGTATTTAAATTTTTATCAGTATGAATTTTGGAATTTATTGAATAAAAATGATTTTAGATTTAAAATTATACATTTATAATATGAAATCTAAATATATTAATCAATAACGTACAATATAGGGTACAATCTATTTTTTTACACCATTATATTTTGTTCGTTACATTACTTTCAGATATATATGATGAAATCGAATTTTCGCACTTTTTCCGTTGAGCGTTATTTTTTATCTCTAATCAATGTTTCCAGAAAAGCATATTATTTTCAGACATTTCTAAATTTTTGCTTTTCGTGCATTTACTTTTCTTTTCATTTTCTGTCGATAGCATGATCAAGGAAGTCCACTTAATATTGAATATAGGAATCAATAGTGTGAAGATATTTAGTGTGGATCAAAAGAAATGTTATATTTAGAAAGGATTAGAGTCTCGACAAGTTCTCTTTCTTTCTGTTTATTTATTCTGCTATACATAAATGTGGTAATTTTCATGTTATACACTTTCGGTAATCGCGCTGTAAATATTTTTTGAGAAATTAATTCAGAATACAAAATAACATTGTTTATACGTTTCATGTTGTTTTTTTTTTTCAATTTAATCAACTTATAAGTAATTGATGTGTCACATGAATATGAATATTTAAGCAAATTCTAGACGTTGCTATGGACTCGAGTGAAAACGAAAGACGTTTGAAGACAGACAAAATGTTTTTAAAACCAAAAAGAATGAAGGTTTTCTTGCTTTCTGCTAGTCTTTGAAACGAATGGTACAAAAATAGATTCCAGCCCCTTCAATGTGAATGACCAAGTTGTTACACAGATAAGAAAAGGGGCATTTTGAACACAGAATACAGTTGAATAATCCATTCCATCAAATTTTGTCAATAAGTGGGAATGTACTCAAATTTGTTTGTGCTGGCATGTATATGGTCAAATAAATTTATACACTCCAAATATTGTGCAAAAATTTCGTTAAATTTATTTTAAAAAGCATGCCACAAGTTAAGCATATTTCCTGTTATTAACGCTGGTTAATAGTACTGCAATCACAGAAATGTTTGAAATTTTGTATTTTCCTCTAAGTGAATAAGAAATATTTTTAAAATTTTTTTAATTTGTTTTTTCGGATGTTTGTATCTTTTCATTTCGAATTAACATAAATGTTTTAATTGCTTAACAAAGCTAGCTTTATAGGTTGTCGCCACATGAAAAACAAATGCTTAATGGTAACCCTTTCGTACAAAATAAAAGAACTTTCCATCATAACTTTATAACTATTATACGTATATATTATATCAACGTAGAATTATGTACTATATACGAAAACCTACCCTGAAATAATATCTGTCTAACAGTATAAGTTTCATAAAAATCGCTTCAGTAGAACTAAAGGAATAAGCGGAAAACCGAAAATTTTCGTTTGTATTTTATATATATAAGTAGATTCTCTGTCGATGGCAGAGTTTACAGTTGAAAGTACTAAGGATTAAAAGTAAGTTAACACATTTTAAAATATTTTTGTCATCCCTAAGTAATTTACACAAAATGTAGTTTTAAGTTTAACTTTTTAAAAGATGAATATAGCATTCTACCTATTTATTTGGTAACAAATACTTGTATTTAAATTTTTATCAGTATGAATTTTGGAATTTATTGAATAAAAATGATTTTAGATTTAAAATTATACATTTATAATATGAAATCTAAATATATTAATCAATAACGTACAATATAGGGTACAATCTATTTTTTTACACCATTATATTTTGTTCGTTACATTACTTTCAGATATATATGATGAAATCGAATTTTCACACTTTTTCCGTTGAGCGTTATTTATCTCTAATCAATGTTTCCAGAAAAGCATATTATTTTCAGACATTTCTAAATTTTTGCTTTTCGTGCATTTACTTTTCTTTTCATTTTCTGTCGATAGCATGATCAAGGAAGTCCACCTAATATTGAATTTCGGAATCAATAGTGTCAAGATATTTAGTGTGGATCAAAAGAAATGTTATATTTAGAAAGGATTAGAGTCTCGACAAGTTCTCTTTCTTTCTATTTATTTATTCTGCTATACATAAATGTGGTAATTTTCATGTTATATACTTTCGATAATCGCGCTGTAAATCTTTTTCGAGAAATTAATTCAGAATACAAAATAATATTGTTTATACGTTTCATGTTGTTTTTTTTTTTTTTGTTTTTTTTTCAATTTAATCAACTTATAAGTAATTGATGTGTCACATGAATATGAATATTTAAGCAAATTCTAGACGTTGCTATGGACTCGAGTGAAAACGAAAGACGTTTGAAGATAGAGAAAATGTTTTTAAAACCAAAAAGAATGAAGGTTTTCTTGCTTTCTGCTAGTCTTTGAAACGAATGGTACAAAAATAGATTCCAGCCCCTTCAATGTGAATGACCAACTTGTTACCTAGATTAAAAAAGGGGCATTTTGAATATAGAATACAGTTGAAAAATCCATTCCATCAGTGGGAATTGTCAATAAGTGGGAATGAACTCAAATTTGTTTGTGCTGGCATGTATATGGTCAAATAAATTTATACACTCCAAATATTATGCAAAAATTTCGTTAAATTTATTTTAAAAAACATGCCACAAGTTAAGCACATTTCCTGTTATTAACGCTGGTTAATAGTACTGCAATGACAGAAATGTTTGTAATTTTGTATTTTCCTCTAAGTGAATAATAAATATTTTTAAAACCGTAGTCTAGAATAAGCATCGAGCATCGTTCATAAACATCAGTTTTAAGATGTTTGAAATAGTGTATATACACTTTAAATTTTGTAAATCTTTAAAGCACTCTTCACCTTACGCCATAATTTAACGAATTACTTTTTAAAGCCTCTGTAAACGAACTATGAATGTTATTCTCTTCATTTTCAATATCGACATGCAATGAAAAATCTTTGGAATACATATCAGTTACGTGCGAATAAGAGTACATTCAAGTAAGTTAGGGCACGGTCAACCGAAATCTGAAACCTTTATTCAACTATCTTGTAAAGTATTAAAAAACAATTGCCGAATATATCAATTTGTATGTCTGCTTCAGTATTGCGTTTAAATTTAAAGAATAACACCGTAATATTTTACAAATAACAAATTTTATCAATAACGTGAAATGTTTAACTCTTGTCTCATATAAATACATATCAATGTTAAAATTCATCAGTGTTATTAAACTAATTAACCCACAGCTCTAAAAACTGTTCAATTTATTTTGTATTAATTTTGTTCGGTATAATGATAGAAAAAAATATTATGATATTCATGGCTTTTAATACGTAGGATTGCATTTAAAATATTGCCAAATGTTCAACTATATTTAATAATATTATAAGTAATATATATATATATATAATTAAATCATTATGGCATTCTGTAAAAAAGTCTAAATGCAGAATAATGCATTAAAACATATTCATTTGTTTTAAAATAAATTAACACTCTACATAAATATACTCCAATCATAACAGTTATTGCATTTTATTCATTCTATTAAAATTAAAATTTGTCTCTTGATTTTATCTTTTAAATAAGAACTACAACAATTCAATAATCGTAGCTGAAAAAAGAGATTAAAAAAAAATTTACATTCCAAAAGCATTTTATTTGATTTAAATTCGTGACGATAATGTTTTAACGATTCATAAATTTCCCTATCGGAAATTTTTTTTTGGAGTGAAATGAAGTTAAAAAAATATTTTTTGTTGCACATTGAATCTGTATGTTAAACGATGGAACTTAAAAAATAAAACATCAGTCTTTTAAATCGACATTTTGTTTCTGTAAAACTGAGATTTTGTTCTGCCAAAAGAAATGAGGAAAATTTAAATGGCTTTTTTTTAACTACTTTAAAAATATACAAGATCAAAGCGGCACTTTCCAAGTTTCAATGCAAATATATATTTTTTATTCTAATTTAAAACTCTAACAGGTTTTTTTCGTTTGCAGTAATGGTTTAATGACCCACCTAACTGCATTATAAAATATTAATTGTGTATTACCACAATTTTTTTTAATGTATTTAAAACTACACAGTATCAGAAAAGATCTGCGCAACTTCAACATTCTATTGTAAAAAATTGAATAGATTTACAGCAAAACTGGTTGCAATGACAGATACAATAACTCAATAAATATATATACATATATATGTTTATTTTCCCTGCGTTATACAACTTCTACACTCTTAAAACGAAACAGTGGATTTGGCTTCTCGGGAAAGAGCTGTAATTTTTTGGATCGTGAATGAGTTGTTTTTTTAACGTTTTACTCGTCTTGATTTAAATTCCCTTTTTTAAACTACTAATCTTGATTTAAATTGATTACAAAGAACTCGCTACTCGAGTTGTTTCAACTCTCTTTTGAGAAGCTGGCTTTCAAATCGCTGGATGAGTGAATTTCGGCTCAACTTGAGTTATTTTGCGGCTGCGATTGTACGATCCTGTCGTAACACGAAGGTTATCAAGACGATATCACTCAGCCTCAAGAAAAGTGTTTCATTTCGAGAAATGGAAATTGCACAGAAGACGCGAAAGGAAATTTTCAAAAGTTTATTATAACATGAAATTATAGTACTTTTCTATGAACGCACTTTGCTATGACCGGACTTTGCTATGACTCTGCTTAACAGTTCCAAAAAGTTTTACCCTTTAACGATCATAGCATTCATGAAATAAATGATTGACACCGGTAATTAAGAACAAATATATTTCTAAATAAGAAAACGTGATTTTTCACATACAAAATAAAAGGGATATTTTTAGATAAAAATACCGGTGTCAGTGTTGCATATCGGAATTAAAATTTTGTGGTTTCGTGGCGAAACCAATGAACGTTAAAGGGTTAAACCTTTAACACTAGAACCATCGGGTATTTTACTCAAATGTTACAAAAATGGTTTCTCACCAGCATTTTAATTCTAAACTATTTAACTTATTTAATTAGTCTATTTTTGTGCTGCAAAGGTTTAACATATCTTTTAAAGAAAATTCTGATTCGAATCGAATATTATCAATTTAGCAGGGGGTCATTTTGACCCCTAATGGCGGTTCTAGTGTTAAAGACGAGAACGTACGATGACGTTTGGAGAGTTGGATAATATTGCCTCTCAAAACAATCCACCCCTCTTCTTTGAAGACAAATGACCATATAGCGTTATAAATGATTTTCTGTATAACTATATTTATGAAACTTTTTATACAGCAAGACCTATAACAAACATACACAGTAAAAAATACAGATGTTTCTTAAACTGCGGTAATTCAAAATAATTATGAACGAAAGTATTCGATAACCGTCCCAAGTCATCCAATATCCGGAAATCGTTCCTTCATCTTTATTTTGAACATTTTTGAGAACAATTTGTTGTCGAAAGTTAACTAAAATTTATAAAAATACATTTTTAATCGTTGCCAGTAATTTCCGGAAATATTTTGAAGTCTTTTTATAAGTTATAATAATAAATTCCTTCTGCGCAGGGAATCGGTTTATCGAATGCTATGAGACCTCAACTAACAAGGAAGGTCTCCATACGGGCATACCCCGAAAAATCTGAAAAAAAATTACAGAATGTTTTTCTCGTGTGGATAAATATGTTTATAAAAAAATTTCGGCGGAACCTCCATTCAGTAACCGTAAAAAAATAATGAAAATTTCGTTATTTGGCGATTTATCGCCGGTTGGCAATGTAATTTCAAAAAAATATTTTATGTCAAAAACACTTCAAGAAAAAAAAAAGTTTCATGTTGAACTTGTTTTGATAAGTTTAATTTAAATAACTTTAGTTTTGTAAGTTTTACTTTGTTTTAAGTATAATTTTGTTATATCGAAATTTATATGTATTTATATTCAAATGTAATCATCAAAATTTGAGATTTAAAACGAAATCCATAATTTAAATTTAATTAAATTTGTTTCAAGCTCAAAGTCCAATTGAGAATTGTCGATTAGATTTTGTTGCTATGGAAACATATGACTTTAATTTTTGAACACGCTTAAATGTATGGAGATAATTTTTCTCAATATAATTTTTTTAGATATGAAAACATTTTTTCCAGCGATTATTTAAACAACTACTTCAACGAGCAATATATATATATATGTAATACAATATGTATATAGATGTATATAATATATGAAAGTTTCTTATTGTTTATGTTTAAATTCGTTAAATACCATTTACACGCAAACTAAATATCCAACAGTTTTGAGTTTCATTATAATCATTCGCTTTTGGTGAGTAAAAGGGCTGCTCGCCAAATCCAGTGACTCTTTAGTCTTTTCACGCCAAATATTCGAAAATATTTTATTTTTTTACACAATATCTAATGGGATTCAGCCGCTAATTTTGACTGATCCTTTATTACATACATAAGTACTTTAATTAGTAATTTTTTTTTCCATAAAATTCTGGGTATGCCCAGAATGGAGACCTTCCTTGAAAGTTGAAACTAGAGACTATTTTTGTCCTCTACGTGGCCCCATGTTTTTCAAAAAAAGAATCTTGAAAGACATTATGACATTTGAATGAGAAACAAACTACAAAATATATCTTTTAAAAATACTGGTGCGAATAGAATAAAAAAAAAATCGCCAGTAGCAGTTCTTCTGAAACATATTTTTTTCAATTGCAATGAATAAATATTACTTATTTCATAAAAGCGATATTTCAATTAATAGAAAGCATAGAGATTTCAATAACCTGGTTATGGGGCAGAATGATTTTCTATATTTTAAATAGAATTTTAATAGATAATCGACAATATAATAATGGGACAACGCACAAATCTCTTTCTTGAAAAAAAAAAAAAAAAAAAAAAAAAAAAAAAAAGAACGATCAAAATTTAGTCATCAATTTCAAAACTCTTTTGATTAAATTACACTTTTAAGTGCTTCAAAAACAAGTTGGAAATTGCAAATGAAGCATAGCAAATGAGGTGCGTTCGTACGATAACGAAATTTTAAAAATATTCAGATCTTGCTGTTATAGTTGACAGTACTCGGATATAGTATAGTAGTCGAAATATTTTATATGCTCCTTTAACTATACACGAAGTAACTTTTATTACACCTCAGCAACGTACTATAACTGTCTCATAAAATATTAAATTGTTAATTAAAATTAAGCACCAACCAATGTTTTCTCTATACATTATGTAATGGAATACTTTTGCGTCGCCTGGTAAATCAATAACAAATGAACTTTGCACAACAGATTGCGCAGAATGTACATTATAATTGTCTGAGCGTAGCAAAGACTTATACTCAGAGTACGTAACGATATTAAAAGTCAAAAAAATTCTTTCGTCAAGCAAATCTCAAAAAGTACTTGTCGGACTTCGAATCTGTTTGTACCAGAAGGTACCTATGAAGGTAATCTGGTGAATGCACTTACTTTTAAAAATTATGTCCAAACAGTTTAAAAGTTATATTAAAAAAACTGATAAAAAAGCACAATTTATTTGCATACGTCACATAAATTTGGTGAGCGTGATTTTCACCGGCTGGATAGATAACCGAATCAGTACATGGAGTATGGAAATAGTAATCATTTACGCACTCAGAAATATTGAATGCAATAAAACATTTTAAAATTTAATCATGCAACAAAATAAAACTGTTATTTTTTTATAATAAAAAAATGCTATAAAAACTTTGATTTTGAGATTTTGTGATAATCTCTTAATAGCATTTTTTGATCGCTAAAAGAATATTTTATATATTTCGCGTGTGAAAATTAGAAACAATTACGTTTTTAAATAAAAAGTTTCTTTTATGACATCATTTTCCCTTTATATTTATTTATTGCATGTTTTCTTTTAACTTATATTTTGTTTGTGTGTGGAAGTCAATTCTGGTCACTAATTTTTCGGCAAGAATACCACAAGCGCATCAGATTTGGCGCAATTTTTTTCAAAGCCCATTTGGCGAAAACTCCGTTTTCAAATAACGCTTACATACACATTTTTAAATTATTTTCTATTTTCAAAAAGAACTTACAGTAAATAAAATAATAATAACTATAAAAACAAATATTCTATATAATTAAAAAAAGGAAATGAAAGTAAATAAATATTTTATGAGTAAATAAACAAATAATAAATAAATAAAGCCGGGTTACCATCTCAGGTAAAATAATGTCATTTTGACGCCAATTATGTACCCTGGTACATATGTGACATCTTTCCCCATTTTTCATCCATTTCCTGCTGGCATACAACTTTGAAATTTGGAATATGTGTGCATACCTGGGAGCAATACTGGAATTAGACATTGATTTTTTTTTAATTCGATCCAAAAAGGGGCAACGGGGGTTATTTTTTAAAGATTTATACAATTTATACTGCATAAAGGAGCCACTTACCTATTTTTATATACAAGAAGAAGTAAGTGGTATGTAAAAACAATTATAGTATACATAAATAAAATACTTGAGATAATATACCAGAGATATAAGCACCAGGTTTGGCGAGATTTTTTATGCCAATTACGCGAAAACATCGTTTTGATTACCAGATACATATAGCATGCTATAATAACACGTCATTTATTTATTTCAAAATGAAAAAAAAGGAATAAACGAAACATTTTCTATTCCCCTTTTTAATTCGATTCGAAGGGGCAACGGGGGTTATTTTTTAAAGATTTATACAATTTATACTGCATAAAGGAGCCACTTACCTATTTTTATATACAAGAAGAAGTAAGTGGTATGCAAAAACAATTATAGTATACATAAATAAAATACTTGAGATAATATACTAGAGATATTAGCACCGGGTTTGGCGAGATTTTTTATGCCAATTAGGCAAAAACATCGTTTTGATTACCAAATACACATAGCATGCTATAATATCACATTATTTATTTATTTCAAAATGAAAAAAAAGGAATAAACGAAACATTTTCTGTTATTAAAAAGAAAAATAACAATCAATAAATGATAATATTTTTAGAACAAACAGTTTATTATAACATTTATATGATAACCATGTTAGGCAACTGGACGCCATTTTGGCACCAATTAGGTACCTCGGTGTGTATAGGGCATGTATGTGCCATATTTATTTGTAAAACTGAGCATGAACGCTTACCAAGTGTGTTTTCATAGCCGCTTATATCTTTTTGCAACATAGCGGTATACTGATATATTCGAAGCCAATACTGCACAAAAGAAAAAAAAATCAATATTTGCGGTATTTTTTTTTTTTAATGTAATGCACATTTTGTAATCAGTAGGCTCGATAATCAGACCTCGTTTTTTTGCTTTAAAAGATGATATTTCATTTACGACGTCTTATTTCGATTCGTCGTTTTTCCATATGTCTACTCGTTTTGTAACTTTTTTTGTAACTTTCTTCTTTATTAACAGCGACATTTGGATTTCCTATTTAAATAAAAATTCTTTTAAATGCAAAGAATTTTGGTAAAATAAATAAATAAATGAAATGCGGACATCTATTGCTCACAGCACAAAATTTTTCCCATTGAGTTAATAAAAATCAGTAAAAACATAATTTTTATGACGATAAAAAGGTGACTTATGTAATAACAAAGTCATATATTATGTACGTTATGGATTAAGTATTAATATTTCTCCACCCTTTATTAATAATAACAATAATAATAAAATAAAATGCGGACAGACCAAAGTCTATATTTGACTGAAAACAACAACCATTTTCTAAATGGTTTAAAAAAATGGCCAATGAAAAGTGATATTTCAAAAGTGTTATGAAATTAATTAAAAACCATTTACATTAAACTAAATGAATAAAAGATTTATATTTTTAATGAAACAAATGGGATTTGAAAAATTATTGGAAATTTATCACCATAGATGTATCCATATTAAAATTGGTACCTTGTGTGCAAAATGGAACAATTAGCAATACTTTTTGTACCCGAAAAATGGTCGTTGCTTTTTTAAGGTTAAAAAGTAGATTACGAAATATTCCTACACAGAGATGCCAAGCCCCCGCTTATTGCATAGCAGAATTTTCTTATAGGAAAAGTTATTTTTTAAATCCGCAGAATGTTCCAATTTTATAAAACATTTTCTGTATTAAAATACCAGTATCCAAAATGCCGGAGACTTCGCAGCTCTGCCGATAACATTTTAATTAATCACGGTACTTTTTTAATCGGATTCAAATTTAGTGAAGACAACGTTTTTTGGCCAAAAGCAGCTTTTTTCCACATGTGTAACTACGATACAATTCCTTGATGCTGAAATAAAATGTTTTGACTTATGCTATTATTGCTTCCTCTTATTTATTTATTTGAATTTTAAATAAGATGACTCAAAATCGTGGTTCTTAAATGTACGGAAAAAATGCATTTCGAGAGAGGGCGAAAAGAACAATATTTGGCGATTTATTACCTGCGTTTGGCTAAGTGTCTTACTACCTTGTATTTAATACTCTTCACAACACTTCGCTGTTATATGGACTTGGGCGCTTTTATAAAAAGTTTGGCGTAATTCGGGCTTAAGAAAGTGAGTTTTTTACTGAATAATACAAATAAATGAAAAATGAATACTAAGAAATACTAATAAAAGAAAAATTAAGCATTATATTGATCTACGTATATTTAAAAATGTATCTGCTAGCACTAATTAGATAATTTATGTGTATATAATAGGAGATAAATAGCTTTTCATTCTGTATTTCTATGCTATAAACAGAGGTCGCAGCGTCCCTAAAATTTTTGCACTTTTCTACCAGTATTTTAAATCAAAAATCTTTCTCTGTGATTCCTTTAACATTTACAATGAAATTCTACAATAAGTATTATCGTTTTAAAATTGTGGGAGGAAACAGCGAAAATTTTAGGGACGCTGCGACCCCTGCTATAAAGCATTAACGTTTGTGTGTTTTTCGTTATCATTGGGAGTACCTAGCCGATTTAAAAAATAATGTGGGCAAAAAATGTTGGTAACCATCTTTGCTGCAAAATATACTATATTTTACGTAGGAACAATAATCACCATCAATGCACGACCAAAAAAAGTTCTCAAATTGAGAATTCTTTGATGTTGATATGACTAAAAATTTTAAATCTTTTTTTTTTTGTGGCAACTTTTAAGATATAATATTCTTGTTATGAACGATTTCTAAAACATTCGAAAATTTAATTTCACAAATTAAACATTTTTTTTTTAAAGAAAAAAGTTTTAAACCCAATTTATTGAGAATATCTAGACACACGGCAGTGTGTCAGCCAAGTTCACAAAGTAAAAGGCGACACACCGGCAGTGGGTTCTATTACCCGAACCATTTCGGGACACTTTTAACCCCTCAATAACTTAAATTCTATTTGACTTACACAATTGCAATTTTTCGTGTCGTGTAAGACGATCTTCTAATTTCCGAATACTATAATTTTTTTAAAAAATCTTTTACCGTTCACGAGAAATTGACGTCTGAAAATCACTGTTTTTACCACTAACTCACTGACTCACTCAGAGAAATGTTTGACTACTTCCAGGTGACTTAGGAAGTTGAAATTTGGTGTGGAGGTAGGTTATTTGATCTATAAATAGGAAAAAATCAGAAATCACCATTAATTAAATATTAATGGCTGGTTAGGCGATAAATATTGGATTACAATGGGAGTTTATGAGAATTTCACAAAATACCAGAAATTGTGCCAAGTTGGCGTTACTTTTGGCGGGTATCGGGGCTAATCTCTGAAACTACCAAACCGATTTCAAAAGTAATGGTACCAAAATGATGGTATTCGCCCCGGTTCAAACATAGACTATATTTTATGTCTGTTCCACTAACCAAAAGGGGCTTCAGAAGTAAAAAACATTATAAAAATGTGATTTTTGTTTTACTGAAGGGCCTAGAAGCACAAAATTTAGCATGCTAATTATTTATAAGATATAACTGTTCACTAATGACACTTGCTAAAAAATACTAAATTTATAAGGGGTGGTAATCCGCGAAGAGCATTCTGAAAACGTTCTAAATAGTGATTTTAATCAATCTCAGCAAACAACAAACCGATCTTAAAAGTATTGATATCAAAATGATGATGACAGTCCTTGCTCCAACATAGGCTATATCTTATGTCGGTGCCAGTAACCCAAAGTGGGTAAAAGAGCAAAAAACGTTCTAAAAATGCTTTGTCTGTATGTTAAGGGACTGGAATTATAAAGTTTGGCATTTTAGAGTTTATGGGAATTTCGCGAAATATCAGAAATAGTGCCAAGTTGGCGTCACTTTTTGCGAGTATCAAAGCTAATTTGCGAAACTATGAACCGATTTCAAAATCAATGGTACCAAAATGATGGTATTCGCCCCGGTTCAAACATAGGCTATATTTTATGAGTATACCATTAACCATAAGAGGATGAAGAAGCAAAAAACATTCTAAAAATACAACTTTTGTAATACTGTAGGACCCAGAAACATAAAGTTTGGCATGTTAATTATTTATAAAATATAAATGATTTCTAAGGGCAAGAATACGGTATTCAAAAAGGTGAAAATGCGCGAAAAGCGTTCTAAAAATGTTTTAAATTGGGATTTTTAAGCAATCTCAGCAAACAACAAACCGATCTTAAAAGTAATGATATCAAAATGATGGTGACAGTCCTTGCTCCAATATAGGCTATATCTTATGTCGATGCCACTAATCCAAAAGAGTTAAAAGAGTAAAAAAAATTCTAAAAATGCGATGTCTGCATGTTAAGGGCCTAGAAACATCAAATTTGCCATGTTCATTACTTATAAGATACAAATTATCACTAAGAACATTTGTTAACAAATACAAAATTTAGAAGGTTAAAAATGCACGAAAAGCGTTCTAAAAACTTTCTAAATAGCAATATTTAAGCAATATTGGGAAGTTAGCGAACCGATTTTTTAAAAAAAGATGTCAAAATGATGGCGACAGTCCTTGCTCTAACAAAAGTATTGGATAAATTGCCAGATTACAATGGGAGTCTATGGGAATTTGGCGAAATACCAGAAATAGCGCCGAATTAGCATCACTTTTGGCGTCAATTTTGCGATATATCGTTTAGTTGGCGACAATCTTTTTTGGTCGACGAGATAATCAAGTAGTACCCAATCACATAAAAGAATCATCCTCATTAATGGAATTTAAAGGAACATAAGTAATAATAATGTTAAAATTTTTAAATTTGATTGAAAAAAACAGTGAATAAACGCAAGGAAAAGCTGTAAGATTAATTAATATTAAATAAACCTAATTTAATATTAAGCCTATTTATTTCAAAAAAGAAACAAATACCTGTTTATTTAACAAAAAAATGATATCCTATCAAAAACATGAATGTGAAAAAATGCTAAGTTTGTTAAAGGTTTCACTAATAAAAGAAGTGATTTGACAAAAAATATTGATATCCTATCAAAAACATGAATGTGAAAAAATGCCAAGTTCGTTAAAGGTTTCGCTAATAAAAGAAGTGATTTGACAAAAAATAATGATATCCTATCAAAAACATGAATGTGAAAGAATGCCAATTTCGTTAAAGGTTTTGCTAATAAAAGAAGTGATTTGACAAAAAATAATGATAACTTATTAAAAACATGAATGTGAAAGAATGCCAAGTTCGTTAAAGGTTTTGCTAATAAAAGAAGTGATTTGACAAAAAATAATGATATCCTATCAAAAACATGAATGTGAAAGAATGCCAAGTTCGTTAAAGGTTTTGCTAATAAAAGAAGTGATTTGACAAAAACTAATGATATCCTATCAAAAACATGAATGCGAAACAATGCCAAGTTCGTTAAAGGTTTTGCTAATAAAAGAAGTGATTTGACAAAAAATAATGATATCCTTTCAAAAACATGAATGTGAAAGAATGTCAAGTTCGTTAAAGGTTTTGCTAATAAAAGAAGTGATTTGACAAAAAATAATGATATCCTATCAAAAACATAAATGTGAAAGAATGCCAAGTTCGTTAAAGGTTTTGCTAATAAAAGAAGTGAGATCTAACTGTAAACGAAGTTCTTTCGAAGGTTCTTAAATTTTAGCTCCTGTCATGCATAATATTCTTCAATTGCTTAAAATGATTTTGTATGTTACTTGTTATTCAATAGAGCGACTTGGCAAGTTTTCAGCCACCAACTTTAATGTTTCAGTCAGAGTACAATTTAATCTAGAATCTGATTGGCAAAGATCTAGTCAATTGAGTGTTCGAATAAGTACATTGAAGTTAAGGTATTGATAAATTAATTAAGTGATCAACTTTAAGTTCTGATCAATTAAATAGAGAAATTTGAACAAGAGAAAACTTGCCAAGTCGCTCTATTGAATAGCAAGTAACATACCAAATCATTTTAAGCAATTGAAGAATATTATGCATGACAGGAGCTAAAATTTAAGAACCTTCGAAAGAACTTGGTTTGCAGTTAGATCTCAATTCTTTTATTAGCAAAACCTTTAACGAACTTGGCATTCTTTCACATCCATGTTTTTGAGAGGATTGCAATTTCTAGGATACTGTTGGGGTCAGAAACTATAACTTTGGCATCACAGTAACTTATAAGATGTAAGTGCTCGATTAGGACAAATTTTTAAAAAAGGATTCCTTAACTCTTATCGACAACCTCATTGCATCCGTGGAAAACAGATATTCAACATTATAAACTATTCGGACGGATTTCACACCATATAAAATACACTCCATTCTCTTCAAGCATAATAGTTTATGTTATTTATAGTTTTTCAAATTGGTGCGAAGCTTCTGTTTATGTTCATGATATCATTTCAAAGAGTTATATTTCCAATATAGGAAAATTTGGTGTTTTATTTTCTGCATTACTTTTAACATTTTGCATATTTCCAATTTTATATCCATGCATGGTTTGCTTTTCTTTTATAAAAATAGTATATGTAATAGTATTTTGTAATTCTATGATTCAAAATGCTTATTTTCATCATATTTTATCACAATGAATGACCAATTAAAGGTAACATCTCATTCTCTTTACTTATCGCAAGTTATTAAATGTGGATTCTCAGCAATATCGCTCAGACTAATTCCTCTGAGGGAAGTCCTAGTATTAGTGTAAAATGAGATATTAGTATACAAACCAGAATACTTTTTTTGGTCACTCTCTATCAAAGCCTGAGAACTCATGTTTCCGGCCGTTGTGTGTGTATGTATGTGCGTGCGTACGTAATGCGATAGCTCATGATATCTATATGAACATTATCTTATTATTTATCTTATTTACATCTTGAAATTTTTGACATAGGTATATTCTGATATGACACTTCCCTGATTAGGTGTGGAAATACATTCGATAAGTATAAGAGGGGAAACGGGTGCTCCTTCCCTTAATTAAAAAAAATTATATTAAATGTATTTTCATACAGAATTATTAGTTTTCGTTCAAATTTTAATATAGGATCATTCTGATGAGGCGCCTCTGTGATTAGTATCAGGCATACTTTGGATAAGTACAAAGAGAAGGGGACTGGGGGCTAATTCCCCACGTTTAATTTCCATAAATGTGTTTTAAATGCAGAATTATCAATTTCGTTCAAATTTTAGATATAGGATCATTTTTATAAGGGCATTTCCATGATTAGTTCTGCGAGTTTATTGGAAAAGTCTAACAGGGGGGAAATGAAAGGTTACCCCCCTTTAATTTAGGTTAATGGGTTTTTCACGGACAATTTACCAATTTGAGTCAAATTTTGGATATATGTTCCCTGATTTGTTTTGGGAATGCATTGGATAAGTATGAATGGGGAATCGCCGATACTACCCCTCTTAACAGATGTAAATTTTCTATTTTCTATTATTGGGTGAAGAAAGTCCGGGCCAGGTTTCGAACCAGTGATGTATTGGCTGAAGCCGCCAATGCTCTACCAACTGAGCCATCCCGGAAACGAACGCTGGAGGACTATTTCACCCAATTAACCTCAACGATCACTTTAGCTGGTCTGATACTCTGCATCAGCTCAACAAAATAAATCGAACGTCAATATAAGAAACTACAGAAAATCACTGACATACGATTACTACATTAGATTAATTTTAAACACGATTATTCATTCGGTAAATTAGTTATAACAGATGCAAATTTTCCATTTTTCATTTTTGTGTGAAAAAAGTCCGGGCCAGGATTTTTTTTATTTACCGATTGAATAATCGTGTTTAAAATTAATCTAATACCCCTCTAAATTTAGGTAAATGGTTTTTCTCGCAGAATTAACCGATTTGCTAAAGTTTTTGGATACAGTTTCATAGTGATAAGATGTTTCCATAATTAGCTGTGGGGTTCTGTTGTTAAGTTAAAGAAGCATGGGGCTCTAATGGAGATTTATTACTAACACTAATCTAATAACACTATTAAATTTATCATTTGTGGTGAGATGTTTATTAGGCAGTTATAAAGGACGTGATTTTTATAAAATTTCAAATTAATAATCGAATATAACTGCAATGATTATTGCAAAATGTTAAGAATGATTTATTATCTGAAAACCCGTTATCAATACCTGATACACTGATAGCGAAAACAATGAATTACATTGTAGAGAACATTAAAATTAACATATCTCTTCAATATTATATGCCAAAAGTAGGATCAAGCAGGAGGAGTTCGATCCAAAATATTGAGTCAGTCCTGTACAAAATAAACTGAACTATGTACGATAAATTACAAAAGCTTATTTTTTGTTTATTTCGTATAAAAAAATACAGAACACAAACCAGAAAAAATATGACAATTAAATTAATTTATTAAATAAAATGAGAAATTAATCAATACTGGTCAATGAATATATTGATCAAGATACCTGACTGCGTCTCTGAGTCAGTTGGGAAAGCAAAATATAAGTATTGGAAAAGGTAAAATTTTCTATAAAATTTTTCCGGGCTGAAAAAGCGGAAGATGTTGGCAGCTATGGAAAAGTGATACGGTTTTCACAAGCGCAAAAGATTCCCATATTATTGCCCACTTTGTATTGAGTTCATTTCAAACTATGGAAACGAATAAATGTACCTTTACCAAAATGCACATTTTGGAAAACTGTAGTGATATTTGTTAATCGTGCCATTCAGAAAATATTTAAGTGATTTTACGAATATCATATTCCAATTTAATTCTTGAACGTGTGTATTTGAAATTAGTCTCCCAGAATGACCCCAAATATGAGCACTATTTTTTTTTTAGAAAACACATATTTCTTGGTAAAAAGATTATGCTATCTGAAATGTACTAATCTACAGCAGCGGTTCCCAAACTTTTTTGGTACGAGATCCATCATTCAGTGAAAAAAATTTTCGCGACCCACGTAAATAAAGTTGTCTATCAGTGTAACAATTTTTGTACAATCCCTTTACGCTCAGATATACTGTCTTACGAAAAATGCGAATTTTCGTAAGGAAGATACATTAGCAACAAAAACAAGAATCGTTAATCACAATTAGTGTAAGTGAATGGTAATTAAAAAAATGCGCAAACTACAAAGATAGTTAAGAATACGATCCACTATTATGAAACATAACTTTATAATCAATGAGATTTCTGGTACTGATGTTTACCATTGTGGGGACATATATTAACACGCAGTTTGTCTCAATACTTGTCTTTTAAAAACAGCAAAGTAGAAAAAGCATATTCTGATAAGCACGAAGTGTTGAATTTCATCAAGGACCTCAAAGTTGATTTAAATATTTTTGGATATTCGGTTCCTATATTAATCTAGAAGGAAATTAAGGATTTTTCCCAAAAAAACATTGTTATTTTCTATTGAAATTGACATATCTTTTTAAACAAATGAAATAAAAGATACAGTTTGATGACAAACCTCGGTTATTCCGCAACTCAGTATTAATCCCGATCTACAGTATTAAAAACTTGCCATTTCTGTAGAAGAATATTTGCATGACTGATTTTCCCTTTATATATTTAATTTCTATTAAAAAGCTGCAATTGAAGCAGTTTTATTAATTCGTGTGTAATAACATTTTTAAAAATTTCAAAAAATGTAAATGAATAATTTATGATAAAACATGAAACTATTATAAACTCTATTTAAATTTCAAAATCCATTTTAATTTTCTTCTTTAGAAGTTTCCCCACGCATTTGCGGTTTTCTTTAACGAAATGCTAAATGTAATTTCCTTTGGATTCCGCTGTGTCCTCTGTCTCTGCCTTACCTTTACATATTTTTCTATATATTGTTGGTCATCGCTCCAACGTTTCTCGGTCTTACTCTTCTGTTCCATCTTTCCGGTTGCCATTTCACAAGTGACCTTGGCAATCTACCACTTTCCATCCTTTTCACATGTCCAAAACCTTTCCTTAACCAAATTCTGCATAATATTTGCCCTTAATTTAATCGATTTCTTATTTCATGTTTGTGATTCTTTCCAATCTTGATGTTCTTGTCGAACACATGCAATAATCTATTTTCGTTGTCAATAATTCCTTTTCCATTTGCTTTACTTATTATCCAATCTTCATATTAATGTTACAAAACAAATGAAAACATATAAATAATTAGATACCTGATTTGCGAAGTTTGTGTACTATTCCCTGATAGTGATGTCATATGTATACTTTTCTATAAATGTTGATAAAATTGGTTATTAAATATGGAGATTTTTCGCATATGCAAATGATGTCATTTTATAAAAAATAAGTCGTAACTTTACTCGTAAGTCTTAAAACTGAAATATGTTTTGTACTATCTTTTTCTATAACTTTTCGTACGTATGGTTTTATATGCTACAGAGCCTTGGTTCTTAAAGTCTTACACTAGGAGATACTTGTTGAACACATTTCCTTGAATTCATTGCATAAGGTTTCTGTAAATCTTTCTAAGACGCGTTTCCGCATGATTCACCAATGATTAAGGCTTTCCCGAACAATGTCTGCGAACAATTTGAACAGTTTAGTCACCTTCATGTGTCTTTGGTAATTGTAATGAGGGTTTTATTTTCTTTCAAAATGTATTCATTTGTGATTGTTAGTGACAGCAATCTTGCTTAGGAACCTATTAAGCTTTTTTTCTACGTCAGATTTTTCTCTTAAGTCTAGAAATTCTGAAATTTATTAATTTACAATGTTAAAAGTTAAATATTTTCTTCTCATACATTAAAATATTTAGTTTGTTATCAGTGCATTTAAACAACTGTTGACCTTAATCTTTACAATCTCAGTAATTTTTTATTCATTAGGATAAATATTTTCCAACACGTTCACCATTTAATCCGTAGAATAACTTTATGAATCTCATTAAAACTTCAAGGATACATATTATAGCATCTATTTCGAAAATCTAAACACGCGTTATAGCCGATTTTAAAAGTGTTCTATATTCAAATATTTCATATGCACCCGAGTCCATTGCAAAATCTAGAAAGTTTTTAAATCTTAAAATGAACACTTAATTACTCATAAATTGATAAAATTAAAAAAAAAATTAAACTTATCCCATTCGTGCCCAGTTTCCTTTGCGTAAATTTTATTTTGTTGGCACCACTATTTTTAGAAGATTTAAGTTTAGTTCATTAATCACGAAAATGCATTATTTAAATAAAACAATTATTGCTTTTCTTTTTTACCGGTGTCAAAAACAGTGCTGAATGCGCCTTTTGAAGCGTCCCTAAAAAGGGACGCTAGGCACTAATGGGTTAAAAACAATATTATTCGGTATTCTGAGCTAAATTCTCAAAACAATATTTATAGCATATTATCAGAAGTATTTAAAACATAAATAGTAACATTTAACTAGAGCAGAATAATTATATAGAAAGAGAACTTATAGTGTATCATGGAGCCACTAATTCTTTCTAAATATAATCTTTCTTTAGATACATATTAAATATCTTGACACTATTGATCCCTAAATCCACAATCCTTAAAATGGACCTTCTTGATCATTTTATTGACAGAAAATGAAAAGTAAAAGAAAGATATATAAAACTTTTAGAACTGTCTGCAAACTGTATGATTTCCTTAAAATATCGATTTTAGATAAATAATGATGAGCAGCAGAAGTACGAAAATTCAACAGTCTCATTAATATCTCAAAGCAGTGTAATGAACAAAATATCATGGTGTAAAAAATAATTTGTAGTACATATTGTACATTATTGGTTAAAAGAGTTCTTCTTAATATAATAAATGTATAATTTTATATATTTTATAATCTAAAGGTTTTTTTTATTGAATAAATTTTAAAATTAATATTGATAAAAATCAACCACAAATCTTATATAAAAATATAAAATAAATTAAAAACCTTTACTAATGAAATGCCAACTCAATGAATTCCTAATTTCAATAATTATCATTGTATATTTACCGATTAAATATATATATTTTTTTAATTAGAATTTAGTTTTTATTTCATGTTTCAAAATAAGTATACAATTAAAAAAAAATGCGTAGGCTTTTAATTTATTCCTAGATTAATCTGTCCACAGAGATTGAGGTACTTCTGTTTGTATTTTCGTTTTTTCCTCCCAGAAGATTTTCTAAACTGTATCTAAGTAGCTTACAAACTTTTTTCTGTTAGATGCATGCATATATATAGATTTAGTTTAATTACTAGTGAAAGGATTTTTTATGATTCTTAAAATACTTTCAACAACTTGTTTATAAATAGATTAATTTTTATATGTGCAATACAATTTTTTAGAATGCATATTTAAATACTTTTTTTTTAGATATTGTACTTGTTTTTAATTTGTTACTGTTATTTAGTATTTAACGATATTTTTTTAATCTAATCAGTTTGAAATACCTTTGTCTTCATATTCTTGTAAATTAAAAAAGAAAAGAGAAAAAAAAAAAAAAAGATTCCCAGAATGTTTGTTTTTAATTCAAAACATTTAAAAGGATTATATGAAAATATTATTAAGAATTCAAAATTGGAATAATTAATTTAATACCACTGTAAATTAAATTTTAAATTTGAAGAAATATTCAGATTATGTAAAACAATTTGTTAAATAGGTGTAACTTTCGTCGGTTGACAACGATTTAGTTTTTAATAGGTTTCAATAAAGAAATTTGTTAGGATTCTGAAAAATAAGATTTTTATTTAAGAATCATAATGCAAATACAAGGTGGTCACAAATACATTGATATCACTCAAAGCGAAAACGCTCCAAGGGCTTTTTAGGTGCGTTCGTAATTATGTAAATACGTATATAGTGGTCGTTCAGTCCGTCCGTCTGTCCCTCTATCTGTAGGTCCGCATATAACAAAAACTACCCAACCGAATCGTTTGAAATTTAAAATATATAATTATTAGATAATTTTGTCGAGTCATTTCAAATAAAAATCGGATGCATAGTTCAATTACATGGGCAATCAAATGGATTCTGATACATTACGGTCAATGGGGTAAAAGTTTCAAGTGCATTTTAATGGTCTGGTTTTGTAAAGCATAAAAAACGATAGAACATTTTTTATAATAAATTAACGATTGAAAGATATAAAAAATATGTATTATTCTTATTAAAAATAATAAAATTATTATTTTTAGTATAAGAACATTATGTAATTAGTTTGCTCCATAACAATATATCTTATATAAATAACTATTTATGCAGTATTGGTCATGCAATGTTTCAAGTAAATTGCAAAACACTAACAGGTTCATAACCACTGCAGAAAATTCAACCAAAATTCTGCGTTTTTGATTGAATCTAGGGAATAAATTAATAAATGTATGTATGTTATTATCATGCGAATATTATTTACTGATTTGTATATTTTATTAACTTACAGAACATTTAAAAACAATTAACGATAGAATTATATTGATATAAATTAATTATTACAGAACAGAATTATTGTGAACAATAAAAAAGTACTCATTTATTTATTTCAAAATTTTAACAATTTTAGTACATAAAAAAAACAAGTTATTGAAGAAAAATATTTTTCACGATTTTTTTCTTAAAGCCAATAATTAAAAACACTTTTCTTCATTGAACGATACATAGTTTCTTTTTCATTTACAAGAGGGGTCTGCCCCAATCAAATTAGTGTGGTTACAGAGTCTTCGCTGCCCAACCCACATTCAGGCAGCGAAGACTCTGTAACCACACTAATTTGATGGGAATATATTTGAATGAAAATATTTAATTTATGCTTGAAAGGCATATTCGTAGTACTTAAAAGTAAATTCAGTATGAAATATTTTAATTGATATAATATATTTGGCCTCGAACCATATTAAGATAAATGTAGATACAATATTTGATTACGTAAAATTTTAGTACTACTTAAAAAAAAAAGAAAAAAAAAAGAAAAAAGAAAGAAATGTTTTGATTTTTGTGTCCTTTTTACGTTATGTGGCACAGGAAAAACTGGCAGAAGTAATTGTAAAAATGGCTGTACTTGTGAGTTCAGGGATGAGATTTCCGCTTTTTTGCACACCGGTAAAATCTTAAAGTAAATGCTATATTATTAAATCGGAACATTTTTGCGATTTAGAATAACAATATTTTCTCTAAGATTTTACTGGTGTCCAAAAAAGCAAAAATCTCATCCCTGAGAGTAGCAGGTTAATTTATTATTTACTATTTTAATTTTACTTTTGTAGCCAAACAATGGGATTAATAAACCAAACAGGTATACGTGTACTTCAGCGGGACGATAATGGTGTTTTTTTAAGTGTACGAATGTATTTTTAGGTATACATTATAGTATTCCAATATAAATTGTGTAAATTGAGTTAAATATTTAAAAGTGAAATCAAATATCTCAATTTCCATGTAAATGTTTGTTAGACAAGCACATCTATTGTAAAAAAATTAATTTTACACAAAAAAATCACCATAATTTTCAACGGAAATATGGCGATTTTTTTTAAACATGTACATTTATATTTCATATCTTTTAGTGCAGTATTGTATTTACATTTATTCGTATAATTTTGCGAAGAAACTTTCTTTTGTTTTTATTAAGAATGCATTTTAATTCATAAATATTACACATTAATTTTATTAAAAGGTACCCCCTCCTTTTTTTGTTTTGTGAAGAAACTGTGGGTGATAGCAAAAACCTAATGTCATATCTGTGATCAGTGTGTTACATTTATATTATATTTATTTAACATATATGTCTATATTATGTATTTAAAAAAAGCGCGTGTTATTAAAATTGAGATTTTAATTACGGACAGGAGCAATCTTGATAATTATCATAAAACATACGAAAAACAAATTTTTGCGAAAACGTTCTCAAATAATAAAAGAAGTGTTTTTACAGGAACAAGGCATTTTAAGACGATCATTTGGAAAACACACTTCCTTCACAATTCATAAATATTGTTCTTTAATCTGAATGATTTGATGCATGCCAGGCTTAGTGTACCATGTTACAAAATGTAGCTGAGAGGTGGATGATGGTGCACAATTGAATGTATTTTTATACTAGCCTCACGAGAATTAATTTCTCTTTTCTGTTCAATTAAATAGTTACAATTTGGTAACCGCTAAATCATATTTTTCACCTGCCTATAAAAATAAACGTCGCATGGCTGAACCAAAGCTGTGCATTTTGAAGAAATGACTTTAATTGTACAAGTAGTTTGTTTATCTTTATCCTGGAAGGTATTGTCATATATTTCACTAGCCATTTTTTTTTAAATTCCAATTTAATTATAACACTACTATAAAGAACAGCGACCAATCACTGTAAAACTTTAAAAACAAAATGCCATACTCATTCGCTCTGCAGCAGATGACTGCTAACAAGTTAAAAACCACCTGCAAATCTACGCAATAGAAGGTCCCTGAAAAGATTTTTAACGGAAACAGGTATTCTAATTCCAAAAATGAGATCGTATAACAAAAAAATAATTATATTTTTAAACTGAAAAAAGCGAAAAATAAAAAATAAAATAAAATAAATAAAACCTTTTAAATTGATAAGTGTTAGATAAGAAAAAAATAAAATAAGATAAGAAAGAAGATAAGAAAAAAATAATTTTTAATTTTATGTAGCGTATTTTAATTTACTTTGCTGAAAAGAGCAGAGGAAAACTATATAGATAAATATGAATGAAAAAAAAATTCAACTGAATATTTTTTTAAACTTTTTTTCATTAGATTTATAAAAACTGCAATCTCTCTGAAAAAAAGTATATATATTATGTGTGTGTGTGTGCAGAAGTGTGGTGTTTTTATTTATATTTGTCATACATTTAAACAATTGGATATATATTTTTGAATAGGGGTTCCAAAATAATCATTATTTTGTCTGGGGAAAAAAATACCCAAACTCATAATCGAACTCGCGGAGATCCGGAAAGAGAAAATGAATAGGTCTGTCGCGCAACTGGGGTACCTGGCCACTCGAAATCGCGCGTAATTTATCCAATTATGTACTAAAGAATCAATAATGGGTGACTTTGGGGCCCAATTTTTACAACCCCCACCCCCTGAATGTTGCACTTTATCCTTGTGATATGTTTATCTATGGACTATACTCTATCGAAGCACAAAGTTTCTTTGAATTCATCAAGTCTCGGCTCTCTCCTTGTTAGGTGGGATATAATGTATCTCACCGTCCGCCAAGGGAGTAAAAGATGCATTACGGGTTCCTTTTCCAAAGTGTAATTCTCTAAGCTCCACTGTGTGCCACGTAAAATTCAAACAAGGATCCAAATGGGCATTACAGCTACGCTGATAAAAATTTGAGCATATCAAATAAAAGTATATTGTTTGCGTAATGTGCGTAATGTAGTTTCGTATCATGTCATAATGCAGGAAATCATACAAAAAAAGAAGAAAAATGAGCGATTTAACCATATTATTTTTTGCATCACTGTCCAAAGGTTTCTTTTCGCACTAAATCGATGATGCTCTACAACTTTGTAAATAATTCTATTTTTTGTATCTTTCCATTTTCGAAATAGGAATGATAACTGCGCAGTTTTCCAGCGCATTGCTACTTTACTATACCTTGATACCTTTGTTTTGAATAAAGTGACATCCGTTCCGAAATTAAGAGGGTGACAAGACACTTCAGTGGGCACACTATTAGGTCGTTAATAGGTAAAATAATCATTTTGAATATAGCACACATGGAAGCATTTGTAAGCAAAAATAAACTAGCATTCCTACACAGGAAACAGAAACAAATAATAAAAGTCCTATTTTCCAAAAATTATTTACCATATCAACTTAAATTTTTTTTAGAAAGTACAGCTAATTAAGGAGGCTTTAGACTATTAAAATCTTTTTACATTCTTCATCGTATTACAACAACAATTTCTTCAAAAAAATTCTTTACAATGAATTCAATATATGTTTTACTAAAAATTAAAAATTAAAGTATTTAATACAGTATGTTGAAACTGAAATGCTCCATACAAAATTCCAATTCAGAAAATATCTATCAGTTCTTTTTACTACTTAAAATGACTACATTAAAACATGAAATTATTCTTTTATTTACAAATAATAAAAACATATGCACTAGATAGAATAAAATTCTTAATTTTTAAAAATACATCCTTAAAAAATATAAATGTGAAATGAGTTATTAAATTATAATTTACTATAATGTTAATGCAATTCTATGTATCTACAATTTAAAATCCTTCTCTATTAGATATGTCTTAATAGAGAATTGAAAATGAATGGAATAATAGTGATGTTTCTTTTCAACTTTTATAGCATTTGTTTAGAAAGTTGCCGAAAAGAAATATTCTCAAAGGAACTTTTCTCTCCCCTGCGTATCCCCTTTCACGAAAATAAAATGGTATTCTATATTTTTTTAGGTAATTCTAATTAGTAGATTGTTAGGTAAAAGTCTACTATTAACTGAAGAGCATACCGTTTTTATGCAGTGCTTTTATGTCATCTCAAATAAAAATATATTGATTTCTATGTGCAGAGTTACGGGTTTCTTTATTTTCCTGGTCAAATATAAGTAATTTCTTTTATTAAAAAACAAGTTGGTAATTGCACGTGAAGCCTAGTGAATGAGGTGCGTTTGTACGATAACGAGGTTCTAAAAATATTCATATCTTATTGTTATTGTAGACAGTAATTCGGATACAGTATAGTAGCCAAAATCTTTTGTGTGTCCCTGTAAAAACTATCTGTTTTCTTTTATACAGGAAATAACTTCTAGTATTCCTCAGCAACGTATATCAATCTCATTAAATGTTAAAAATTTAATCACAATTAAAACGCGCATCAAACAATGTTCTCCCTCTAACATTATGTAATGGAATACTTTTCTGTGGCCTTGTAAATCAATTTAAAATGTTCTTTGCACCACAGATTGTGCAGAATGTATGTTATAATATGTACTTCATAGGTGCATATACATTTTATCATGTTCGAATGAGTGTAACACAATTAAATGCTTTTGAAACTTTTTCCCTATTGATCGAAATGTAACGGAATACTTTTGATTGTCCCTGCAATTTATCTATGCATCCGATTTTCATAAAATTTGAAATGACTCAAGAAAATTATGTAATAATTATATATTTTAAATTTCAAACGATTAAAATGCATTTGAAACTGTTTTCCCCATTGACCGTGATGTAACGGAATACTTTTGATTGTCCCTGTATTTGACCTATGCATCCGATTTTCATAAAATTTGAAATGACTCGTCAAAATTATGTAATAATTATATGTTTAAATTTCAAACGATTAAAATGCATTTGAAACTTTTTCCCCATTCACCGTAATGTAACGGAATCATTTTGATTGTCCCTATAATTGATCTGTCCATCCGATTTTCATAAAATTTGAAACGATCAGATTGAGTCTTTTTTGCGTTGTTATATGCGGGCAGACAGACAGACGGATGGACTGAACGAAAAGTATATGTGCTACGTATTTACATAATTATGAACGCACGTAATAAATTTATTTAAAACGCGCAAAATGTTGCTTTATTAAAGAAAATATTTTCTATAAAAAATACTGGTTCCGAAAAATTTCCTGGTCCGGCGATTCCAGGACTCGTAAGAACCCTAAATATAGAAAGAAAGAAAAGACTTATTTTCTTCTATTTCAGGTGGTTTTCCTCGAACCTTACGTAAATACGGGTTAGGCTCCCTTAGAAAGACCCCCCACGGAGGGCAACCCACCCCATAGGGCCTATATCCCATAGCGTAGATAATTGACCGACATAAATACAACAACATCAAATCTTCTGTTTTAGAAGTCGAATCAAATATACATGGTATTAGATTCAAACATTTCTTTAATCTGTTTTAATTCTAATGCATGTTATATATCCATTCACTATAACAACTTTTTAAGACAGTGGCAAAAAGTTTTCGTGTTTTATTTCGAATCATACTTAAATAATAATAATAATAATAAAAAATAGAGTAAATAAAAATGCTAAAATACTCAGAAAAATACATTTCGATTTTGAGTTATTAAATTTTCAGTATTTCACAATAATTTTAAGACTTTCCTTGATAAATGTAATAATGAAGATGCTTCCATTCTTCATTCTGTATAAATGGTTTGAAAGCTGACAAAGAAGAACCACTCTTCTCAATGGAATTACTGTCTTAATTAGGAAAATAGTTTCAAAAGAACGCAAACATCAGAAAAAACTCTTAGTATTGAAGGGACATTGTAGAGTGCAACTGTTACATTCTTCTAATTAGTTATGTTAAATAAAATTCTACTATTCTCACGATGTGCATACGGTTTTTGCTTAATATTTTTTTTATGGTTACTGAAATAAAAGTATTTTGATAAACAAACAACCCCGATCTCAATCACTGACTGATTCACTAATGCAGAGTTTGATCGAATAAAGTCAAATTACGACATTTTGAGAGTAGATTGCTGTTATTACTTAGGAAAAAAATTTTTTAATCCATTAGTGCCTAGCGTCCCTTTTTAGGGACGCTTCAAAAGGTGCATTCAGCCAGCACTGTTTTTGACACCGGTAAAAAAGAAAAGCAATAATTATCTTATTTAAAAGATGCATTTTCGTGATTAATGAACTAAACTTAAATCTTCTAAAAAAAGTGGTGCAAACCAAATAAAATTTACGCAAAAGATCCTGGGCACGAATGGGTTAAACGTGTATCTAATGTTTTGGGTCATTTTCACCACATCTGTGCAGCAGCTTTAGATAGCAATAAGAAATTCGGCATAACAAATTTAGTAAAAAAAAAGTTAAACACTGTAATATTACAACATTTTAATGCTTTAGATAGTAGCATTTTCACTTTTATTTTCAAATTATACTAAAATAAAAACCTATTGGAATAGAATTATAAATAGTTAAAATGCATGCTCAGAAACTACATTTCTATTTTAAATCTTGAAATTTATTATTATTTTTTTTTTTACAGCAATTTCAATAGATCTAAATTGGATGTTTTCTAATAGGCACCACTGATAAATGAATTATTACAGATATTTGGATTCAACGCTCCTAATAAATGGTTTTAAAACTGACAATGGTTTAAAGATGTGATTTTGTGCTCAGTGAAACTACTATCTGAATTAGAATTTTTTATTTTTTATTTTTTTAAGGCTAACATTTTTTTTTTTTTTTTTTGAACAAATAAAACACAATTTTAATCTTTCTTGCATAAAAATCCCGGTGTAGTTTCCACCGACATTTTTTAAATGTAAAATGCATTAAATGCATAAGTGGATAGTTTCCATTTTCTACACTTGATATAATTTCTTGGTATTTAAAGCAACACTACAAATTTTAAATTAATGAATTCGTATAAACCCTAAACTAATATATCACGGGAGAAAACAAAAATGATACGATTTATGAAATATATTTTTCTACATTCTTCACGATCATATTTAATAAGGCTAATTAATCTATAAATAATCTCAAACCTTCATAAAATTTGTTAACTTTTTTTCTTGATTTAAAAAATGCGCATTACAATTTCTATAATTTTTTAAAATTATTTAAAATGATGCATACCAGGATTTTATAAAAACTGCATCGGAATTTAATTCTTTTTCTTTTCATTTTCCGTTGCGATATTTTATTTTACTTTTATTATTTTATACATCTTTGAGGTATTTAAATTGAGGAAGTGATGTTGATAATAATTAAATTCAAAATGAAAAAAAAACTTTTTTCAGCGCTAGAAAATGTTGTCAAGTTATAAAATTTATTGTATCCCAATTCAGTATGTTTTCTTTGTAAATGAATTCAATTTCCACTAATTTATTTATTGAAATTATATTACCTTGTTACAAATATAATTGTTAGAAATTAGAGATTGCTTAAAATTCAAATTTATTGATTTTTAAAAATAAAACTATTTTGAGACAAATACTTTTTCATATGAAATAGAACATTTAATTTGAATTTCCACTTGAACACGTAAGAATTGCTTGGTAACTGTAAAGATAGTTGTTTAGTAATTAAACAAGTTTTTCTCAAAGTAAAAGAAATTCACTCTGTATACATATGAAAGATAATAAGTTTATATCCCACGCCCATGCCAAGTTTCAAATTAAAGGGGACTGAAATCACGTATTCTCTAAATACGTCTCCAGTAACATACAAAATCTCCTTTGTTCAAACAGCATCGGATTCCCGTCTAATTTCCGAGATTTAATGAAATCCTTGTTTTAAATGTAAATATTTAGACTAGTGTATTTTTAATTTTCACAAAAATCCATTGCATTTCGAGTAACAGTAATCAATTTCAGCCTAATTAATTTATGCAATGACAGTTTTTTAAAAATTTCGAGCATGTTGCTAGCTTATATCTATTTGCTTTCGATTTGAATTAAAAGTTGTCACACGAAAAAGTATTTTCTTATTTTGTATCGAATTTAAACATACACTTGAACAGATTTTGTTGAAATTAAAGCAATCAGAAATATTTTTTGACACTAGAATTTTATTGAAATGTTCTTGAACAGATTTTGTTGAATTTAAAACAATCAGGAATTATTATCCATACCAAAACTTTATACAAGTGTTGCTATGTTGCACAATGCATGTTCGGTTCGGATCAAGTATCCCTTTATCTACCGCCTTATGAACTCATTAAAATTTTACATTCTAAAGCATTTTACACAAATTGTTTAAACTAAATTAAACGATTTACATAATCATTTTATAAATATTTGAAGGATTTTAGAAGGATTGAGGGATTTAGGAGGATTAATTAAATTTGAATTTACGGGGGTTTTGTGCAGTACTTATAATCCCACTCAAATCTTTCAGTTTTGATTATTTTCTTAGTATTTTGTAGAAATATAAAATGTACAAATATGATGTTCTTACAGTATAAATATAGAAATATTACCGCATTGAAAAATCCCCGTCTAAACTCCAACAGCGCCAAGAAAGCAGAAAAGATGCAAAGACAAAAGAAATCATTCTTTTAAAAGTATTTTTGTTTTGTGTAACCAATGATGCGTTTTTTAACAAGATAAAGTAATGTATCTCTAACTCATTCTAAACAGTATTGCAAATAAGTGACGCATTAAAAGAATTTTATAAAAAGTTATTTTAATGGTACCGTCGGTAGACAAAGTATTAACATGGTTCTGTTAACTACTGAATACTATTGAATTGTTTTCTTTTATTCTATTGTGTTTTATTCTCTTTAAAAAAGTCTAAATATATTTTTAAATTTTCTAGCATATTGTTTTCTATTTTAAGATGAAATTACGGGTACAAAATAAAAAAAGTCCAATTTTATTTTTCATCTCTCATTTTAAACACACAAATTTTATAAGTATAAATTTGAATTACATTCTTTGCTACAACACTTAGATGTTTTTAAGAATCTGATTTTTATGTGAATGTATGAAAAAAAAGATTAATGCAGCCAATAGATTTTGTAGTTCATTCATTTTCTATTTTCTTCTTAAAAAAAGAAAATCTACTTTTTTAAAGAATGAAATGATTGATAAAATCTCGTGGAATTTCCTATTATATCACATGATATTTATGTAAGAAAAATTATATTTATGTTGTAAGCATCTCATTCTTCTACAAAAAAAAAATAAATAAATAAATAAAAAATAAATAAATAAAAAATAAATAAATAAATAAAAATAATTAAACTTACCGCTATTTTTTTTGTGTGTGAGGAGTAATCCTTTATTATTAAGATTTGTGGTTTACCGGTGACCAAAGTATAATTGTACAATCTGAACTTTTTCTAGAATGTACACTTTATACAGTCATAGATTAAATTTATATCTTAAAATTCTTACACAAAATAAATGTAGATAAAGCGATTTTTATTTAAATATTTGCTTTGTTCCAAAAAACAGCGAAATTCAGTTATATTTCGTATTGCTTTATGCAATTTTACTTACATTAGTTTCAAAAGCTTCTAAATACATTTATTCTACTGTCTTCTAAATACATTATATCTGAAACAGAAGGTTCTGATTTCAATCTTCATTCCTTATTTTGAAAATAACGTATGGTTTTTCATTTAAATCTGCTTATTAAATTTAGACAGACATTTTTTTTCCTTTATAGAAATTCTATAAAGACGCGTAGTGCTTATTGCTACCAAAAAGTTAAATGATTTACTATTTGTACTATTTGTACTTTTTACTATTTGATATTTGCGAAATTTTTAATATTTTGAAACCGGCTTTTATAAACTGAAATTCGTGGCTTAATAAATTAAGAAAATGCCCCCGAAAAGCTTACCTGCTGTTCTGCACTGTTCTTACTGCACTGTTTTTTTGCCTTATTTAATCTGGCGATTAAATAAGGCAAATTTCACAGTAAAATTTTACTTGTGGGGATAAACAAGGATTCTTAAGCTTTTTTGCTGCAAAGAAAAAAAAAATACCTGAACGGGGTTTGAACCCGAGGAGAGCCCAAAAGCGAGAAAAGTAAATGTCTGGCGACTTGCCAACTGTACAGTCCAGCCCTCGGTAAAGAGTTCAGTTAGTTTATTTATATACACTGGTTTCCAAAAATTAAGGAAAAATCCCAAAAATAGCGATATTTCAAAATATTACATGTAGATTTTAATGAAACTCAGCCACAATATACAACGCATAGTAAGGTACAAAATAACATGAAAAGAAATTACCAGACAATTATGGTGTTTCAAAAAATAGCATAATTATAAAATTAACAAAATCCGTTTGCCAGTTCGGTATAGGAAAAGTACCTTTAATATGCCGTATGATCACCCCTAGTAGTAATACAGCGCATACAGAGATGTGTCATATTGTCAACTATGCGGTCTATGAGTTCGCTGGGAAGTAAGAGCCATTGCTCTTCCAAAGCAGTTGTAAGCGTGGCAAGGGTCAGAGGAGGGGGATTGAGAGCAGCGACACGTCTCTCTAAAGCATCCCAAACATGCTCGATGGGTTTCAAGTCCGGTGATCGAGCTGGCCATTCCATGCGCTGAATTGTCTGGTGCTGAAGATAATCTTCCACTATGCGAGCCCTGTGCGGTCTAGTGTTGTCGTCCTTTAACAAGAAATCATTACCTATTGTACCGGCATAAGGTCGCACATAAGCATCAGGGATGTCATCTCTATAGACGTGAGCATTCACGATTCCATGTGGAAAGACATGGAGGTCTGTGCGCCCACCCAAAGAGATACCACCCCAAACGCTGACACTGCCTCTTCCGTATGTTTCTGTTTCACGAATGTTTGATGGATGATAGCGTGTTCCCTGTTCTCTCCAAATCAAACAAGGCCTACTATCGCTTTGGAGGAAACCGGAACTCATCCGTGAAGAGTACACGCCTCCATTGATCAACAGTCCAGTGGGCATGTTGACGTGCCCACATCAAACGTTCCCTCCGGTGACGTGACGTGAGCGGCACATAAATTTCTGGTCGCCTCGCGTAAAGTCCACCTTCGTGAAGCCCTCTACGCACAGTAGACATTGACACCAACCTTCCAGTGGCTGCAGCAAGGCAGGATCTAAGGTGAGATGGGGTTGCAGTTCTGTTCCTTCGTACACATAACCGCAAATATCGGTCATCGGCGCTTGTCGAAACCCTTGGCCGTCCTTGGCTGAACCTTCTTGAACCCGAACCAGTGGTTTGAAATTGTTGCAAAGCCTGTGAAGCACCGATGGACTCACATTTAGTCATCTAGCCACCTCTGCCTGACTTTGTCCTGCCTCCAATCTCCCAATAGCTCTAAATCACAGTTCTGCGGGCAAATGATGCCTCGAGGTCATTGTAATGAATTGGCTATCCTAGATTTATAATATCACTATCACAGCGACAACTGCAGCCTTACTCTCTAACGTGCATTTTTATGTGCCTCACGGATGACACAATACGATTGCAGTACCACCAATTTGCATTTGATATTTTTATTCAGCATTTTTTATTTAACAATATATTCAAATTTCATACTGATTGCTTTCTTTTTGAACGAGTTATCGCTATTTTTGTAATTTTTCCTTAATTTTTGGAAACCAGTGTATTTTGCGTCAATAATGGGTGAATTTCGGGGGTCGTTTTTTAAGGCCCCCTGAATATTGCACTTTATCCTTGTGATATCTTTATATACTAACTATACTCTATCAGTACCCAAAGGCTCGCTGGATTCGGTGACACAAGCCTCGTGTCCTCTGCTTATCAGACAATATGACGATTTTGATTAAATTTGGAATTCATATTTCCTGGATTATGCTGAAGACTTATGACAGAATTTTTTTCTGCGACTGAAACTTTTTATTTTAGAGTCACGGCAATTTTTCTGAAATTTCTATTTTTCAGAAGATATTTTTTTTTTCTGAAACTAAATATAGTATATGGTTTTTTAACTGTCTGTCATATATCGCTCAACCGCAAGAAAAAGGTCACATATCTCTAAAAAATTCATTTTGCGTTTTATTCGGGTCTGTCATAGGTGTGTATTTCTACACAAACAGTTTTTTAAGTGTTACTATACGGAAAATGACTTTATTACGCCACATGCTTATTTGTAACAAAAAAAGGGGTTAGATTACAAGGATAGGAAAAAATACCCAATCCTCCAAACCTTATCCTGCGTCTTTATTCTTAAGTCTTTTATATATTTATGCACGTTTTTACTTCTGTATATAGTGCTGAGTGCTCCAATTTTTTGTTGAAGTAAAATTATGCAAATTTACTTTTTACTCTCCTGTGAAAATTTCTTTAGTTGAGACGTGCCTTTTTACTTGATGACGAGCGTTAAGATTTAGTATTTTTATTCTACCACCAAAAAATATTTATCGATTTTTCTCAAGTACTTGAGGAATAATTGGCGTATTTATCTGAAAAGTGCAATTTTTCAGTAAACTAGTAAAGTTAAACACTTTTACCTTGTGTAAAGCTGTTGCACAGTTTTCTCAAACACATGAATTAAATTATATATAAAGAATTCTATACATAAAATAAACGACCATAAAATATTAACGTAAAATTAATGTGACTGGGTATGACAACTCACTCATGTGTCTCCCTTAAATGTGTCGAATATTGCCATAAATGTTTTTGTAATTCTTTATTTTTTTGTTATCATTGGATATAGCACCGATATTTCCGTCTAATCTTTTACTTTTCCTTTGTTTTTAAAAAATCAGTAACTGTTATAAATAATTTAGGATAGATCTATTTATTTTTTAAGTCAAATTACTGTCTTTAAATTCCTGTGGCATAATGTTTCTGTTTATTAAAAAAAATACCCCCTCTGTGTCCATTTTAACATTATTTGCTCCTTTTTTTCAAGCGTAAAGACAGAGAAAAACGCGATTTTGTAAGTTAGTTGTAAACATAATACGTTGTAAAATATTTGCAGAGTTCCTTTTCTTTTCAATATGGAAAAATTCGAAAAACCTTTAAACTTTTACCATTTTTTGACATATTCCGATTGATTTAATGCATACCTGGACACTACAACATTTAGAGTATAAAATAATTAAGGGACTTGTTCCTTCATTAAAACAAGCCATCATTTTGGATGGCTCTCACTTGAGGTTAAGCTGCAATGTAGAAAGGAACACGGCAAACAGCAGTTTTTAAATTAAATCAGTCAACACCTGTTATTTCTTTCTGGTCGCTATATTTTTAAGTAAGCTGAATTTGAAATAAAAATTTAAAAATCAAAATTATTATTGTTTATAATACTGTAATTATTACATATTTATTTTGTAAATCACATTTTATGTTTTATTTACAAAATGTATAAAATATATTATTACAGATGAACTTAGAGAAACAGTAATATTTTCACTAGCGTTGAAAAATTCACTTTAGAAAGCTGGAACTGACTTCCACAACAACACTTTTATTTTAGTTTAATCCGGTTCTACACTAAATAGGAAAGTAATGTGCTTGACCATGATCCAAAAAGTATTCTTTATTCTCTGATAAAATGGAATCGAATGTGGATGGATGAATTTTTGTAAATGCGACGGGAAAAACGTTTTTTTTTTCTTTTTCATTTTCGGGTGCCATATACTGTTGTTATATAACCATTTTTTCATATTAACACTGGGTATATCTAAAATGCTTATAATGTTTGTTATATTGGAAAGTATGTAGAGAAATTATTAAAGTAAAATAAAGTTAACAGTTGATGGTTTGCTTTTCAAAGTGGAAGCAAGTGCATTTATTTTATACCTACAGATTTCGAACACATCTAGGGATTCAGGAGATTTTAGATGTTATAGTACCATAAATTTCGTAAAGTACCAGTTTCTATAACTGAAAATTCTTTTTCTTTTCACTAAATAGGGCAAACATCAGTTTATGATACTTCTGATTCCATCATTCAGGCTCTTCAAAATCCTTGCAGCGGACGAAGCGTGTATTAGGGGGTATTTCAATTTTTTTTTCATTTGAATGTTAATAAAAAAGTTCATACGGTTAATTCCTTTGCGGCGCAGAGCAAATTCATTGCTTAAGCGTTAAAACTTATGACTGACTCCGGAATTTAAATACAATTTTATTTCTAAATAAGAAAAAAGTTCTTTATTGCACTTATTCAATAAATTGACATTTTCCGGTGACTGACAATTCCGGTGGTAATGTGGCATTTGGGAATTAAAATTAAGTGGTTTCAGAGATATACCACCGTGCCTCAAGGGGTTAACATATTTTTATTCTTATTTTTGTTTTTATTTTTATTTTTATTTTTATTTTTATTTTTATTTTTATTTGTTTTTGTTTTAATGTGATAAAATATAATACACAATGGTGATTATACATTTTGGCTGAAAAATCTCCTTCATAGGTACGTAACAACAGGCTCGGTTCATTTTCAAAAATAATAATTTATTGGCAATATTCATCTGTTAAATTTATTTTTATTTATTTATTTATTTGCAAGTGCATTTTATGTTATTTACTTTCGGCAGTAATAGTTCGTTAAAAAATCACAGTTGCATTTTAAAATAAGAAAAAATGAACTTTTAAAAAATACACGTGTATTTTACGTCAATATTAGTTATTTATTTATTTTATCTTTACAAAATGAAAGCCTTTTCGACTTCCGGTTTTTGATGGATTTTTACGTTTTCAAAGGCATTCAACACGATTTGATGGCTTTTAGAAAATGTCTGTGCGTAAGCCTGTCACTCTGTGAGTCTGCCACTCTGTATGTCTGTTACTCTGTGAGTCTATATGTGACAAAAATGTTGTAGGTGCTCTATCTCAAGAACTAAGGCACGGAATATCACAAAGTTTAGATATAGATAGATTTTTATACAAACTGGAGTTTGTATTCTTCGCTTAAGAGGTGCCGTTCCAATGCTGATTATCCATAATATCCACTGTAGCACTATATCAAGAATTAATACACGGATTTTCATAAAATTTTATATTCAGTTAGTCCTTGATATAATTTGACGCTGGCTATTTTTGGGTGCAAATCGCTCAATAGGGGGCGCTGCCATTCTTATTTCAATAGCACTATATCAAGAATAAAAATTACTTTTATTTATGTTGTGTAAAGCTAAAAAAGATCTGTATATCTGTTCTTGTATACCTGTACGTGAGGGCTAGGGAAATCGGCAGACAAGTCTTGATGAACCTGTGATTAGTGTAAACTGTAATTTTGTTAACGAAGAATATATCAGAATACGAAAACGAAACATATTAGCAACGAGACATTCCTAACAAAAAAACGAAAATAATGACTGATACCTATGATTTCTGTATTTTATTTTTGTTTTTCAAATCAAAATCGAATATGAGACAGATCCAGTGAACATCAGATAAGGAAAAGTAAAAATCATAATTGTGAAAAAATTCCCAAAGTTTTTCCCCAAAATGCTCTTAGTCTCCAAACGTTTCCCGACGTGATACTTCTATTTGTCCCTAAAAAATTCCCCTAAAGATTCAAAATCCCTCTAAAATTGGGATTAAATCTCCAATCTGGCAACACTATCTCGTACTATTGATAATAGAACTTTTATGTATTTTTACCTTGAATAAGCAATCAATAAAAATTATTATTCATTTTTCTATTACTTCATTTTAAAAATCTTAATAACTTGCGTTCATATCTACGGTTCATAATGTTCAATAAGATATGTACTATTATTTATATTTTACAACAGTTTCAATTTTTTTTTAAATTGCACTGGGAAGTCAGTCTCGTGAATAAACTTAAGATTATAGTTTCTCTTCCGCACAGCAGCGTTTTGCAATCTGTTTTATGTTTACCAAAATATTCACGACCTATGTAAAATAAAGAGGAAACACTTAATATGTGATATGCCTATGGTGTTTAAAGAATAGCCTAAACGGTTTTTTTTTATATAGGAAGTTATATTGCTTTAAATCAATCACATTTTGATAGAAATTATTACGTTTTGAAAAACAACCATTTAATGCTATGTATAAGAATAGACTCACTATTATGCCTGTGTATCTAGTGGAATGTAAATATAAATAAGATTGCATTGTCCTTTTAGTATTGATTCATCAGTTTTTAATTAATAAAAGAACCTGCTGAAAAGTTTCCTTATTTATAATCATTTAGTCGGATAATATATTAATAAGATTAATTCATTGTCATAACAGCATACGATTTTTATTCTAATTTCTATTTATTATTATTATTATTATTTAAGTAACATTTAATCGGGAAAGTGTTTTTCCCGAAACTGTAACTTTAGAGAGTACGAGAAATGTTTTTTTTCAGTTCTAAAATAATAATATAAACATGAAAGATTTGATTGTTTGTTTGTTTGAATTGAATATGCTTTGAATCTACTTGACGGATTTGAAATATTCTTTCACTATTGGAAAAACTGCACTATTTCCGGTAAACATAGGCTATATTATATTTTCAAAAGGAAAAATAGGTATCCTTACTAAAATGCCAATAAAGTAACCCAAGATGTAGAAAAATACACTGTTAAAACTAATGGGGACACATTGCACCTTTAAAAGTTGAAAGGCTTGTCTCACTGGTGACACCCCTAAAGGAGCCAAAATAGCAACTTTAATTCGGGTGAAAAGATGGCACCCTTAATCCAGAGTGCCCAATGATAAAAAATTAAAAAATATACTAAACGACTTTCGGCCCTCGATGGATTCGAACGCAGATCGTCTGATTACAAGCTCAGCGCCCTATTCACTCGGCCATCAAGTTCACCTTCAAATTCTCCCTGAAATGTTCATATGTCCTGAAATTCAAAAGTTGCTTTATATAAAAAAACTCGCCAAAAGTTATCCATCCGAAGTTCTAAACAAAATTGGGATAGCGTATAGCGGTGATAGTCATCGTAGGAAAAATTTGCTGTGTTGATCTACCAGTGAGAGCGAGTTGAAGTGCAAGGATACACGTTACAGAGCATGCGCAAATGACTAAGGGGGGGGGAATCTTCCAACTGTATGCATTGCGCGGCACCCTAATTAGCGTGAAACACCCAATGGCACCCCGAACACATTTTCAAGCCCGCTGGTGCCAAGTGATTTAACCTTTTCACCGCTGGGCGTCAAATGCAACCGGTTCGTCACCTTTATTTTTAACAGTGTAATCTTAAAAAATCCTTACATCGCGAGCGCTGTGAATACTACTGATTAAAGAACAAAATAATGTATTAAGACTTTGCAGAGCACATAACTATTTGCAAAAAATGTCCAGACAGCATATGTCTAACTGTTATAGTTACGTCACAATAAGTGTTTTTTTATTTAAAAAAATAATTAAAATGCCGCCTCTGTAAAAGCTCTTCATTTTTACCTTGGTATTAATCCTTATCAAAATAAATTACTTCATAATCTAGACTATACTCTATATACATAAAACAAAGTAGTGTTAGTTAACCCTTTTTAACTCAAGAACGGAAGGATCGATTTTTATGAAATTTTGTTTGGAGGTATCTGACACCTTAAATTAACATACAGGCTATTTTTTACTCGACTACCTAAAAGGAGGATAATGTTTTTAGTACTTGAATTTAGTGGGATGGTGTAGTAGTAAGAATTTGCGGTGTCAGTAGTGGCTTGGGACTGGGCGACTTGTTCTACCCGAAGCAAAGATAGGGCGGGCCGCTAGTTTACAATAAACAGCACTTCAAGACCCGGAAATTAGCTAATGAATATCTTAACATAAGCTTTATTTTCCTAAATAATTTTAATGCTGGTTTATTTGTAAAAATAGATGATCTCATATTCAAATATTTAAAGTGAATAATAATAATAAAACAGATTTACCTCAACAGAAAATTTAAACGCTGTATATGGCTGTACTTGTTTATCGAGCATTAACTTTCTCACATCGAATTAGTCCGAAGAGAAAATCCTTCCTCATATAAATCTGATGTATAGAAATGCATTTTAATGTGTAGTGAATTATACAGATATTTTGAAAAAAGACAAGGTACTTTTAGTGTGCTTTCGACATTGAGTTCATTTAAAAGCGCAATGGTTTCAACAGTCGAATTATTTTCGATATCTGACTTTGTGCCATAAGCTTTATGTGATTGGTGTGAAAAGTGTTTTTGCTTTCTGATATTTAACACCTTAACTGATTTATCCGTACGGCGTTCGGGCAAGAGGATTTTACTTAAATCCTCAGTTAGAGTTTTATGACACCACTATTTTTTTTTAATTCATACTATTTAAAGAAGCAAATGTTCAGGATAGGTGTTACGAATATTTTATTTAAAAAGTTGTGGTGTGAAAACGTTATTTTCAATTTATTGATCGGAAAAGAAAGAACTAATTAAGGGGTTAAAGATTTTTACTTTCAATAGAAGAAAGTATTGTAATCGAAAATTTTTTCGACTTTCGGTTTTCGACGGATTTACACGTTTTAGGGGTCAGAGAATCCAAAAAACATGTTTTTACAAAATGTCTGTCTGTCCGTGTGTCTGTGTGTATGTCGCAATTCTACCATCAACAAGTGTATGAAGTTATGCATAGAATTGAACCAAATTTTTTGTGAATGTTTTTGACTGTGGCAAGCAGTTCCTCCTTCAGTTTTCAAATATTCCGCCTGAAGGGGGTGCTGCAATCGCAATTTTTGTGCCATTTTCAATATTGTACCGATCAAAAGTATATGAAGTTTTGCATCGAATTGAACCAATTTTTTTGTGTATGTGTATGACTATGGCTAGTTGGTTCTCCCTGAATTTGAAAAAAATCCGTCGGAAGGCGGCGCTGCAATTGCGATTTTTGTGCCATTTTCGATATTGTACCGACCAACAGTATGTGAAGTTATGCATCGAATTTAACCAAAGTTTCTGTGTAAGTGTACGATTATGGCTACTTGGTCCTCCCTGAATTTGAAAATAATCCGCCGGAAGGGGGCGCTGCAATCGCAATTTTTGTTCCATTTTCAATATTGTACCGACTAAAAGTATATGAAATTATGCATCGAATTGAATCAAATTTTTTGTGTATGTGTATGACTATGGCTACTTGGTCCTGCCTGAATTTGAAAATAATCCGCCGAAAGGGGGCGCTGCAATCGGGATTTTTGTGCCATTTTTAATATTGTACCAACCAAAAGTACATGAAGTTATGCATCGTATTGAACGAGATTTTTTGTGTAAGTGTATGGCTATGGCTAGTTGGATCGCCCTGAATCTAAGAAAAATAAGCCGGAAGGGGGCGCTGCAATATCCAATTTTATGCCATTTTCAATTTTTCACCACATAAAAGTGTATGAAGTTAGTTCTAGAACGGAACTAAATTTTGTGTATATAATTATTTGTTGGTAAGGCAAGCAGGTCCTTCCTGAATTTGAAAAAAGAATCTGCCTATCATTCTATTGTCCATCGGCTCGTGCAGGGACGGAAATTCGTTTTTACTCCGATTAATTGATTGAAAAGAAATTTAAGATGAAAATCAAAGTTGGTATGTGTATTGAATTAAAATTATTAAAACATTAAAATGAGTAACTATTTTTTTTAAATATTAAAATGTACGTATGAGATAGAAGAAAGTTTAGGGATTGGCACATCCAACTAGTTAATTTTATTGAGATCGAGGTAATCTGCTATTGATGCGCAATGTAGGTGATCTTAATAATTAGGAAACCTCTTTTCGGGTTGTTCACACCTTGAAGGCTTGAGACTTGTTTCAATTTATATCCCTATGTTAAAAAGTTTGAGAATAGAAAAACAAGTCTGTTAAAGTCATATTTGTTTTGTTTTGCTGCAGCATAGCTTTGTGTTTTTTGTCTTTTTTTAAGCATTTAAAAATATAACTCACTTAACAATACATATAAAATATCGAAAAAAAAATTACAATTTCCTTCAAGAACCTTCGAAATTGCTTTTGAAAAAATACCACATTAAAGACACATTTTTGTTGGAGAAAAAGTTGGCGTATTTTCAAAATTCGAGTTTTTCCGGTGATTCTAGCCGAATGTCATAGCTCCAAAATAGGGCAAACTAAAAAGTCATAGCGGCATATATGGTGACTAAACTCACTTTTGGCGTGGAAAAAAAGAATAAATAAATAAAAAACTATAATACAAATTTTAAGCATAAAAAATATATATAAAACATGGTTTTAACAGAGAATTTTTATCGCTTATATTTTTACTTTCTTCTATCTTCAATAGAAGAAAGTATTGTAATCGAAATTTTTTTCGACTTCAGGTTTTCCACGAATTTACACGTTTTAGGGGTCAGAGATTCTAAAAAACATATTTTTACAAAATGTCTGTGTGTATGTCGCCATTCTACCATCAAAAATTGTATGAAGTTATGCATAGAATTGAATCAATTTTTTTTAATGTTTTTGGCTGTGGCAGGCAGGTCTTACTTCAGTTTTGAAATATTTCGCCGGAAGGGGGCGCTGCAATCGCGATTTTTTGTGCCATTTTCAATATTGTACCGACCAAAAAAATATGAAGTTATGTATCGAATTGAGCCAAATTCTTCGCGTAAGTGCATGACTATGGCTAGTTGGTCCTCCCTGAATTTGAAAAAAATCCCCCGGAAGGCGGCGCTGCAATCACGCTTTTTGTATCATTTTCAATACTGTATCGACCGAAATACTACCTCTGACAATAAAGTTCGGTGAATCGTCCTGTAACATTAATGTAGATGAAATATTAAGGAAAGTTATTATATCATCCTTTGAAATAGTCATCTCCCATAACTATGCACTGCTTCGATCTGCTATGCATGTCCCGTGAAATTCGCAAGAAGTCTTCTTTTGGGATAAGGTTCAAAAGCTTCGTCACCTTTCATTGGATGTCAGCAATATGGTCAAATCTCTTTCAAACAGAGTTTAAGTGGTGAAAATAAGAAGAAATCTGGAGGATTGAGATCTGGCGAGTATGGTGGATGTTCAGTTTGTACCACCGCTCATGAGTTTATTTTGGTGTCTTGCAAAGCTTAAAGCCAAACTTTAAACTGATCTTTTGTTCGTTCATTTTCCTGTTCTGAGTTAAGAACCAACACACCGAGCGCAGAACATAAACGACGCTCACCTGAACAACAGTGGGGGAAGATGGTCAACACTTGCCTCTATGCAGGTGCAGCGTTTTGTTTCCCCCAGTGATTCCAGATCGGTCGTTCTGAATTCATTCACGGAACTTTATTGTGAGAGGTAATATGTAAAGTTATGGATCGAATTAAACTAAATTTTTTTGTAAATGTATGACTATGGCCAGTTAGTCCTCCATGAATTTGAAAAAAATCCGCGGGAACGGGGCGCTGCAATCGCGATTTTTGCGCCATTTTCAATATTGTACTGACCAAAAGTATATGGAGTTATGTATCGAATTGAATCATTTTTTGTGTAAGTGTATGGTTATGGCTAATTGGACCTTCCTGAATTTGAAAAAAATTCGCCAGAAGGGGGCGCTGCAACCACGATTTTTGTGAAATTTTCAATTTTGTACCGACCAAAAGTATACGAAATTATGCATTGAAATGAACCAAATTTTTTTTGTACGTGTGGCAAATTGGTACTCCCTGCATTTGAAAATAATCCGCCGGAAGGGGGCGCTGAAATAGTGAATTTTATGCCATTTTCAATATTGCACCACATAAAAGTGTATGAAGTTAATTCTAGAAGTGAATCAATTTTTTTGTATATGATTATTTTTTGGTAAGCAAGTAGCATCACTCTGAATTTGAAAAGAAAAAATCTGCATTTCACTCTATTGTCTAACGGCACGTGCAGAGACGGAAATTCGTTTTTACTCCTATCAAATGATTGAAGCAGAAATTTAAGGTAAAAGTCAAAGTTGGTATGATATTGAATTAAAATTATTAAAGAATTAAAATGAGTAACTATTTTTAAAAATATATTAATAAAATGTACGTATGAGGTAGAAGAAAGTTTTGCGATAGGTACATCCAACTAGTTATTTATAGGGCTTGAAAATGCACATGGTCGAAATATTAGGTGAGAGCAAATCCAAAATAGATTGCATTATTAGTATTTGACAACAAATTGTTCTTTCCTCGAATTAGAATTTAGAGTTCGTATTAAATAATTTTTACAGAAATTTAATATCAATAAAGTAAAAATTTATTTTTACTTCTCGTTATCTGTAAATATGTATTTTAAATAAAAATACAATTTTGTTTTATTTCAACATATTTATAAATCATTAGATTGAAAGACATCGTGAATAAGCTAATGTCTCTGGCCAATGGTGAAACACATGCATACTTTTTATCTCTTTAACTACATTAGGCTAATTTTTAAAAATTAATTCTAATAATATTTCATTTTACAATATTTGTGGGATTAATTTAATTTAAATCTCTTCAAATAGCAGATATGTAAGTTTTAAAAATGCATTTGTTCAACTAATCTTACTTTAACAGTTTCAATTGGTAAATTAAATTAAAAATTTTATTTTAAGTTTAGTAGTATCTAGAATTAAAATAAAAAAATTGTTTTAACAATTACCTCGAAAATTTAATTTGTTTCCCAAACTGTAGAAACTTAAATTTCTTTTGATTTTAATTTGATCACCTGTCGTTGTAAATTTTAAAACTCGCTTTCGCCGTGCACATCTGTAATGGAATTTGTACCGCATATTCTCAAAACTCTTAAACTCTTTTAATTTAAACCCTTAGAAGCTTAGATGTATTTATAGATGCCTATCAACTGACTTATCAATAAATATTTTGAAGTAATTGAAGCATTCTAATTGTTATATAAATTTAAAATTTCATAACACGGGATGATAAAAGTTATCCTCAATCACTTTTAACAAATTGCTTTCAATGTGAATTTTAAGCATCTAACTAGACTCGGGAGTTTTCGCAAGGTACAAATTTAGATTAGTGTAATTAAAAATATTTAAAGATAATTTATTGAACAGTTTATCAATAAATGAAATTTTCAAAATATTATTATAGTGCTTAAATTGAATAAGTGGTTAAACGGAATTTTCTGTTTTCGCTTGAGTCATTGCTTTTTTCCCCCCTGAGTATATGATTTCATACAAAAGAATAAAAGAGAGAGAGCGATACACATTTAAAGCTACAATTATAGGAAATTTGAGTCAAGTTTAATAAAAATATTTTACAACAGAATTTTGATTTAAAACAGTTTAACTGTATTATTTATTTATCTTCTTTGTACTTTTTAAACTTTTTTCATAAACAAATTTCTGTTGAACCGAAACATAACAATGAGGTAGCCAATGACGGTAATGACGGCTCACGGTAATTCTAGTGATGTGTATGTACACTGGTATACAGTCAAAACTCGTTAATATGAACACGCTTAACATGAATAACTTTTAATATGAATTGTTTTCACAGTCCCCCATAAAGACGAATACAAAGAATCGATACTGATAACATGAATTACTGTTAAAATGAACAAAATTTTGCTTCCCCTTGAGGTTCACGTTAACAAGGTTCGACGGTATATATACTGAGAGAGAGAGAATGAAAATAATAGTTCTACCAAAAGAATAGTTCCAAAATCTCTTTTAGTTAAATTTAAAAACTAGTGTGATATGAATTAAAAACTGAAACTAAAAAAATTAACGTTTATGGAAAAACTGATAATATTTACTTGACTACACTGATATACACTGATAATGTGAAAATATTTTCAGTAATAAATAAATGCAAAACAAGAATTTAATACATAAACTACTTTAAAAAAATTTATTCATTTTGAAACAATTTGATTAAATGTCTCATGCATTAAATATTGAAGCTTAATACTGAAAATAAAATCCTTTTTATTTTAAAATTGAGAAATAGTTAAATCTTATCATTGCAGTAGTTTATCTAAAAAATGTAATTTACGAAATTTCATTATTCGAATGATTTTATACATCATTATGGAAATAATATTACAAAACAACATTTTGTATAACACCAACAGGTGACAGAAATTCCATGATGTCAGTTGAAGTGTCGTCCTATATGTGTACAAAAAATCTTTGTTAGCATTCTATATAAGAACATATATTTTCAGGTGAAGACCAAAGACGATTTCCAGTGACTCAAATGAAAATGATATTAAGCCCTTGAGGGGCAAAGCACATATGTTCCTAAAATGTTCAAATGATTGATTGACACCGGGATTCACAAACAGATTTATATGATAGAAAGTAAAAGCTGTTTTTCGCGTACATTGTACAAAGCAAATCTTAATACTAACATTCCGGTGCCGATGTGGCATAAGGAAATTAAAATTAAGTGGTATATATAATATACCGGTGCCCTTTAAGGGGTTAATGATATCTGCACCGATACTTCATACATTTTTATGGTGGCGTTTGAACAACATCAGCCTTATATGCTCTAGCTCAGTGATGCACAACCTTTTTACCAGAAAATCGTTTGCCACCGGAATATTTGAAAAGTGTTGTATCTTTTCTTTAATAGCAATGTTTCTGTCATTACTATAAGCAAAATTATTCTGCATAAGAATTGTGGTATCATTGTGGCCCGCGGGCCAAAGGTTGTGCACCCCTGCTAGCTGACGTGCCTAGTCGAGCTAATCTATGCAAAGTATCGTTTGGAAGTTATTTCAGGGGCAGGGATATTCATTTATCTTTTCACATTTTAGTAAAATTGTAGTAATATTTTAATTCTATATTACTGTACATTTAAGTTATGCTAAGTTCTGCATTTTGTCGAGTTACTTATTTCAGTTATTTAAGTTGGACTTTTTGTTGATTTTTATCTTAGATAATTCTAAAACCTATTTATTTATATGAATTATTTCGTGTACATAAAGCTTGTTATGCCTCGCAAAACCTGAAAAAGCGCGTACATTTTATATTTATATGCTCCTCAGATCTTCCGAGCTAAAAGTTGATGCTGTTTTCTGTAGCGTTTGTTTATAGTTCTTATTATCCATGTTTCATGTTTTTTTATGGTTCTTTTTAAATCAGATTTTGCTTATTAAATTTTATAATTACATTTATTGCTTGAATTGCACATATATACAGGGTGTCTAAAAATAATGAAACTTTCTTTTAATTTCTAACCTAGAGGATATATATCTAGGCAATGTAAATTTTTATAATGTTGAAAACAAGGAAGACATTAAGATAAAATCAAATTTTTGAAAAAAATATATATGTATACTAGAAACTATATTTTTAATTTTTGTTATTGTTTTTAGATATTCATAACACAAAACACATCATATCACAAAATGCAGAAAAAGAAAAAACTTTGTTTATGAACTTAACTTGGGAAAAAAGAAAAAAAAACACGGTTGCTCCAAGCTATCCCTACCCGCTACTGCTTTTAATGACTTATTTCGTACATACTGAGCTGTCAGTTAGACAAGCTTTACAAGAGTAAAAGCGGAAGAAGACACTGCCTTGCAAAAAATATAAACTACTTAAAATTATTTTATTTTCTCAATTTAATATTTCTGGTATCAAACAAATATATTTTTTTAGATTTATTATCTCTGACAATAAAGACAAAAATGAATAAATATTGAAGAAGAATTGAATAAATATTGATAGAAGTTTGAAAAAGTCTTAAAAACTGTGACTGTTGTAAATAGTTTTTAAAATATGTTTTTTTTCGTTAATGTTAAAACAATAATTATGAGCCTGTTTGAATGAAACACTCATCATTTTTTGTGATAAACCACTTAACTGATTCTTTCTGTTTACGTACAGTAATTTGAAAATATAAGCTAAACATCACTAACTTTGATCTAAACTGTTAGTAACATTTAACCTAATAATTTTTGCCATTAAACTGTAAGAAGTCGTCAAAAAATTTAGCGGTGTCAAATAATTTTATGTGATGAGCCCATCGATCTCCTCTTGTCCGTACGACGTACGGGCAAATAAGTTAAGAGGTTAAACGGTCTATGACACTGGTCTCCTATTTTTTTTTCTATAATATGTTTAAAACTCTTTATATTTTTTACTTTTATTTTGAATCACCTAGTGTATGTTAAAATTTCAAAGTTTAAATATTGATATATAGGGTGTACACTCTGAACGGTGGCTAATGGCTAATTTCTAAACAATTAGTCGTAGACATATAGTTCCAATAGCAAAAATGTTTTAAATTGAGTTTTAAACTGAGTTTTAAACTGAGTGTTTTAAGTATTTTTAAGTAATCAAAAACAAATTATTAAAAAATTACAAAAATTAAAATTTTATGCGATCCCCCGGTCCTATAAGTGATATTTAGTATTTATTTTACCACTACTATAACAAATAAGACAAAAAAGTTCCATTCATTTGCGATTAAAACTCACCGGGTAATAGCTGTTTGAAGTTGAAGCATCTTTTTTGCTGCAAAATAGGGGTCAGTCCCAAATTCACGGGAAATAAAAATAAAAGTCAGATATAACATTTAAGAATTTATTTGAGAATAAAAAGATTTTTACAATATTACTTTTAAATGTATGTTGATGTTTACATATTAAAGCATGCATGCCCAGTAGCAGAAAGTTGTGGTTGTGTCTGCGACAGCAATGCAGCAGGATGAAAATTGTCTGCGGCAGGGCGTGTTATAATTTTCTTATGTACATTATAAATATAGTTCTTACTGATTTATTATTATAAAAAGACAACTATATTCCAATTATAATATAACCTGAATAAGTAAATAGTAAAATTAATATCTTTTGAAGAATTAGATTAATAATGAATACATAAAGTGGTTCTTTACGTTTGAAGTTAAGGCTAAATCTATTTAAAATTAAATAGTGTGCTTCTATTGAAAACAATGTTTAGTTTCTTACCTTGCCTAAGTATTCAAATCTATAGAAGAAATAAATACAATGATATTAAAGGAAAAAAATCATTTATATTGTCACAAGTGAAATAGTGATAAAATGAAGAAAAGATTTCCAATCCATTGAACAGTAGATGCTATACGGCTTCCTTAAATCCTAACATTTATTTACTTGTTAAATCACAATAAAAAGTTAAAATAAAATATGTTATAATAAAATGTTGAAATGTGCTAATTTTTTTTTCAAAAAAAGTTAACAAAAATTAGTTAAAATATCAAAATTTTAAAATTTTTTCAATAAGGCTGCTTTGAAAATTTAAAGTCACTATTTCTTTACCATAAAGTGCATATGTTATACTTTTAAAGTAGCGATACCTTGAAATACTAAGTAAATATTATGAAAAAGAAATAGAAAATTCTGAATGATAATTTTTATAAATACACTGGATGTTTATCTGAAATTTTGTTAAAATTTGCAGTGCTAATTTATGGTCAAATAACGAATTTTGGTGAAAAAAAAATCTTGGTACAGGAAAATCAGTGTTTGAGAAAGAAAGAGAATCAAAAGTTTGTAGCAGCAAAAACAAGAATTTTGTAGTAAAAAAATACTTTTTTGCACTTTTTTAATGAAATTTCATTTCTTACGTGATTGTTTGACGAAATATGCAGCTTTTTCGCGATTTTTTGGCGAAATTTACCATTTTTCTCGATATTTTTTGACAAAATGCCTTTTTTTCGAAAACTTTTGTCAAAATCTGCCGTTTTTTCACGATATTTTGATGAAATCTATCTTTTTTTACTAACTTTTGTTGAAATCTGCCGTTTTTTGGTGAAATCTATCGTTTTTTTGCGATCTTTTGATGAAACTTATAATTTTTTTCACGATTTTTTAAACGAAATTTATTGTTTTTTTTTAATGACTTATTGATGAAATCTCTCGTTTTTCCCGATATTTTGACGAAATCTGTCGTTTTTTCAAGATTTTTTTGACGAAAGATTCCATTTTTTTACGCAAATTTTTGACGAAATTAGCCGTTTTTTTTCGATTTTTTTAACGAATTTTACAATTTCTTCGCGATTTTTTTTACGAAATCCGCCTTTTTTCGAGATTCTTTTGTCAAAATCTGCCGTTTTTCCACAATAATTGGATGAAATCTATCTTTTTTTACGATCTTTTGTTGAAATCTTCCGTTTCTAGCGATTTTTTGATGAAATCTATCGTTTTTTCGCGATTTTTTGATAAAACTTGCCGTTTTATCACGATCTTTTGATGAAACGTACCGTTCTTTCGCGATTTTTAAAAAGAAATTTCTTGTTTTTTCATGACTTATTGATGAAATCTTTTTTTCGCGATCTTTTGACGAAATCTGTCGTTTTTTCGCGATCTTTTGACAAAAGATTCCGTTTCTTTTCAAGATTTTTTGACAACAAATACCATTTTATGGGCGATTTTTTGACGAATTAGCCGGTTTTTACGATTTTTTAACGAAATTTACTATTTTTTTTATGATTTTTTTTGACGAAATCTGCCATTATTTCGCTATCTTTTGTCGGAACCTGCAGTTTTTCGCGATCTTTCGATGAAATCTGTCATTTTTTTCTTGCGATCTTCGGATGAAATTTGCCGGTTTTTTCGCGTCCTGTCCATGTTTTTTTTCCAAATAATTACATTTTTTTTTCTTTTCCAAGTTGGCAAATTTATCTGCAAGGACAAAAATAAATCTGCGACGCACGTCGCGCGTCTCGCACTTTCTGCTACCGGGCATGCATGTATTAAAAATATAATTAAAATATATATATATATATATTGTTAAATTAAATTATGAAAAGCAACAGTCACAATTAGTTACAAATTGTTACATATTTAAAAGTCTATTAGATTTCTCAACCTAATAGAATTTGTTGTAGTTCTATGAACATGTGCGTCCCTAAAATCGTATTAATATTACATTGTTATTGGATATAAATGAGTCTGCGATTTCAACCTCGATCGGATATTTGGAAGCGAGTTAAAATTTGAACACAGATTTAGAACTAGGAAAACATACAAATGAACGTTATAAGTAAAATAACACACCTTTTTAAAACAAAATCATGAAAAGAAACAGCTTCATTTCTTTACAAAATAAAACATATGTAAAAATAAAATTAAGGATGTAAATTTCAAAACTCGTCTTGCCGCTTTTGTTTTTATATTATTCTATACCAATCTGTATTAATGTAACACTACAACCTCCAAATTTATAATGAATACCAATTAGACCTGTTGCAAACCGTACGTATTCGTTACTAAGAAACGGGTATTCCCTAAGATACGAAATACCGAAGCGTTATTTAAAAATACCACTCGTTAGCCGTTACCGGAGTAAATATGCAACCGAACAAAGTGGAACTAACTTCAAACGCTGCTTACGATTGTATAATTCATGCTTTCTCGCGAGTCCGCCTCAACAAGTATATTAAATTTACATATTAAAAAGAAAAATATTAATTGTGTATTTAATAGAAATGTCCACTACTTAGAGTGAAACATGCGATAACGAAACCTGTCGATAACGGAAAGTATCATTAAGCGAATTCTCAAAAACGTTTTACCCCGCTTAACATCGCAAATTTTTCACATACTCATAGACTCAATCTAATGTATAAAATCGTAATAAGGCACTAAGGTAATATAAGTGATATCAAATCGAATACCATTATGTATTGAAGATCAAGTAATAATCTAATGCATTTATATGGTGACAAGGGGCGTGTGAAGAGAAAATTTTCTTGTAATAGGCCAAAAATGAGGTTAGTATTATAAATTTTGTTCCCCATAAATCTCCGGACCCGGACGGCCTCTCCCTTCGCCCCCCTTTCGCACGGCGCTGATGGTGACCCTTCAAACATAAATCTTTCCAGAAATATTTCATCATTCCTTAATTACAGCTATAACGAATATTTTATTCTACTATAAGCTTACATTCTTTTTACAGTGAAATTATAAGGAAATTTTATTAGATTAAATGCATAATTAATACAAAATTAGTTTAATTAAACTCTTAAATGATAAACACGCGTTGTTTTTCTATTGCTTAGATCGATGGCTCTTTTTTAAATCGAAATATTAATACATAATATGTAATCTAAAAAAAAAGCGCAAGTATTTTGTTTAAGTTTTAAGAACATATATAAAACTTCATATCTGTAAGATAAATAGTACAATCCCTAAACGATCTCAAAACAATCGTTCTTCTAAAAGCATTTTTTTCTGCTTCAAAAACACCCTCCAAATTCACACTTACATATTCGGAAAAATAACGGATGTTGAAATAACAAAACACATTTCTATCTTTCTTTTTCTTAATACCCAAACAATTAAATGAAATACCCGTATATGATACTAATACGAGAACAGAACTGTTGCAAACCGCACATATTCTTTAACATATAACGGGTATTATCTAAAAAACGAAATACTGAATCGTTTCTTTGAAATATCACTCATTTGTAGTTACTGTCAATACGCCACCGAAAAAACGAAACTAACTTCAAACGATGTTTTACGTACGTTTGTGCAAGCGCCGATTTTAGTTATTTTGATATTTGGTTTTCGTAGGAGCTTATTGATTTATTTATTTTCGAAAGAAAAATAAGTAAATTGTGGACATGTTTTTCTGCAGTATCAAGTGATAAAGCAAAATGTGATTTATCACAAATGAAGTATTCAAGTAAAAGGGGTTCAACAACGAATTCAAAAAAGGCATTTATTAGTAAAGCATCGTCCATCACATGATAGTTTGTTTCCATCAAAACCATTGTTATCGCCATTATTGAGCCAGCAGCTTAGTAATAATGATGAAAGTGTTGCAGAGAGATCAAATTTCCTTGATGATCCGAATCTCCTCCTGTCTGAATGTGTTTCCATAAAAAGACAAACAGATCTCTCAAGGTATGTAAAGAAACCTATTAGTGCTCCTAATGAAAAAAATATATACTATACATATACTGATTTAGTTATACATGGTTGTTAAAGATCTTCATCCATTTTTGATTGTAGACGATTTCAGTTTTAATGATTAATTAACTACCTTGAACTAAATTACAGATTAGCTTTAAGTATATTTTTTCCTATAAAAATATTTTTGCACGCGTATTTATACTTTATATTTGAAAACATTTTTATGACAAAGACGAATTTTTAGATTGCTTTTAAAAATGTGTTTATGATAAAGCTTCTTTTTCTTTTCCCTTTTTTCGTTAATTGTAGAAATATATGAGTATTTGCTGTTTGTTTTTAAATTTCATATTTGAAGAAAAAAAAAGTATCTTAAAATATAAATAAAAATTTTCAGAGATAATAATAATGTGATTGAAGTACTAATGTAGATGTTGTTTGATAGGATGATCACACAAGAAATAAAACATTGCTTTTAAATTATTCCGGGAATTAAATTTTCTGTACATATAATTACTTTAAGTGTATAATTAATAAAAAGATTGCTTCTAAAAACATTTTGCTTGATTAATTGCATTTCATAATTTTATTGTATAAATTTTCAAAGCTTTTACTCTTGCTAAATTGCTTTCTCCGATTATTCTTAATTTTCATAAGTAATAAATTCTACAATTTAGACATGGTGTACTAAATTATGTATCGTTTTTTAATTGTGTTTGCCTTTTTTCATACAAAATTAGAAGCTTGATTAAATCTATGTTTTATGGACAGATGGCAGCACTAAACAATATGTGAAGAGTAAAAAATACGAATTCTTCCAAAGACTCATGTTGTAAGTAGATTTCTTGCAGTTATTGGCCCGTTTCTGAGCAGTAACGAGTAACGACTATTTTCAAACGGGTAGTGAGTTTTAAAATAACGCCATCATACGGGTATTTATTTAGTCGTTAGTTTTACAGCACTAATACCAATACACGCAAATGAAGGTTTTTCGCAAATTCCCAAAATTTGATTTTCATGATAAAGAAAATTTTTAAACTCAAGTCTTCAATTATTTAAACCAGCCTAGAAGTTAATTAAATAAAATTGACGCTACCATAAAACTTATACGGTGGCAGCAGTTTCAGTTAAATCGCATTATAAATTCTTTTTTAACCTCATTTAAAACATTTTCGTGATTGGAACTATATGTCTATGACAAATGGTTTAGGAATTAGCTATTGGACAGCGTTAGAAATGGACGTGCTTCATAACACTTTATCACTTATTAAGGAACTGCAAGAAGTGTAAGTCACCGATTTTGACGAAAGTGGTATCGTTGGAAAGATCTCATCGTGATCAGTAAAAAACTCAATGGATAACTCCCGTCGCAAACGAGTTGTTTTTGAGATATCCGACAATTTATATCACGTAGCTAGTGCACACTTAATGGGGGATCGCAAAAAAATTTAGTCTCGATTTTAACTTAAGTGATATCGTTGAAAAGATATCATCGTGAGGATTAAAAAACTCAAAGGAACAACCCGTCGGAAATGATAAGTTTTCGAGATATACGACAATTTGTGTCAGGCAGCTAATGCACACTTACTGAGAAACTGCATTAACTAGGGAACTGCAAGAAATGTAAGTCACCTATTTTGACGAAAGTGGTATCATTGGGAAGATCTTATCGTTAGCAGTAAAAAAATCAAAGGAACTCCTCTTCGGAAATGAGTCGGTGTCGAGATATCCGACAATTTATGTGACGTAACTATTGCATACTTGCTGGGGAATCTCGATAGTTTAGATTTTGACGATAGTGGAATTGTTGGAAAGATCTCATCGTAAGGAGTAAAAAACTCAAAAGAAGTACCCGTCGGAAATGAGCCATTTTCGAGATATCCGATTATTTATGTCACGTAGCTAGTGCATACTGGGTTAGGCACACTCAACGGGGGACCGTAAAAAACTGTGGTCTTAGTTTTGACGAAAATGGTGTCGTAGGAAAGATATCATTATGAGAAGTAAGAAACTCAATGGAACTACCTATTAGAAAGGAAAGATTTTCGAGATATCCAGCACTTTATATCACTTTATGTAGTTTCTCAGTAAGAGTGCATTAGCTACCTGACACAAATTGTCGGTTATTTCCTAAACTTCTCATTTCAGACAGGTGGTTCCATTGAGTTTTTTAATCCTCACGATGATATCTTTTCAACGAGTTAAAATCGAGACTAAAATATTTTGCGCTCCCCCATTACATTCACTAGATGCGTGACATAAATTGTCGGATATCTCAAAAACGACTCATTTGCAACGTGTAGTTCCATTGAGTTTTTTACTGTTCACGGTGATATCTTTCCAACGATGCCACTTTCGTCAAAATCGGTGACTTACACTTCTTGCAGTTCCCTAGTTAGTGTACGTTCACTTAAAGCTAACTCCAACTCAGCCGTTTCAGTTACAGAAAAATGGTTTAAGTCATGAAATTTAAAGTTTCATAACTTGGTCAATTTCAATGTTAGATTAATAGGACCTTTTCTCTATTGTTCTTAGAGTGATGAAATTTTTTAGTAATATCACTTATAGGATCGGGGTGGCGCATAAAAATTTTATTCTCGTAATTTTTTATTAAAAAATTTTATTGACCTAAACCGCTTAAAAAAAATTCTTCGTCTTTTTAAAAGCATTTTTTTTTTAATTGGAACTATATGTCTATGACTAACAATTTATGTATTACCTATTGGCCGTCGTTGAGAGTGGACACCCTGCATACTAAAACCTTTCCTAAAATAGTATCCATCTAACAGTATAAGTTCTATAAAAAAAAAAAAAAAAAAAAAAAAAAAAAAAAAAAACTTCAATAGAAGCGGAAGAGTAAGCGGAAAACCAAAAATTTATGTTTGTAAAATATATATACCAAGCGGAAACCGTCGAAATTTGACGAAAGAAACTCTATAGGAAAGAACTGTTTCATTGATAAATTTAAAAAAATAGTTACAGAAAAAAAAAACATCTTATATTGGTCAGTCTCAAACAAATATTATTTTAAGCTGAGATTAACTAAGTCAATAAAACGCAATTATCCAAATTATTAAACGAAATAAAACCGAAATTTACCGGATTTTATAACAGTTGCGATATTTTTCAAATAGTATACGCATTTTAATTTCCTTTTTTTTTTCAATTTTAAGAGAAAATTCTGTTGCCACAATTAATAAATTGGTACTAAAAATTATTTTTAAAAAATATGTCTAAAAATTAAATTGAGGTACAGCTTTGAAATAAATTGCATTTAAAAATACATTTTTTTGCTCTATACGAGGGTGTAAAAATGTACGATGTTTAGAAATGTAAAATCTGCAGTACCGAAAATTGCAAAAATTAAAATTGCATGGAAAAGGGATGACGATTTGAATTTTGATATATATTTTTTTTTTTGTGCTATCGATTTGAGATCGTCTTTCATAAGGGATTTTAAAAGTGTTTTCAAAAAGCGGGCTTTTTATGCTCATTACTCAGAAGAATTAATATGCGTGACTTTATCCTGCAATGTTCATCAAATTATAAAATATGAGAAGAGGCCACAATCTTAATATACGAGATACGGAATGAAGCGAATTTATTTTATCGCATTTATCAGCACCTTTTTTAGCATATTGTAACCGAGAATGAGTTCAGGTTTTCCATTCCTGCATCAATTCCAGCTTTATAATGAAATTATATACCAATACCACTACTCTATTCTATTTTCGTACTTTTAAAACCAGTGGTTTTTTTTTTCAGAAAACTAAACGTCTAGTTTTATTGAGAAGTCAGATAGATTTCCTCTTTCAGATCGAAATAAATAAATAAAATAATGTCTTTACTAAATATTCTTTCACTAATATCTCATGCATAATTACACTTCTTTTCTGCCGTTAAAATCGGGTTTTCAATATTATTTCTTGGATTGAACACTGCCCTTACTCTAAGTAAAGAGTGCGTGCAAATGTTATCTATATTATCGATTAAAAAAAAGGTTCTACGAAAAAAAAAGTAGTAATTTATATGTCATTTTTACCTACAAATATAAACATTTTAACTTTACGCACTTTTTAATTTCACGAGTTCAATATTAGAAATTTAAAGTACAGTATAACCTTGTTAATACGCGCCCCGCTTAATACGCGAATTTTCTCTGATCCCTTGAAATACTCCTATCTCACGCATATAAAAACCCCTATTTAATACGCGAATGGTTATTACGCGAACCTGTTTAATACGGGAAATTTTATCAGTTCCTAGAATGAAAAACCTACATTTAATACGCAAATGAGCTTAGTTCTAAACATACGAGTTTTTAGATGAAGTATTTTCCGAAGCATTTTATACAACAATCTTTTAAACAATTACTTAACTTATTTTTTACAAAGCAATTATTTAAACCCAATTAAACTGAGCATTTCCCCCCTCAAAACCACTAGATTAGGACTCCGATCCGAGGCTAGCACAAGACTGCCGAATTAAAACTCTCCCAGTGAAATCTCATAAGCAAGACGAGGTGCAAAAGTTAAAGACATTATGCATGCTTTGAAAGACACCAGTTTTCATTTGGAGAGTATACATAAAACCACAATGTAAAAATTTTAATGGAAATTCAATTTTTAAAAAATACAGCATTTAGAAATTTTTAACTTATGCATTTCGGCCTATCATGAGACGCTAATTAAGAATATGTTACTAAAAAATAATTGATGCAAAACTTTTTGAAATCATTAAAAACCTGAGTGTTTTGTCGTGGTTTCGTTCGTTTTCTGTATGCAAAGGCTCAAAAAATCAAATTAAGCAAAGCAGAATGTAACTTCAGTTCAATACTTTTCTTGCGATTTTTGTCAGTTAAAAATACGAGGTGGAACCCGTTGAAATTCGACGAAAGAAAATCTTTAAGAGAGAGCTGTTTCATTGATTTATAATAAATCTACAACATTAGTTACAGTAAAAAATACATTCTATATTGGTCAGTCTAACTCTTAAACAAATATTATTTTAAGCTAAAATTAACAACATATTATAAAACTCAATTATCCAATTTATTAAAAGAAATAAAACCGAAATTCCCCGAATTTATGACAGACGATATTTTAAAAATAGTATACGCATTTTAATTTCTATTTTTTCCCTTTCAATTTTAAGAGAGTATGAAAAGATTATACTCTTCAGACTATAGAAGGCTTTTAATATTTCTATGTAACAAATTTCATGCTAATTTATTACACATTTCATACGCTTCTAGGATTTGCCCTTTTGCTAGAGTTTTCGTAAAATAATATTTGCTTATACTTAATGAAATTAATTTTAGCTTTAGATATACAACATCGAACCCGTATTTTACGAAATTTCCGGTAGTAAAACACCTAAAATCTTCTGAATCCCCTGCTGCAAAAGGGGCGGAGCATATAGGATAAATTTTAAACTTCTTACCAATATGTTTTATCGAGAATTTTCAAGATGTATTCCCATTGCATATCTTGCAAAAATGTCTTTTGAAGATTATTTAAAAAATATATTGGTAGGTACAGTAAAATTTGTCCATTATAAACCGTACCCTGTCTGATCTTACGTATCAGACAGGGTACGGTTTTTTTACGGTACGGTAATTTTTTATTTTAGTTCGCATCTCAAACAATGGGAGGCGCTGACGGCGATTGAAGGCCAGGTCGACGCTTCACTCAGCATTGATCACCTGGCCTTCAATCGCCGTCAGCGCCACCTATTGTTTGAGATGCGAACTAAAAAAAAATTACGGTAAAAAAAAAACTCCTGACATTATACATAACCCTCCTGCAAAAAATTTTTAAATAGCTGTCACCGTTTGAGTTATTGAATTTTAAAATCCATCAGTCATTTTTTGGACACCCGGTATATATATATATATATATATATATATATATTTGGGTTTAATGTTTCGAACTGTCTAATAACATTTGAGTTATAAAATTGTGCATATAATATTTCTTGGGACATGTGACCTCAAGCAAGATATAAAAAACAAATACAGAGGAAAAATAGATAAGTGTATCACCCTAAGTATCACACATGTCAGATAAAAAATTTCCTGACAGAGCTTCACTCGAAATATACTCGAAACTCTACAGCATTAAAATTTGTTTGGTAAAGAAATATAAATACTAAAAATGTAGATTGTATACTGTTACCTTTGAAAATTTTAGTGTAAAAAATGAAGACGTCGAAATGTTATTCAACTTCTTGGAAAAGTTTTAATGCAACATTTATTCGAAAAAATTCTATTTATATCTTTATTCATATAAAATTATCTGAAATTTATTGAATTTATTTAAGACGATTTCAGCGAGCCTGTTTTATTAACCTTTCGGGACAAGCGAATTTAAATATATTGTTAATAACACTGATAAACAAGGTTTCTGTTTCTAACTAAGTATGTGGTGACTTTTATATTTTAGGTGGTGCTGTGAAAGAATATGCCATTAAAAAGTTTCCATCACCCACAGATTTTTAAAAAATTCAAAATCCTGAAAATCTCAATTTTTTAGTATTTATTCAAAACATACACCTTATGAAATTTATCATTTGGTATTTTAGTAATGACAAACTTTTAAATAAACATTTATAAAGCTTAAAATTAATATTTAAAACACTGAAAGTATGCATTGTTTATAAAGTTCCAAAAAAATATAGATTTTTTGTAAAAAGAAATGATATTAATAAGAAATTTCATACTTTATGTAGCTGTAAATGTCTTATCTGTGGGTGCTTTCTTATAGGTCATTGTTCCGAGTTATATTGTCAATTTAAAGCAGACATTAAGCCACTTATATCATTACAATAGCGTAAATAATCTTTTCTTTTAAAAAATGTTAAATATTTCTTATATCAATCTCGATAAATAGATATCTTTGTATAGTTTTTCAGGAGATTCCAACCTTGCAATCTTGATCAAGTAATTCTGAGTTTTCTTCTGATAAATTTAAGTCTCTTACAAAATCATTTAATTCTTTTTGAGTTATTAGGTGTGGTTCTTCATTTGTGCCAGGAGATTAGTTCACATTAGATGTCGAGGAAGTTTCAGTTTCACCGATTTCCATTTCTACTGCTGCATCATCATATGTAAAACTCTCTGGAGGTTTCGGTATTTTTAAATCATCATTATGTAATGCTGGTCACATTGCTGAATCTAAGTTCGTGTACTTAATTTTATGTTTACTTCTTGCAAAGAATCCTTTAATTTTTGTAATACATTAGTAGCAGTCAGTCATTTGATCCTTCGGCACGTGTCATATCATGGGTATAGCAAATGACATACACTTGTTTGTACCTTTCATCCACGTCCGGAGGTTTGTAGCAAGTTGTGTATAACAAAAACGAGGTGCTTATTTATTATCTCGTTCAACTACTTTATATCCAAAGTACATATGATAGGCGCATCGATGCTTTTTCAAAGTTAACTCCCCGCACACACAGCAAAAAGAATTCATTAACGCATCTTCTAGAAATGTTTTACATATTGTAGAGGAAGATATGATAATTATAATCAAAATTCAATTAAAAAGTCTTATAGAACAAAGAAATAGTAGTATATTCGCCCCGAAAGATAAGTTTCCACTGTCAAGGATTTGCGTTAAAGTCAAATACTGTGGGGGTGGCTAGAGCTGTCTGTTCAAGGTCGCTAACAGAAAATTTATTAGGGGGACATCTGTTTCTACTCTCTTGCTGTATCTTATATAGTTGTAATAAGCAAAAAGAATGTTTGTGTGGATCAAATACATGAAAGAGAATAATATAATATAATTATAATGCCTATACGATGCCTACATACTCCAAAACGTATAAATGAAATATCTCAAAAATGGAGGGTGATAGAAAATTTTTACAAACATATTCTTTTTCAGCAGCTTGAAATCTATAAGAAACACCCAATGTATATAGAGAAATCGAAAATTCGTTAAAATTTGTTTATCAGTGTAATTTATCACCGGTTTTGTAAAACAACAATTTTTACATACTAATTAAATCAGGAAAATGCTCGGACTTAGCACGGCGCCCTTGGACAGTCGTCATTCGTAGAATATCCCCTATACAGCGGGCATTGAACTCTTCAATAATGTGTAAGGAAAGTGGTGTATAATATATATTTTTTAAATTTAAGTCGCGATTAAAGAGGTTTAGAAGTCAAGTAATTTAAAGAGCTGAAGTTGGTGACTTCTATAAAACAACACATAATTATAATCTCAATTCATTTTATTAGATATTAATATTATTTTTTGCATTTCACATTAGACATAGATGAAAAAATAATAAACATTTTTTCTAAGACTTATCTTTCAGTTTTAAACTTTATCTCTAAATCCGATAAATTAAAAGTAAGATATTTTCTCTTTTCATTTATTTTCGTTAAGGTGTCTTACAAGTCCCTAAATATAGAGGTACAACTTTTATATCAAATCTCCTGTGAGTTCCACATAAACTAATCGAAGTTATTTTGGTGAAGGTATTTGATCTTTTGATTCATTTAGGTTTTTCTCTTATATAGTTAAGAATGTTCTTGGATTTAGAAAGTGAGTTAGTTTTACCTAAAAGAATGTACAATAACAATATAAAAAAGTATTACTATAGGATAAAAGCACACCTGCATTTAAATATTATTTTTTTATATGCAATTGTCGTTAAAATGCAGTATAATAATAAAATATACAGTTATGACTAATAATCGAACTTATATTTTATAGCTATTAAAAATACATTTTAAAAATTACATTTTTAACAATGAACTTAGACTTTGATTACTTATTACATTTAAAAACAATTTCGATTTATATATATATATATATGTGTGTGTGTGTGTGTGTGTGTACAAATTAAATATATTTGCCAGGTTTAGATGAATAATGATGATTTTTGTATGCTTTAAACAACATTAAATAGTATGCAATTTATTCCCAATATTAAAAGTAAAACTTAGTTTTTTTTAAAATGTCAATACGTACTTTTGAAAAAATAAAAGCATCCTTTTTTGTCTACTATATTAATTACAAAAAACGAAAAACAGTTTACTCAATTCAACTCGGAATTGAATAAACTGTTCGGAGGGCAATTCGGAAAGTAACCTCCGTTTATGAATTTAAAAAAAAAACTAATGGAAGGAAACATGTTTTATTACACACGTATGAAAGACACGTTCTTCAGCTACTTCTTAACATAATTGCCGTATTAATTAAAACAATTATCATAACGGTAAACCAGCTTTGAAATTCCATCGTCAAAGAATTCTGCCGCCGGCCTATTCAACGGCGATTATTTTAAAATTCAATTCGCACCACTCTTTCAATCCAAAGAATGTTTACAAAATAGTGGGTCAAGTAAAATATTACGAGAGCAATTCGGAATTTGTCAGTATGAATAAAAGAATATGTTAAAATTCTTTGGATTGAAAGAGTGGTGCAAGTTGAATTAAAAAATAATCGCTGTTGAATATGCCGGCGGCAGGAGTCTGTGACGATTGAATTTCAAAGCTGATTTACCTTCATGATAATTGTTTTAATTAATATGGCAATTATGTTGAGACGTAGCTGAAGAACGCGCCTTTCATACGTGAGTAATAAAACGTGTTTCCTTTCATTAGTTTTTTTTTTTTTTTTTTTTTTTTTTTTTTTTTTTTTAATTCATAAACGGAGGTTACTTTCAGAAATGCCCTCGTAATTTGTTTTTGAACGACTTCAAAAAAGGAGGTGGTTATAAATTCGACCTTTTTTACGCATATTTATTATACGTTTACCGATTACTCCAAAACTAATCGACTGATTATATATATGTTTATTATAATTGAAAGTGAATATTATATTTCCAATTTTTTTATGTCCGTTCCACCAAAGCACATCTAAAACTATGATGCGTCTCACCCTTTTCCGTTTTATATCATATAAATCTTATTACAAAAAAAAAAAAAAAAAAAAAAAATCTCTTTCTCCGGGAAGATCGAAAAGAAAAGTAACTCTGATAAGAGAATTCACTTTCTTTATTTCATCAAAATCATATTTTTATGTTTTTAACACAACTCTACAAATGCAATGAAGTCATGGAATTTCGCATTTACATTCAGGAAAGTTTTATTGTAATTTGGAAACTTACGTCAAGTCTAAAAGTGATAAGACTAAATCTTTATCTTCGTAAAATTTCTTGAAATCTCTGTGAAATTTTACATTACATTTGATAGAATTGATGCATTTTATACTGAATTTTACTACATTATTAATCCCTTCAGTAATAATGTCTAGGTAATACTGAATTCTCAGCGGAAATAAAAAAAAAAAAACTTTTCATTAAAAATAAGAAATTTTTCAACCTTATAAAGCCAAATGTAAAAATATAAGATTTGTTACAAGTTTCTGGTGAGAATCTCGTTTAAAATAGTTGGGATAAAATATATCTCACCGCAAAGCTAAGCGGTTAGAAGAGGAAGGCAATATTTGTATATTACCGTATTTGCAGGGATAATATATTTCACAAGTAGCATTTCCAAATTATCACTTTTATAAATTTTAAGAAACTATTTTTCCTCCTTATAACATACTTGTTTGATAGCAGGCTTTCAGACAAGACTTTTTCCCCGATTTTAATCCGTAAGCACACGCACAGGGTATTTTTGACCCGACGCTCCCTATAATGCTCAGGCTTTTCAGGAATTTCTCTAGACTTGCACCTGCCACTTCCGGTACCTTACTGGGTGGTCTAGCAAGAGAGCATCCTGGGAACAGTAACTTGAAAGACGAGATTTTTCTATAGTGTGAATGGGTCAGTTTTACCCAATATACAAAATATCTAAATTAACAAAATATAAAATTTTTTATACACTATATTGCTTGTAATGCTATTTAAACATATTTTTTTCAAGAGAAAAATCGTTAAAATTATGTACTAAACGTGTAAGCGTAAGAAAACGAATGACTGCCGAAACAATATACAAAATTAAGATGTAATTTCTTTTGGGTTTTTTTTTGTTTTGAAATTTAATTTTTAAAACAAATAATATATCTTGGTACTTAAAAAACGATTTAGATAATACTTTTGACTTTATTTATTTTATTTATAATGTCCATATTTTACCAAGAAGCTGATGAAAAAAGTTAGGATCATATTGACCTAGTGCGTGTGGTTACGTCATAGAAATGGGTGCATGTGCTGAAGGGTTAAATATAAATATACATATATATCACAGAGTATGTTTATATGTTGTGTATGTGGACTGCAGAGAAGCGATAAGAAGTTTACTATCTATCCATTTCTCTTCGCAACGCGCACAGAGAATTATTAATGACATAAAAGTGAAGCGTTATTTAGATAATTCGAAACATGTTTTAGATTAAACATTTCTAAAAATTCAATTTTACATACACCTTACAAATTTCATGTATAAGTGTTCTGTCGTGGTGCGCCTACACTAATATAAGAAGTAAAAAAATAAACGTTATTTACTAAAACAATTTAGAAACTCAACGAGGCCAAGTTACGTTATAGTATAATATATACGCATAATATATAAAACATTTCCCATAATTATTCCGGCGTCAACATATTTTTCAGTTTTTAAATGGATACGCTTTGGAATTAATTTTTATTCAGTTTTTAAATTTATTCATCTATTAGTTTTATTATTAAAATACAACACTATTTTCAAATTTTAAAAAAAAGTATATACAGAAAGTTTGTTAATAAGAAATCAGAACCCCCCCCCCCACACTGAAAAGTCATATTACCCTACTGTGGGGCGTACGCCCTATGTTGTAAATTATTTTCTAGAATTACTCTCGTTATTTTCTTCAAAAATCAACAAGAAATAATCCTGTAAAAGTATCTACTATTGCCTCTAGACTTCAATGACGCTATATCCTCATCATCATCCTCACTTAACCATACCCTCATTGACCTCTGCCATATTTATAAGACACCTTGTTAGATGTCACTGATTTTGTTGTCTTATTTTGTTCGATAATGAAAATTTATGGCCTCAAGCACACTGACATAACTCCTTTCAATAATTTTCACTCCTTTTTTCTTTATGATTTTAGTCTCGAAAATATTTGTAAGCCGTACTCCAGCAATAATAAAGAAATAAAATTATTTATACAAATTCCATTTCATTTTCGATATAATGTATATGCTTTGTATTCTGGTCAGAGAAAATAAAAATTATACGCATTTAATAAATAACGTAAATTTAATCGTTTATTTCGATGCAGTAAAAAAATACAAGCCGGAAAAAACATATAACGCAATATATATAAAATTAAAAGATTTTATGAATTAGAATGTATATCCGGATGAAGTGTAAACAAAATCTAGCTACCTAACTCCACGAGTTAGATTGGCCAAAATACGAATGAGAATGTTGATATCGAACTGGACGTCAATTTCCAGCCTCTCCTGCCAAATTGGATATTCGAGAATTTTCTCAAAGTAGCACCATTGCTGAAATTATTTGAAATATCTAATAATGCACGATAGCTATTTAATCGATATAAGTTGAAAGATATTACTTACTGCTGCTGTTCCGTCTATTTTTATCGTGGAATTTCGATTTTACGAATTCCGTGTCATGCGTTATCCCATTTTTGCCTCATTGTCGGAAGATTACGAATACTGGTATTGTATATTTTATTACGGAACAGGAATCGTACTGGTTTTGTTATTTGCTAGCTGAAAATCCGTCTTTAAAATAAAAAACTATCTCAAACATAAGAATTTTACCTTATTTCAGGAGAGATTTTAAATAGAAAAAAAAGCATGAATTTTCTTGCTTTGAAATTAAAGTAATCGTATGAATCCTGCGGTCGACCCGATTGTGAATTTTCTTCAAATGGAAAAAGGAATACATAACCCGGTTTTTTATGGGTGATTTTTGAAACGTATCTGACGACTTGCAATCGTAAGATGATTCTAACATAGATTTTTAAAGATGTTCAGGAAATATAGTAGTCTTCAGCTAAATATGAAAGTATATTTTTTGATACTTTCTGATAATAGTGGGAAAGGAATAGGATAAACCTAAGAATGATACATCCACATCTAAAAATGCAATTTTAAGCTTGAAAATTATTAAAACATTTTAAATGAACTTAAAACCAATAATCTATTTTTAAATTCTATTTATGTATGCAACATATCTCTCACCTGCAAGAAAAGTAACGCATCTCGCAAAATTTCATTTTGCGTTTTATTCCTTTAACCCTTTAACGATCATAGCATTTTCATTGCTAAGATGTCGAAATAAATGAATGACACCGGTAATTAAGAACAAATATATTTCTAAATAAGAAAACGTAATTTTTCACATACATAATAAAAGGGATATTTTTAGATAAAAATACCGGTGTCAGTGTTGCGTATCGGAATTAAAATTTTGTGGTTTCGTGGCAAAACCAATCAACGTTAAAGGGTTAATAGATGCGTCCTAGGTGTGCTACACAAATATTTTCATAAGTGTGGTTATAGGAAAATAGTTTTATTACATTATATGTCCATTTATGACTACAGAAGGGGGTGGATTATGTGAGGAGGTAAAATCATCCATCCCTTTAAAACCTTTAAAGAGAGTATAGGTTCACCCAGGTCAAAATTTATGCTTGTACCAGCAACAAAAATATACTAGTTATTGTTAGGTATTGCTATGTCTGCCAGATTTCCTTGCTATTATATGCTAGCTAGCATCACATGCTATATCGCTAGCTTGCACAACAAAAGCATGACAAGCTATATGCAAGCATATCATGCTTATTTCCAGCAAAGTGGGCCAATACACACCATGAATTGCTGGAAATTTTGCTGGAACCAGCAATGTGTAATGGTAGTTTATGCTATTTTACTTGTTGGGTTATAGCACTTGGTGCTTGTCTAGCAAACAAATACAAGCATGAATTTCGACCTGAGAAAGCAGAGGGTATTATACTATAAAATGTGTATACTATAGCTTTCATGAGAAATAGAAGGTATACGGTGCTCCTTTAAAAAATCCTGAAGGTATACGGCGTATACCCCTGTATATCCTCCCTTTACACTATATTCCTGATGTGGGTATCGTGTGAACTTAAAAATACATTTTATTTCAATTTAGATATTATATTTTCAGAGATGTCGTCGAAAATATAGTGCAAAAAATATACACGCCCCCTTTTTACCTAATCTACTAAAGCTAAAATTAAGAAAAAAACTAGAAATTCTAGACATTAATTTATTAATGTAGATAGGAAAACTATAGCGAATTCCCTATGTCATATAATTTTTGAGGAATGTGCTTTCTTCCGTTACACATAAATTTCAATTTACGGACATCCAACAAAGTTGTTGAGCAGCGCTGAGATTCCCATGCTAGCAGAAATATAAAAACCTTGTTGATAATGATTTTCGAAAAAAATCGTTAATAATTAGCCGAATAATCAATCGTTAAAGACACGGACGTTTTGGCAATACATAATAAGGGTCGGCGAACTATGTGTACCATCGACTTTTAAAGTCTAGATTAGGGTTTGTGCATGTATAACGTTATGAAATGTTTGATAATTTTGAAGCCACTCCCCCATTAAGTCATCATATACACGTTATCATACCTCTAGCGCTCACCGCCTCCTACGTAGTGATATTGTAATCAATGTTTGAAAATGAATCTGAAATTGAAAATGTTTTTCTTTTGTTTGGGGCGATATACAGATATTGTTATACATTTATTTTTCGCAAACTATATTGAACAAAAGATAAATGGATAAAATATCACTTTGAATTTATGTTAAATAACACCTAAAAGAAATAGTTTTAAAGAAATGTGGTGATAAAAAGTATTTTAAGAATTGTTTATTTTTGCATGTTCGGGTGTTGCAATGCACAAGTTAAAACATATCTGTGAATAATATTTTTACTGTGATATAGTGAATATATAAACAAGGTGGCGAGTGGTCAGGAAAAACACAGTCAGAAAAAGAGGGATGTACCAGTATTTTGTTATAGAAAATAAATAATATAAAGGGGTTAAAAAAGTCGAATTTCTCTTTAACAAAATACTGGTATTTAACACCTTTTTTTTTACTATATTTTTCCCTGATCATTCGCCACCCTGATAACACACATATAATGAAAGAAAATCTGTTCACTTTGTGAAAATCAAGAAAAATATCCACTCTTATAATTTTCTCAAATTCTTTATTTTTCGTTAAATTGCTTTTAAAATAAACATGCGGTTACAGCATTAGTCTATTTTTTGTACTTCAAATCATATATATATATATATAAATTTGTTTATTTCTTAAAATACGTTTTCTAGAAACAAAACGAAAAGAGGCCAGTAAAGTTCACACTCCAGAAGGAAAAAGGAATAAACCGAAAATGAAACAAATTGGAAATGGCTAAATAAAGTAACACTGCCCAGATCAATTTATTTTCGTCTGGACATTGTGTCTACAAAAACAGCGTCGTAGAGTCGAATCGTGTTATGCTGGACACGATGGAAACTGAATTTGTGGATACATGTGTATAGTTGTTATTTGTTTTTTAATTGAATATTTCTGTCTGCATGAATAGTTGACGAACCACATATATAACCTTCTAAATATAGAACAATTATATTTTACATACATTTAAAGTTTTACATTTGAAACTGAATTTCTTTCATTTCATTTCGTTTTCTTTTGAGAAAAAAATATCAAAACATAAATTTTGGAAAAGATTCGCACTATTTAAAATATTTCCATTTTTTTTCTTTTTAACGCTTTCCAACATGATTGAAAAGTGTTTATGATTTCAATTTGTCAGCTCTTCTGTCTGTCTTTCCGTTCTTTAACTCGCTTAAATATAGACAGATAACCATTACATTTATATATGTTAATCATGTTCACTATAGTTCGATCGGTACTGAAATTGAATTATACAGATGCTGCAGTTCCTTCACAGGGTTATTCAAAAGATTTCCGTTACACTATGGCCTACGAGTGAAAATCATTTGTTGTGGTTTCGATAAATTTCACCATTACAAACTCATTCAGATTTACATATAGCTCTGGAAATACACAACAACATGCTCACTATTGAATATGTTACGTATAGCATTCATCGTTCATTTACAGTGACTCTCAAAACAATGTCAATGCATTACGCGTTACAGAGAAAAGTTTTTACGGTCTATTTTATTCTTGTTGCATTTTGAAATTCATATATATGTATTTAGGGTACACGGCAAGGTATTTACTATAGAAAAATGATGTACTTAGTATTCATCATTGATATGCATAGACACTCGAAATAATTCAGTTACAGGACATTCTATGTGCAAGAATCGCAGGAAGTAGTACGTTTATTGTTATGATACGTGTTTTTAGATTAAAGTACTTAAAAAAAATATTTATTAAAGTTTACAAATTCTAAAAATTATATGCAGGCAGCACAAAACGTCTTAAGTACAACTTCATTTATAGATAGAAGTCGGTGAAGGGTAATTTTCAACTGTGATTTGCATTTTTCTAGTTAAATTTAAGCATCATGTGATAAATCATTAGTACATAAACAGGGCTTAAAAAAATTTTGGAATTTTTGTTTGTCTTGTGACGTAAAGTGATGAAATTAAGTTTTAAATGTGTTATGTGTTTTAGAAATTAATTTTTAAAACAACTTTTTTCACTTTATTATAATGTATTCAAAGTTCTATTATAAAGATTTATTAAAAGTTTTATTATAGTATTCTAAATAATTTGGAAAGTATTTCATAATATATATTTACAGCAGGATTTTATGTCCTTGCTATTTATTTTTGTTTAGCCTTATTCCAAATTATAAATTGTATTTCTGTTATTCTGTAGAAAAAGATAACAATGTGAGTTAGTAATCTCATTTTTGTTTTTCTTGTCTCCTGTTTCTTGTAGAAATATTTTTCAGTAAAATAAATTAAATTCGAAGATTTCAAAAGAGTTTAAAAAGATAAAAACATTCTAATCTTTTAAATTTCTCACATAACAAAAACTTCTTTTTTTAGGCACTTTATAATATATTAATATGATCCTTTTAAAGCTGGGATAATATTTCATATATAAAAACAATATGACTTTCTTAATAAAAGTTTTCTTTTTTATTATTTTCTTTAAAATCCTTATTCTATTTTCAGAAAATCTATATCTTTCATAGGTAACCAAAAAAACCTTGAAATGAATTCTTGACTACAACAGAAATGTAGAAAGAGAACAATGATTCAATCTTTAAATCTCCATTCTTCACAAAAACGATATTTAAAAAAGAATATTTTTTATTATACTTTATCTTTTTTACTTTCATAAAGTTTATTATATTTTTTAAAAAATCTATAGAAGACTATCGATAGTTTTAACTCCGTAAATGAAGTTATTTTCTGGGTATCCATATATAGAGACATGGAAAAAATAATCAATGGTACTATGTTGAAAGAGATAAAAATAAACATTCTTGAATTTTACCAGTGATTTTTCAGCAGTGCATAAAGCGCATTCTTTATTTAAATGTTTGTTTAGCTATCCTAGACAAATACTTAAAATATTTTTCTTGTGTATTTATCGATGCATATAATGTCTGGAAATATTTGTTTAGCATATAAGCAATAATGTTTATCATATAGCAACATAAGCAATGATATTTTTAAAAGGAGAAATTTCTTATCTCACATAAATTCTTATTTTTTTTTTCAAGGTAACAGTCTGTCTAATAAGAAATTAAACATTAGATAAAAGTTATATAAATATTTTTTTCATTTCAAATATAGGTAAAAAATATGGAAATGAAAAACTGCATGTAATAAAAAATTTGTAAGAATCTCGGTTTTGATTATTTCCTTTCATTCAGTGGTGAACCTATCGTATGAATACCTAAGTGTTACACAGAAAAACGCTGTGGATAACAGGAACAACTACTAAAAGGAAATAAATTGGGAATCAGCAGCACCGATATTTCATCTCATGGAGTTCACGGCTAAAATTGCAGAATTAGTTACAACTCTTTTCGCCTATTAAAATGGTCTGCCAAGTCATATCTGGGTGGAGAACGACTGAAAATCTGATTTTCGCAGTTGACTCGAAAGTTAACCATTGGATCATTCCATGTGAAATGACAAAAAAATAAAAATAAAAATAAAAAAATAAAAAAAAATAAAATGTCGTGGCCACATAGTAAACGATTTTCATAAAATTTGATGTACGAGTTTAATTTGTGTAGCAATGGAGCTCTTCAAAAAATAAATTATTTTGCATTAATTATTTTTTGACAGTAAAATTAATTATTTTAGCAATTATCGCGCCGCAAGGGGTTAAATATATATTATTGTGATGTAGAATGGCATGCTTGTAATTTTCCAAATTTGGAAGTTTGAAGTACCATATCTTTAAAACTATTTAAGAGAAATAGATTATTTTAATCGTATTGTAACCTGTGGAAAAAATATTTAAATTTATTTAATTATAATAATCTGGTAGCATCTTGCTTAATCTTAAATTGACTGTAAATATTGAAAATTTGCAAATTTTGAGAAAAATAGAAACTTATAAAAATAAAAGAAATAGAAAAAAATCTGTGAAATTTATGCTTAATGTAAAATTATGTATGAAGATACAATTCCTCAAGTTTTAATGCTGCCATTTCTTTTCTTTGTCTTAAAAAATAAAAATTAGATAAAATAACATAATGAATTTTAAAAACGATCAATTTTCCTTTTATGTATGCTCAGATAATAAACAAAGGAAAGGTCCGACATGAACAATATTGCACAGACTTAAAGATCAATAAGTCCATGATGCGTTCCAAAAAATTCAAGATTGCCTTTTGGTTTCATTAAAATATTGCACGATTTCAGGGGGGAAATTATGCTGCCATCTATTTTTTTGTATCTGGATTTAGGATTAATGTATTTTTTTTTTTTTTGTTCAATTAATAATCTAAAAATTTAATAAAATTTATAAGCTTTTAAATGAAAGTCTGTGTGAACGGCGTAAATTACAGCACCCGAATTCTAGAATTAAAATTTCGAAATCTGTTACTACATTATGCTTCACTTTACGTTAAAATGTAAATATCTTTCTTTTCTTTCCATCCTAATAAAAAAATTAAATTAAATGTATACATTTGGGAGAATATTCCCATTGTTTAAAATTTTTCCATTTTTTCTTTTACTTAAACATTAGATCGATTTTTCCGTTGTAAAACTTTTGTTCCGTTGTAAAAGATAACAGTATAGGGAATCTCCTTCATCTTTCTTGGATGCTGTTTCTTTTTAAAAATATCTTACTCTAAAATTAATTAAATTTATAGATTTCAAAATAGACTGCTAAGATAAAAAATTCTAATATTTTAAATTTCTAACATAACACACAAAACCCCTTTTCATATTTTTAAGCTACTTTATTGTAGAGCATGATGATTATTTTAAATCTAGGATAAGGATTCAGATATAAAATAATATGACCTTCTAAACATTGCCAATCCACTGATGTTAACCCTTTGTTACTGCTTAATCATTTTCTTATCATCCAGTAAAATGTTTCGAATTTGAATGATTCGTGAATATCTTTGTTGCTTAATGTATAACACAACAATCATTAAAAATCGATATTTGTGTGTCCGATGTGATTTTTTGGGACTGTGTTAAGGAGTTGAACAAATGATTTCTATTCCTTCAATAAATATTTTGTATATCAATTGTTTTTTGAACAAGGCTAATGTTGTGAAAAATATCAATGATGAATGAGGAATATGAGGATTTTATCCAAATGTTGTAGTGTGACGTGGCTTGGGGTGTCGCCGGTGACGTGTCGGTCAAATGATAACATAGTCTAAATAAAGTTAAAATCCAACATTTTTATTTACTGTATTTGGGACATAGGCAGTGGAGCCAAAGTTCAATATTTCCGACAACTAAACACAATACTATGAGAGTATACTGTAACTCATACTCACATTTACGACTAAGTCCGGCTCGGAGCACTAACCTCGGCTCTTCTTTTCAGGTCGCGGTCTAATCTCACACTTAACCTGTAAGAAAACAGCCCTTGGCTGCACAAAAATCTTTTATTCTCAAACACTCACAGTGCTAATTAATTGTTACCCGGCTTGATTGCTGAAACTCTGCTACCTTCAAATCTTAAGCAACTCTTAGCTTAAGGCCCCTGTCCTCGCTCGAGGAAACGCTCGCGAGCTAATGCTATTCTTATGGGGAAGAATTTTTCTAATAACACTTCCGCATTTTGATATTTTTGAATAATTTTTTTTGCATTGGATAGCTGAGGTGCATGCCGACAGCGCACCTTTTTTACTTTTTCGATTTTGTTTGTAGATATTTTTTACAAAGTTAGTTTCATTTTCAAAACCGGTTTCGAAACTGAAAGGGCTTTTTAAAAAAATAACTGCAACCAAAATCGAAAAAGTAAAAAAGCTGCGCTGTCGGCATGCACCTCAGCTATCCAATGCAAAAAAAGTTATTCAAAAATGTCAAAATGCGAAAGAGTTATTAGAAAAATGCTTCCCCATAGGAATAGCATTAGCTCGCGAGCGTTTCCTCTAGCGAGGACAGGGGCCTTAATGACTCTTAGGCTATCCCGGCTCACGACGCCGCACAACACAACACAACACTTTGCAGGCTGACCTCGCCACACAACACTTCACTGGCTCACCTCGCCACACAACACACACACCTACTCCAACTCACAGCTTTTATACATTGCAAACTGAAGACGGAGCTAGAAATTTGCATAAAACTCATAACCGCAGTTAACTGTAGATTCGAGGGCGCCACACACACTCGGGAAAGTTAAAGTTGCATAAAGGATAGGCGTCGCTTTTCCGCTACACATGTTAGAACATTCACATCTCGATCTCACTCAAAATACTAGAGTGCCTTTATTACAAAGGAACACTCCTTCACAGTAGTACGTCCCATATTGTGTATTCTATAAAGATACTTATCAACCTACAGTATTTGGGACATAGGGAGTGGAGCCAAAGTTGAATATTTCCGACAACTAAACACAATACTATGAGATTAAACTGTAACTCATGCTCACATTTACGACTAAGTCCGGCTCAGAGCACTAACCTCGGCTCTTCTTTTTAGGTCGCGGTCTAATCTCACATTTAACCTGTAAGAAAACAGCCCGTGGTTGCACGAAAATATTTTATTCTCAAACACTCACAGTGCTAATTAATTGTTACCCGGCTTGATTGCTAAAACTTCGCTACCTTCAAATCTTAAGCAACTCTTAGCTTAATGACTCTTAGGCTATCCCGACTCACCACGCCACACAAAAAAACACAACAATTTGCTGGCTCACCTCGCCACACAACACTTCGTTGGCTCACCTCGCCACACAACACACACACCTACTCGAACTCACAGCTTTTATACATTGCAAACTGAAGACGGAGCTAGAAATTTGCATAAAACTCATAACCGCAGTTAACTGTAGATTCGAGGGCGCCACACACACTCCGGAAAGTTAAAGTTGCATAAAAGATAGGCGTCGCTTTTCCGCTACACATGTAAGAACATTCACGTCTCGATATCACTCAAAATACTAGAGAGCCTTTATGACAAAGGGACACTCCTTCACAGTAGTACGTCCCATATTGTGTATTCTATAAGACACTTATCAACCTCTTGTTTTTGCTACATTTTGGGAATAACGGATTTTCAACTTATTCTATTGACGATTGTTTTCAGAATTTCAAGCTATGATTTTGCGACTTTCACAAAAGTTGCTCTATACATTTAGCTAACATAATATGCAAATGAAATTTTGATATCGTTGAAAAATGCGCAGTGAAAAATTATTTAGTAAACCAACTCATTTTTCATAAAATTTTTATTATTTTTAAATTCTGATTACAGGATATTATGTGCATTGTTCGTCATATTTTTCAGAAAAGAATATTATTTTATTTTAAGAACTCTCCAAATTACCAGCAAAAATCCATTGCTTGTAATCTATTGCTTGACCATTTTTATAAAAACCTTAATTTCTCTACGAGTATTCATGCTATCAACATAAAAATGAACACAGTTAATTACAATAAGCCACACATTTACAATCTACAGATTGAGCGCTTTTGCTACATTAGTTTTGACAGGGTTATCCAAAAGATATTCATTCTATTTTAATTTGATGGCGGTCCCCTATGGAGTTTCGGGGAAAAATCGTCACTTAAATGTATGACTTGTACTATTATATTTATACACTAAGAGTTTTGGGATAATTCCTCATGTATTTTTCTATATATTTAACAAAATGTCTAAAATCGCAAGTGGATAGTCATAAATGGCCATGCAGTGGATTTGTTTTTAAAAACTGTATTAGCAAACAATTTTGTTAAAAATTTCCTCTATAAAAGCTTATGTCCGAAGATTGCTGATTCGTATTGAAAATGAACTTATTTTAATACATATTTTCACATTCTCTTTCAAAGGGAAACTGACCATTTATGCTATAAAAAATCAATATAATAAATATATGAAATACAACATAAAATGAAATTAACCACTTGCGCTAAAAACACATTTATGCACATCGACTTAATTAATGTTCATATTAGCTAAGTTTCGTAGAGTTATTTTTTGTAGCGTTATCTTCGTCTTGCTTAACTGCAAAGTTTTGGCATAAAAAAAGATTTTTTCTAAAAAAAGTTATAAAAAACGATGTACTACTTTTGTGAGTTATTTCAATTATTCACAAAATAATTCCTAAATTTGCCTCTCAGTTATTTTAGTTCCACATATTCAAATAGATGTCATTACAATTTTTTTAATCATTAATGAAAAAGCTATAATTACTTTTGACTTAATCCAGAATTCATAGAATCACGTATCCGACTACATGTCCTTTAACAAAGTTAATAATATATTTTTTAAAATATAAGTGTAGTGTATATAATAATATTTTAAAACTTTGTATTTTCTGATATGTTTATAAATAAAATAGTTTTTTATGACATTTTTCTATAGGCATTACTATTTATGCAGTCAACAACAACAACAACAAAAGAATGGATAAAAATAAATGCAGACGATAATAAACTAGTCGTTGGGGCTCACCGTAATACTTACCCATCATGGATATGTATATGAAGGTAAAACATGTGAAAACTATTTATACAATGCATTGCAATTCATAAACAAAATTTAAATTTTGTTAATATACATAGTAATTCTATATTAAAGAACTGCTGATGTACCAATTTCGACAAATTATATAAAACGCCAAACTACTGAAGTAGTACCGAACTGCGTAAAAGAAACATCCTTATAACTCCAAAAATAATAACTCTGTTAACTAACAATCATCTGCGTCGGATTAAACGTCTCATTTCCAATTAAAATATACCTCTGAATTGAAATTTGAATGAAATACAGGGTCATGAAAAATCGAAGAATGTGGAAAACAGGATTACAAATATCTCGGCAACTAATAATCCGATCGACTTCGTTCTATATGCAAAATGTGTGTTATTTTATTGCCTTTTACGTCCAGTCCTTAGAACAAAAAATTTCGAAAATTTTTATGTACCTTTCATCAGAACGAATTTTTCGAGAGTCCGAAAAAAATAGTTCCGGATAATCGAGGTTGCTGATATTAAATATGCTTCGTCCCATTCTTACATACTAACTACATACAAAATTTCAAGTCTCTATCTCAATTTGTTCGGGAGATAGAGCGTTTACAGACAGACAGACAGGCATACAGACAGACGGACAGACGGACGGGAATTTTTTTTTTTTCTAAAAATATGTTTTTCGGAATCTCCACTATCTAAAACGTGTAAATCCGTAAAAAAAAATTTTTCGATTTTCAAAACGATCGCAAGACTTACCCTATACTACGTATGATGGGTAAGTAAAAATGAACTTGTTGAAGTTTAAAATTTGCTGTATAAAAGAGAATATCTTGCTGTGCTTTAAGATTTTAGGCACGTATCTTTGCAAACTCAGTTTTTTTCTGCGTTCCTATAGCAATTGACTTCATGCAAATACGAATGTAAAATTTGGCAAAGAAAAACATTTCACATTTCTATTTTTTGTTCAAATTTAACAAGTTTAAACGTACTTTTTTTGTAGAAATAATTTGGAGTTTATATAAATATGTCACCTTATGGCATGTGTTAAATTTAATGGATTATTGATACGACAATTGCTCAGTAAATCATTAAAGAAATGTCAAATGTAATTTTTATTTGTTATAGATATAATTTTTATGATATTGACATCGCTGCTAAATATTGAATTTGAACTATTACAAATATATATTAAAAAATAATTTCAACCGTAGCAATTATTTTTTATAGCAATATACTTCATGAGACTCGTGTCATTGAACGGTGAAAAAAAGCTGCAATTCAGCGGCGTACCGTAACAATCTGCACAATGTCTTTCATAAATAAGATCTTTTTTTTTGTCTTAAATACTTTAATTATTTTATTTTATTTCTAATTTATATTGAATCCTTACTAATATTATAAATCGGAAAGTGAGTTTGTTTGTTTGTTTGTTTGTTTGTTTGTTCCGCTTTCACGCCGTAACTACTGAACCGATTGCTTTGAAATTTTGCAGACGTAAAGTTAGAAGTCCGGATTAAATAATAGGGTAATTTTTATTTATTTTATTCAAATATTTTCCTTGATAATTCAAAATTTAATTATTTTTCATACAAAATCAATAGGCATTTTTCAGATAAAATTTAACCATTTTCCTTTCCTGTTGCCAAGAAAATAAAAAATTGGAATAATAATTTTTCAGCGGCAATGAATTTTTAATAGAAAACTTCCACGCGAAAAACTATAATAAAATAATTTAAAAGAAAATAAATATGACGTCATGTTTCAAATAAAAATAAAAGGTGTATTTTTTATAATATATTTAAAAAGGATATTTGTTTCGTTAATGGGAATTTTTGTGTAAAATATGGTGACATAAATTAAAAGTAAAAAGAATGAAAAATAATTATATTTTTAATAAAATGGTTCACTCATGAAAATGTGACGTCATAGTTGAAATAAAACAGGTACTTTATAGCAGTCGTTAAAAATACAAGGGGTATGAATATCAGTAGCTAATGGAGCGAGATAAATAATGACGTCATATTTAAAATGAATCAGAAATATTTTTTACTTATACTAATTAATAAGTTATAAGTTACATACAAATGAATATTTTTATTCAAAACTCATAATTATCAATGGAAGAAATTTCTTGTGGGGAAAAGGTGGAAAATAAAATCACTGATTAATATATTTTTGGCTCGATTTTTTAACACTTTCGAACAAAGTTGAAAAGTTATTATGCTTTCGGTTTGTCTGTCTGTCTGGTCGCTTTCTAACTTTTGTAAATATACTCCGATTTCCATGAAATTTTTGGACGTTCTTAACGTTTACCTAGCACGAATACCTATTGAAAATAAAGTTTCTACCATGATTAGTTTATTTACAGGGATAGTCAAAAAATTTCCTTATATTACGGCACTAGCGGCCTTCGCCCGCTACGCTGGTCGGTTTATCTAAAGAAATCTTGAAGAAGTAGTTAGATAAGGTTCAGACATACATTAAAAAAAAAAAGCAAGTCGATCATTCAAAAAACGTTGGGAAATATCAAATATTTACTGTAATTTTTTAAGAAAAACAAAGTTTCGAAAAAAAAATTAAATCGAAAAAAAAATTACACTGACATATTAATGCAAGGAAATTTTCCCAGAGAGAAAATTCGCCTTGAATACAATATTTCAAATTCTTTTAATTGCTTATAGGCGTTAATGCCAACATAGTGAAAAAAAATTCCATGCTGGGAATCGAACCCGGGCCATCAGTATGGCGCACTGACGTTCTACCGACTAAACCACATGGAACGACAGCCAGCTTGAAACTTTCTCATACTTAAGTAGACTGGCGAAAACATAACGATAGCGCGTTTTAAAATCGCACAGTGACATCTATTGGATTTTATATGTACTAAAAAACGTTATGTACTAAAAAACGTGAGCAGCGCACCTAATAGTTTCTTTTGTTTCTTTTTGTTACTTTTTTGTCTGTTGTCCGATTTTGATGAAACAAAGCCTATACACTGCCCGGGAGTGTGCATTCTTCATTAGTGAAAACCGCATAAAAATCCATTCAGTAGTTACGAAGATAACCTCGAACAAACAGACAGACAGACAAAAAATTCAAAAAAATTTTTTTTGTGTTTCATTGGTTTTCTTTTATCGCCCTGACTCCATTTTTGTCAATTATCTTCAATGTACAGACACACCGGGTCCTACTGTTTTATTATATGTACTAGCGGCCTTCGCCCGCTACGCTGGTCGGTTTATCTAAAGAAATCTTGAAGAAGTAGTTAGATAAGGTTCAGACATACATTAAAAAAAAAAGCAAGTCGATCATTCAAAAAACGTTGGGAAATATCAAATATTTACTGTAATTTTTTAAGAAAAACAAAGTTTCGAAAAAAAAAATTAAATCGAAAAAAAATTACACTGACATATTAATGCAAGGAAATTTTCCCAGAGAGAAAATTCGCCTTGAATACAATATTTCAAATTCTTTTAATTGCTTATAGGCGTTAATGCCAACATAGTGAAAAAAAATTCCATGCTGGGAATCGAACCCGGGCCATCAGTATGGCGCACTGACGTTCTACCGACTAAACCACATGGAACGACAGCCAGCTTGAAACTTTCTCATACTTAAGTAGACTGGCGAAAACATAACGATAGCGCGTTTTAAAATCGCACAGTGACATCTATTGGATTTTATATGTACTAAAAAACGTTATGTACTAAAAAACGTGAGCAGCGCACCTAATAGTTTCTTTTGTTTCTTTTTGTTACTTTTTTGTCTGTTGTCCGATTTTGATGAAACAAAGCCTATACACTGCCCGGGAGTGTGCATTCTTCATTAGTGAAAACCGCATAAAAATCCATTCAGTAGTTACGAAGATAACCTCGAACAAACAGACAGACAGACAGACAGACAGACAGACAAAAAATTCAAAAAATTTTTTTTTGTGTTTCATTGGTTTTCTTTTATCGCCCTGACTCCATTTTTGTCAATTATCTTCAATGTACAGACACACCGGGTCCTACTGTTTTATTATATGTATAGATTATGGAGAAAAATCGTTTTAATTAAATTTAACGATGTTACAGCCTGTAGAACATATTCAAATTTATATGCATTTACAAAGTGCACTAAAATATGCATTTTGTAAAGTATGTAGTGAAAAGGGCACTTACTATTCATTTACAGGGTCAGACAGAAGAATTCTATTGCATAGGAATAAAGGGAGGAACAGTTTCCGACATATTTTAATTATGGTAAACGATTTCATGTATTATCAAATTTATATATGTTGCTGAGGCTTGATGTAAGTTATTTCATGCATAATACGAAGTGCATAGCATTTACAGGGGCACACAAAAGATTTCAAATATTATATATTCTATCCGAAGTACTGTATATCATGGATGATGACTGTTGCATGGATGAAATGCATTTTGAATTATGATATGTGCTTTTAAGTTTCGCTAAATGTATGCATATTAAATGGAGAGTTTAAATGGTAATAGTATAAATAGTTAAATTTAGATATACAGGGTTATACAAAAGATCTCGGAAAAGTTACTGAATATGAGCGTAATTTACTTAAATAAAATATGCATTTTTATTTTGAACTGCATTTAGTAAACTAAGAAATGTTTGTAGTATATATATAAAATGATAAACAGGGTCCCGCAAAGAACTGGATAGAAGGTTGTCTTCGGATGATAATTTCTGAAAATGTAATTTAGGTAGTAATAAGAAATATTTTTGTTTGAAATAAATTTTAGAAAGATACTTTCGTGTATTAAAGGCACTTGGAAAACTACAGGGCTGAACAAAAGAATTCAAGAATGTTTCTATCTATTAGTATTAATCGCTGAAAGGAAAATTTTGACCAGCAAACAAATTAGCAAATAGGGATTATCAAAAGTTTTTTTACCATAAATTCGCGATAAAAAGTTAATTAAACATGCTTTTCATCATCGAAATTTTTTGCTTGATTGATCAATTATTTCTTCTTTAAATGTTATGTGAACGAAGTCACGGGTAACTGCTAGTTTAATTAATAACTAGCAAAATACATGCTTTGTTTGAATTCGCGAAGCTTTATTTCATTAGCTTTATTTCGATTTGAAAGTAACAATATTATTTTATTTTATTTAGTACTACTTGATTATCCCGTCGACCAAAAAGTTACCGCCAAACTAAAAGATTAAATGTCAATAATGATACAGCATGCCTTAGTTTCCTAAATTGAAAAAAAAAACAGAAATATCCTAAAAATTTATATAAAAAATTACCCCGAATATAGTTTAGATTTTTTTATTTACCTAATTTTTATACATTCTGAATGTTCCAGATATTTTTCTGTGATTTTCTAAAAAATTCTTACAATATCAATGTTATTTTTATCATATTTTGCATTCCACATTAATAGAAAATCAAAAAACAACTTTTAATAATTTATAAAATTCTTAATGAATTTCTATATATTTTAAAAATTATTTTTAAGTTTTATTGAATTATCTACCTAACTATATAACTTTTAAACATTTTAAGTTGAATAGAAATATTCAAACAATTTATATTAATAGTTTATTTATTTTCGACAACGGTCTCTTTTTTCTGCACTTTTACTCTTATTCAAACATCAGTCAGAAACCATAAAAATATTTCCGAAAGACCCAAAACGTGATGTTTCTATGGATAAAACAGACTTATCGCATTAAAAAAAGTCTAAAAGAAAGATTTTACTGTTTTATTCAAATGCCTTTTTATAAAAGCGTTTAAAGATTCAAAAACATTATATTTCATCTTTTATGATTATATTATGTTCTTTATCTTCTTTAAAGCATTTTTTCAGTAAAAATTTCATTATTTTAAACGCGTTAATTTTAAATTAAGTAAAAAAATTAAGATTTTATTTTAATATATTTAAAATACATTGAAGAAGGACATTTAAAATGAAAATTTTTATAATATCTATCGCAGTGTTGAAAATATATTTTAATTAGATTTCAAAATTTTATTTTTTTTTGTCCTCAAATCTTTGGCTATGTAGTCTAGATTCTATGTAATTAAATGCATCGCACATAGTGAAATTTTCCCATTACCCGATTTTTAGTTCGACATATGTCATATTATATAATACAAATTAACGTCTTTATATCGTTCTATATTTTCTGATTTAAAATTATCGTCTTTGTACTATTCGAAGACAAGAGAAAGTTATCTTATATAACTAAGCGCAAGACTTATCAAATATAAGTTCTGGTTGCTAGCACTAAAGTTATTTAGTACCGATTTTTTTCTTTGCACAAAATTGACTTTAGAAATAAACAAAACCAGTATCTTTTTTTTCTTTTCTCCTCAACGTACGCTTCTCCGTCATGCAGTAGTATTCAGATTCACTCGTTCTTAAAAAAAAAAAAAAAAAAAAAAAAAAAAAAAAAAAAAAAAATGTAAAAGGCATTTTCTATCTCATAAACAGAAAACACAAGAATTTTCCCCTCCAGTCGGGTAAAAGGTTCATGGTTAGAATGTAGATATGCGGAAGCATTTTCTATAAAACAATGACAAATAATGTCAAGTCATCTATTTTAGCATTTAAAATTAGATACATGGTAAACAAGTGGCCATTTATAAACAAAAAACGCACAAAGGCACATTTTACAAGAAATTCCATTTTCCATAATAACATCCCTCTAACATTTATTCCGTCATAAACTTTAAACGAAAACTGAGTCATATGAACATGAATAAAAATATCCCAACTTATCAGCATAAAGTTTTTTGGGTACTACTCTGTTATCCCGTCGACCAAAATACTATCGCCAAATTATAATATTAAATGCCAATAATGGGCGATCGTGAATGTCCATTCAATAACATTAAATACGATACACGTGTTTAAAACGTCATTGAATGATTTTTATTTCGACTTTTCATTTGTATTTTTATTAATATTCTACTAATTATTGTTTTTTTTAGCACTTTCCAACAAAGTTGAAAAGTGCTTATGCATTCGGTTTGTCTGTCCGTCTGTCCGTCTGTCCGCGCTCTAACTCCCGTAAATATACTCGGATTGCTATGAAATTTCTATACGTTATTGAGCTTTACCCTAGCACGAACCCTATTGAAAATGAAGTATCTACCATGATTAGTTTATCTACAGGGCGAATCAAAAGTTTCCCATTACATTACGGCTTATGGGGAAAAATCGTTAATATACTCGGATTGCCATGAAATTTTAGGACGTTATTGACCATTTACCCTAGCACAAGTCCTATTGAAAATGAAGTTTCTACCATGATTAGTTTATCTACAGGGCGAATCAAAAGTTTCCCATTACATTACGGCCTATGGGGGAAAATCGTTAATATACTCGGATTGCCATGGAATTTTAGGACGTTAGTGAGGTTTACCCTAGCACGAACTCTATTGAAAATGAAGTTTCTATTATGATTAGTTTATCTACAGGGTGAATCAAAAGTTTCCCATTACATTACGGCATATGGGGAAAAATCGTTAATATACTCGGATTGCCATGAAATTTTAGGACATTATTGACGTTTACACTGGCACAAGTCCTATCGAAAATGAAGTTTCTACCATGATTAGTTTGTCTACAGGGCGAATCAAAAGTTTCCTATTTCATTACGGCCTATGGGGAAAAATCGTTTCAAAGGAATTTTAAAGATGCTATACCCTGTCAAACATTAAAATATGCATTCTATAAAATATAAGGTGAAAATGTGGCTATTATTCATTTACAGGGCCACGCAAAAGAATTCCATTAGATAGTGGTAAAAGGAGGAATTGTGTGTGACATATTTTAAATATATTAAGCTTTTTCCTGTATAATAAAATTGATATATGTCACTGAAGCTTAATATAAATTATACGCTACTGTCTTGCATAATATGAAGTACATAGCATTTACAGGGCCATACAAAAGATTTCAAATAGTATATTTTTTCCGAAGTACCGTATATGTGTCCGATGATGGCTGATGGAGGGATGAAATGCATTTTAATTATGATATTCGCGTTTATATTTCGCTAAATATATGCACATTATATGATGTGTATAAATGTTATAGTTGATATACAGGACTACCCAAAAGAGCTCACCAACGTTACTGAATATGAGCGTAAATTTTTTAAACGTGGTTCTTAAATAAGCTATGCATTTTTACGCTGAGCTGCATTCAATTTACTGAGAAATGTTTGCAGAATATAGATAAAGGGATATACAGGGCCATGCAAAGAATTCGGTACATGGACGCCTATGAATGATGATGTATGAGAATGTGATTTCAGTTGTTTTAAAAGTGTTTTAGTTTACAATAAACTTTAGCCTAATGCTGACGTGTAATAAAGATACAATGTAAACTACAGGGCTGAACAAAAGTATCCAAGTATGTTTCCATCTAATAGTATGAATTGCTGAAAAAGAAATTTAAGGCTACTGGGTATTTTCTTGCTAAGCTAAATTTTCCCATTATATGAACTGACATATGAAATACAGGGCTGTTCTAATGTACTGGAATACATATTTGGGTATATTTGGCTATACACTATTATTTCCCTAAATAACAAAGTTTTGTTAAAGATTTCATTAAGTGTTGGAAAGTGCTTCATAATCTATGCTTAACGCATGATTTTTCTTACTTGTTTTATTATTTAAAGTAAAAATTACGTCAATATGTATAATTTGGTTATTAGTTTGGCGATTTGTATAATTTAGCGAAATCGGTCGACGGGATAACAGAGTAGTACCGTTTTTTGTAAGTAATCCATCTGAACGAGTAGAGTATTGAATAACAGTCTTCAGCAATTTCACGCTTAGAATTCATGATAACCACAACACTTTTCTGAATTTAAAGCAATACCCTATAAATTGCTTCAAATTTTAATACGTCTGTAATAAGCAACTTATAATTTTGAGATTAAACTGATTGGTCATTCCATGGCAACTTACGTTACATTTAGAACAATTTATTGCAGTAATTTTAGCATTATAACACAAAAAAATTCAAATGTAAAATTAACATGACTTGTCAATGAAACCCATCTAAGGGTCAATTTGGATGAAAATAACCAAAAAAATGATAATGAAAATTACACTTTATATGACAACTTACATTCCTTTTTCAGTAATGGCATTCACCATAGTACAATAAAACTACAAAATTTAAGAAATAACATTAAAATTAGGTAATTTTCATCTAAATTGGGTCTTGGATAAGGTTAATTAGCAAACCACGTCAAGTTTACATTTTAAATATTTTTTTTGCTTGTTTTATATTACTAAAATTATTGAAAATAATTCTAAATGTAACGCTTATTACTATGTCATGAAACTAATGATAATGTAAAGTCGTGACACGCTGATCGACAGATAAATATTTAGAGAAAACTTTACTTTGGAAAAAAAAGCAATAAAAATTTTGAAGAGGTCTTAAAAGAACGTAAAGTATTTTCATTCGATATAGATTATGTTGTTTTTAACAATTTTTTTACAGAAAGTTGTGTAGTATATATTTTTTGATTTTATATGAAAAGGTACGAATAAAATACTTTTTCGATCCACTTTTTCTTAGAGCAGCTATTTGCATTAGCATGTTAAAACACAAAAATGAGTTGGAAGTACTAGAAAGCGCTAAGTAAAAAAAAAATATGAAATTTTAAAAACTATGACTTTAAACTATCTTCCGCATCAATAAGTAAATAAATACATTTTCGATAATTGAGAAATCTCATAAATTTAACGCGCATAAAAATTTACGTTTTGTAAATTAAAAAATAAATTTCCGTATTAATAAACATTTAATATAATAAAGAAAATTCCAAATACTTTTGTATATCGAACTAGAACTCTAAAACATACGATTTGTAAAATAGTTGTCAGACAACGATGAGAGGTTACATACTCTATTAATATATAACTATAATTGTTATTTTTCTTTCACATAAAAAATGTTTACTGTAATAAAGACACCGTTTTCATTTTGTTATATTTCCGTCATGTCGCTAATTACCATCAATAGTAGTGGACCCTATTTTCATATTTATGCTGCTAATCGTCTATACAAGACAATTAGGATCTGGATTCCTCCGGTATCGCCAAAGAAATGCTAGGTAAATATCTTATATTTAAGATGAAATATTATGTTTATAATTTTTTCTGGTTTCAAAATTTTCTCTAAATTTTTTTCCTTTTTTTAGAACAGAAGAAAATACAACTAGTCGTTGGGGGCCGCAATAATACTTACCCATCATGGATATCCATAACATAAAATACAAAAATAAAACATGTATAAACTATTAGGTAGCTTTCATTACAAAAAGTAAAAAGCTACCTATTGCAGCCGTCCGGGGGAAAGCACTTCCGGAAAATTTTGGTATATTTTCACCGATCATGACCCCCAGACCCCAAAACCACCCTCCGTTCAAATGTTGACATATATATATATATATATATATATATATAACCATATATATATATATATATATATATATATCTGATTTTTGTCATGCGATAACTAACGTATTTATGAACCGATTTCAATGAAACTTGGTATGTACATAGTACATATAAATGTCTCGACCGAGTTCGTTGGCCAGCATCATCCGCCATTTTGTTTCAAAATGGCGGCCATTTTAAATTTTTAAAAAAAATTAAAATTTAAAATTAAATGCGAAAAAATTAAAATTTGAAAAATATTTTTCTTTTACGTGTTAGAACTTAAAACAACGATTCCAGAACACTTTTTATTTTGTCTATATCTTACAAAATGGTTGAATTATAGCACTTTGAATTTTTCTTATGGCTGACATTTTGAAACGATCTGATTTTGTCACGTGATAACAAGCGTAATTATGAACCGATTTCAATGAAACTTGGTATGTACATAGTACATACAAATGTCTCGACCGAGTTCGTTGGCCAGCATCATCCACTATTTTGGTTCAAAATGGTGGCCATTTTAAATTTTTTAAAAAATTTAAAATTTAAATTAAATGCGAAAAAATTAAAAGTTGAAATATATTTTTCTTTTACGTATTAAAACTTAAAGCAACGATTCCAGAACACTTTTTATTTTGTCTATATCTTAAAAAATGATTGAGTTATAGCACTTTGAATTTTTCTTATGGCTGACATTTTGAAACGGTCTGATCTGAACGATCCACAATGTTGCTTTAAAATGGCATACACTTTATGATATCGTGGAATCTGGTGACTCTCTAAATCGCTTAAAATAAAACCAGATTGAATAAAAGATGGCTAATTTCTAAAAATTCCTATTAATATTCAATCTTTACAAAAACTAGTATTCAATCTTATAAAATCACTAATTATATAAGATTATTTCCACTAATTTGAGCTTAGTATTTTTGAACAATGTAACTTACCTTAAAATAAATAAATAAATATATAAGTATATGAAAGCTACCTCTTCCTCCCGGCATTGCCGGAAGGACTTTTTATAAATTGGATCGCAATATCAAAATAAAACTTAAACGTATATTTAAATGTTTTTAACACATAGTAATGCTTTATTAAAGAATTGCTGATGAACAAATATCGAAAAATTACATAAAACGACAAACTACTCAAGTAGTACCAAATAGCGAAAAAGAAACATCCTTATAACTCCAAAAATAATATTAAATAAGAATTTACTGCATCTGATTAAACGTCTCATATCCAAAAAAATCTATCTTTGAATTAAAATTTGAATGAAATATAGGAACATGAAAAATCGAAGAGTTTGGAAAATAGGATTACAAATTTCAAGACAACTAAATATCCGATCGACTTCGTTCTTTATGCAAATTTTGTGTTTTGTATTGCCTTTTTCATACACCCCTTAAAATGAAATAAGTAGAAAACTATTTTATACCTGTCATCAGAACGAATATTTCGATAGTCCAAAAAATAGTTCCGAATAATCGAGGTTGCTGATTTTAAATATTCTTCGTCCCATTATCACATACTAAGTACACACCAAATTCAAAGTCTCTATCTCAATTTTTTCGGGAGATAGAGAGTTTACAGACACAGAGACAGACGGACGGCAATTTTTTTTCCAAAAATATGTTTTTCGGAATCTCCAGTGTCTGAAATGTGTAAATTCATTATTTTTTTTTCCTTAAACGATTGCAAGACCTTATTGTAATATGATGGATAAGTAAAAATGTATTAAATAATTAAGATTTAAAAAAAGAGAAGAAACATTAATATACTACGGTAGAATTTATTAATGTTGAACGATTTTTTTTTCTTTTGGTTTGACTTGAGGCTAGTCTCGAAAGTGATTATCGGATTCCTTCTATTTTTTAAATGTTTTACTTTTAATTTTTTTAAATGTTTTTTACATTTTTTTCACATTAATAAAGAGCATCTGTATATTCTTGAAATTACCAGAGGTGTTTTAATGTCTTGAAGATGTATTATTTGCATTTTAAAATAGTAAATTTGTAGCTCATATCTTAAAAACTGTCACAAAGTCAATAGTTTCTCATATATAGGTTACTGCTACGAGAAATATTATTTTAATTACAATTTTATTTTTAATTCATGAAGTATAAATTTTTGTCCGCTTATTGAAATTGTCTACAGTTAAACGAGTATGGGAATTTATGTGATATCGTGTACATTACAATCCGATTTTTTAAGGGACAGTTTACCTAAAAATTCGTCAAAGAATTTACTTCCGTTTTTATTAATATTATGTGAAATCTTTTTTAATTGTGAATATCTTGACGCCTCATTTTCAGTAATTCGGAAAATAATTCACGAGATATTGTAAATTTTGATAATAAAATCAACGCATTTATCCATACAAATTAAAATTTTAAATGTCTTTTTCTAAGTGTTCATATTTTCGTCACTTTCTAGTTTTAAAAATATTAAACCCACCTTTTTTTGAAGATAGCGATTTAATTTTTTTTCTATGTGTTCTTTATTATACATGATAAATCTATTCATGGAATTAGCTTCATAATCATTGTTAATTTTTAATCAAGCGTGTGAAAATGTGATTTAATCGTTTTTCAGTATATATACCAGCAAAAAAGTTCTATTAAACGTTATATCAGATGTAGCTAAAAATTCTCGCGAAGTATTGAGTAACAGATAATTGAAAATATTTTTTAACAAAGAAACAAAATATCAATATGAAAAAAGGTAGTAAGTATTTTTTAAAAATGTATGTTTTAAAAAACATTTAAAAATCTTTAATTAAATATGCAGTTACTTCATATTCCAAATTCTCTTTTAGTGGAACGTTGTGATGCAGTCAGTTCATCACTTCAATCATATTTTATATAATATACAAAAGGGTTGAAAAGCTAAATTGCCTCTTTAATTCGACTATGTTACAGACGCTATGCATAAATTCAAACATATTCCAATTTAAAATCCTATGTAGGTAAGAAAAATATGCAAGCGTGAGTTCACTGACTCTATAGTTACCCAAAATTAAAATAGAAAAAAGTTATTATGCCAGACTTTTTTAGTGCTAAATTGCTTACAATATGCACTCATACAAAATTAATCCAACTAATGCGATGTGTTTAATACACTCACGTTCAAAACTAAAAAGAATTTAAGATTTGTTTAATTATCACCAGAGCTACTATACCTAATTTTAAGCCTGAAACATTTTTTGTAAGTAATTTAAATTGATTGAATTTCGTTTTAAATTATAATTTTTCGTAGTTAAATTTCAACATAAGCACACATAGATATCAATGTGACTTAAATTGACACATTTAAAGTTATTTAAACTAAATTTATTTAAGCATGTTCGACATAAAACATTTTTTTCCTTAAAGTTTACTTGAAATAAAAAGCTAGATAACGGAAATCACCAAATAACGAAATTTTTGTTTTTCTTTCCGGTCGCTCTGTCGATGTTCTTTTTTTTTTTTCTTTTCTTTTTTTTTTTAATAAATATATGTATTATCAAGAGAAGAACATTCTTAAATTTTTTTCAGAATTTTCATAGAATGTCCGTACGCAGATCTTCCTTGTAAGTGACACCTGACAATCGATATACTGATATCTGGTTTCGTTTCTTATAGTCTTATCTTCGAAACTTCTTTTACGGAAACATACACTACACTAAATCGTTGGATTTGATTCTTCTTAGTGGCATCAGATTAGCGGGAGTGAGAAGGTCTAATGCTGGTTCTCCCTGATGTGGCAGAAAACTCGTTGGCTTGATATTCTGCACACGTTCTAATCTAAATATTTCTACATTTAATAAATGAATAATTGTAATAAATATTACTGAGCGTGAATCTACTGATTCGCAATGCAAAAAATGTAGGAATTCCACAAAGCCAATGATAGGAAAAAAAAAAACTTCTAATAACATTTCCTTTCCTCTCTTTTCAATGATGTAAAATAAGCAATTAAATGCTAGTCGACTTTAACCACAAGCAACACTGTTTGTAATAGTAAGATAGTAAATAGTAAAAGCTAAAATAGTAATAGAGATTATCAGGAAAGTGCTTAAACTTCATTATTCATTTATTCATATCATTTATTCATTATATTCATGTATTTATTCATTTGCCACAAAAACACATTTTTGAGTCATTGTTGTTCATACTGGTAATCCGATAAGTCTACTAGTGAGGATTTCTTTCTTCATTGGTACGGATTGTATCGGGGTTCGCAGTACGTATCAATTTATTCAGAGGATTTAGGATGTTTTAGTAGCCGGAATTCCGCAAAATTGTGGTCGCTACATCTGACTGAAGAATTGATTTTTCCATTGAATATCGCAAGTATCACTTTTCAAATATTTTGATAAGCGTACGAAATTGGGTAGAAAATGACTGCATTTGACCTTTTTTACTTACCCATCATACGTAGTATAGGGTAAGTCTTGCAATCATTTTGAAAATCGAAAAATTATTTTTGACGGATTTACACGTTTTAGATAGTGGAGATTCCGAAAAACATTTTTTAGAAAAAAATTTTTGCCGTCCGTCTGTCTGTCTGTCTGTCTGTCTGTCTGTAAACGCTCTATCTCCCGAACAAATTGAGATAGAGACTTGAAATTTTGTATGTAGTTAGTATGTAAGAATGGGACGAACCCTATTTAATATCAGCAACCTCGATTATCCGGAACTATTTTTTTCGGACTCTCGAAAAATTCGTTCTGATGAAAGGTATATAAAAATTTTCGAATTTTTTTGTTCAAAAGAATGGACGTAAAAGGCAATAAAATAACACACATTTTGCATATAGAACGAAGTCGATCGGATTATTAGTTGCCGAGATATTTGTAATCTTGTTTTCCACATTCTTCGATTTTTCATGACCCTGTATTTCATTCAAATTTCAATTCAGAAGTATATTTTAATTGAAAATGAGACGCTTAATCCGACGCAATAATTGTTAGTTAATAGAATAATTATTTTTGGAGTTATAAGGATGTTTCTTTTACGCAGTTCGGTACTACTTGAGTAGTTTAGCGTTTTATATAATTTGTCGAAATTTGTACATCAGCAGTTTTTTAATATAGCATTACTATGTATATTAACAATATTTAAATTTTGTTTATGAATTGCAATGCATTGTATAAATAGTTTCACATGTTTTATTTTCATATACATATCCATGATGGGTATGTATTACGGTGGCCCCCAACGACTAGTTTTACGTAAGCAGCTTTTACTTTCATACTGCTTAATTGCTAGATTATAAGATAGAACAGATCCCGAGCGAATTACTTATGTCAATGTACTATATTTATTTAATAATGTTGTTAATTATTTCTGGTACCACTTCATTAAAAAATTATCTAGTAAATACTGCATTAAAATTGCCTAGTATTTAAAAGAAAGTTAAAACCTTTAAATTTATTCATTTGAAATATTAGCTATAGCTAATCGATCATACATCCTTTAAACTGCTTAATATTTGAAACCAACATGCCTTCATTTCATTTTGTTTTTATAAATATATTTTTTAATTAGTAGTCTTCTTCATCATGTTACTATAATCAAAGCGTTTGAAACATGAAATGTATTAAAATTTCTCATCTATACATTTATAAAAAAAAATGGAAAAAGAATTGAAAAAGGCGCATTTTAGTAATTTTAAAATTGAACATCATGTTCAATAATTTCAAATTTCATTGCTCATAATTAATTAAAATTCACCGATCCTGGGTTTATTTGTGTCTCATGTTTTTCCTCAGGATTGTGTGTTCATGAAGACCGTTCTATCTTGCGCTGCAGTGCAGCCTTGCCAACATACAGGAGTGAGAATTGTAACTCTGGGCATCGTCTTCGTACCTTAAATGGTAAAGCGCTTTTGGAGCGCTTTTCTAAGTGTTCCGATTTTGATCCCAGGAATTTTTTACAATGTTGATTCTACGCTCTGATAGCAAGTGATAAGTCACAAATTAAATGTTCAATAATTTCAAGCGTAATTTCACTGCTCATAATTAATTAACTGAGATATACTACAGGCATTGTGGATATCAAAAAAAAAAAAAAAAAAAAAAAAAAAAAAAAGCTGAAATTGAATTCAAGTGTACTTTGAGCAGATGAGCAGACAGCTCATATGGAATCCAGATTCGAAAGATTAAGTTATATTTAATACTCTCTGGGTTATAATCGTATAACAATTTAATTCTGTTCATCATATTGAAAATATTATCTTTCATCTTCATATAAAAAAATACTCTAAAAAAGAGACCATTACAGTTTTTAGAAATTAATATAGAATGCTCATGAGTTATTTTGAAAAGTCCTTCAGAACTTTTAAGTTATTCAAAAAAATATCTTATTTTTCTCCACCATTTTTTAAATATTTCTTGTGTGATATAAATATATGCCGTAATGCATATAATTTGCTCTTTAATAGTATTTAAAGTGCAATAAAGATAATAATAATAAAATGAGTATGGAAGCCTTTTGTCCTGTTAAACTTGGGCAGTGAGAAAAGTTCATTTATGAATAAATCTACAAAATACATATCTTGGAAACAAATTTACAAATGACTTTTATAAAAAGGAGAAGCTCCATCACTTTTAACGCCCATATTTCATAAACATACGGTCGCAAATATATGAACTGAAATTTGTATTTAAAAAAAAAAAAAAAGGTTAATTTTATCATTTTATAATTTTTTCTAGTTTTAAACGTTAATAAAAAAATAATTACGAACGTAGTTTCGGAAAATTTTATATTTATGTTGCACAAAAAGATTTTTATACTGTTGAAGGGCAATATTTAGAAAGAAACGAAGTATATTATTTTATAACATGTTTAAATGTAATAAATTAACATTTTCCAAATACTCTAAATATTTAATTATGAAAAAATAAGGAAAAGTTATATTTATTTAAAACTCAAGGTAGAAGAATGCGAATTTTTTTTAGGTTTCCTTTAATATAAAAAAAATCGGTTTTATCTTAACGATCCTTTAACGATCATAGCATTTTCACTGCTAAGATGTCGAAATAAATGATTGACACCGGTAATTAAGAACAAATATATTTCTAAATAAGAAAACGCGATTTTTTACATACAAAATAAAAGGGATATTTTTAGATAAAATTACCGGTGTCGGTGTTGCGTATCGGAATTAAAATTTTGTGGTTTTGTGGCGAAACCAATGAACGTTAAAGGGTTAAACTGATATAGAAAGATAGGTTAATTCATTTTATTTCAAACTTCTGTATACCCAATCACTAATCTTTAAAATTTATCTCTTTACTGAATTAATAGTCCAAGAGCCGATAGCACAAAATCCTATGTTATCGAGCATAGGAAAAAGACCTTTATTTTATGGAAAAGTAGTAATATGGGAATCTAATGCATGTATGCCGGAAGCGAAGTGGTACGAAAGCCAAAAATGAATACCACTAGTTGTTGATTCGTAGGATTATTAATGTATTTTCTGCACCCAGTTTTTAACGTTTTCATACTTTTATTGTAGGACCAACCCAATGCTAAACCTACGAGTCAACCACTAGTGGTATTAATTTTTGGCTTATGCACCACTTCGCTTCCGTCAGACATGGATCATTAGATTTCACTATTACTACTCTTCCACAAAATAAAGGATATTTTCTTGTGCACGATGATTTGGGGTTTTATGCAGTCGGCTCTTGGATTATAACCTTTTGAAATTCAGTTATATAACCTTCAAGTTGAAATAATCTCTTTCTATTTGATGCAATAGTTTATTATTTATTGTGAATTTACAAAATATATGAAGATGCACGATGCATGGTTCCGAATATACTTTAAACCCTTAAATCTATCAAACAAAAAAAAAAAGGAACCAATTACTTGTTTGTTTTTTAAAGACATTTAACAAATGTGTTTAAAAAAATTATTTTACTTTTCTACATACATTCATTTCAAAGGGAATGCTATTTTTTAATACTTAATAAATTTTCATCTTGCATATGGTTTAGAAAAATTGTCGCTTTAAATCTGAAAATTTCATTTTTTTCTAGATAACGTAATTGATTTACCTCCTTAGACATAAAAGGTTTTATTGAATGATTAAAAGAAGTACTTTTTAGTAAACTCGAAAGTTCCTACATTATTTGAAATTAAATTTACTTTTGTTAGATGAAATTGATTTTCATGGAAATTCTCCTACGAACGTTTAAGAGATCCGGATAACGCTAGACTATATTTGGGTATTTAATTTTTGCGACTGTAGTCGTCCATCTTGTTATAGTATTTTGTAAAATTTGCACAGAAATATTTTTCTGTAGACGAGTATTGATTTTTTGTAATCTCGAAAAAGTATATACTTATTAATAAACATATATTAAAATAAAAAAATTAATACAGAAATTAAAAAAATATATTTATTACAAATTCGCTTTGATTATTTTACCACACTTTTTAAATTATTAAACAAAGGAAATTTAGATAAAGGCAAGGTTTAGTTTTGATTCTCAAGACTTTAAGATACCAAGCAAATCTCAGTTGACCCCCTAGAATATTCTTATGAAGATGAACTAGGTCTGTCGTCATTTTTTTCTTAAAAAAGTAGAAAAAATTCTGTGGTTATTTAATTAGAAGCTTATTTTTTCTAAATAATGTTAAATTTACTAAGATAGAATAATAAGCCGTCACACAAGTTTTTTTCGTCGGGACGGGTCACTTTATTAACAATGATTGAGTTCGTTAGAGTTGTAAAATATCATTTTTTTTCCAGGACTATAAACATTTTAGCTTTACGTAAATATTCCGTTGAACAAATTTCCTTGTGTTTTTTCATAGGTTTTACATTAAAATGAAGTGTTTCTGGTTATTATTATTCAATGCAGTATTAATTATATTATATGTATTAGCATGATTAATTTAGTAAAACTTTGATTTATTTAGTACATTTTTTTAAAAATTGAGTGTTATTGGATATTTTTCTTTTTGTAAAGAATTTCCTTCGTATATATTCCAGAAATATGTTTGATTCACCTTTAAATTTAATTTAAATTAAGATAACTGGATGTATCCAAATATAGTAGAAAGTGCAATATTATGTATATTTTATTAATACTAAGCAATGGATATATGGATATAGTCTCTCATGTTTTTGCATACTTTTGGGAACAACGAATTTCGAGTTTATTCTATGGGGTTTCGTGAAAAAAAATTCACGGAAATATATGACCTGTACTGTTCTATTTATATAACCGGAGTTTCAGGATAATTCCGCTTGAATTTTTTTATATATTTAACAAAACATCAAAACTCGGAGGTGGTCGGTCACCTCTGGCCATATAGTTTATGTGCTCTTGAAAATATTTTGATATTTTTAAAGTTACTTTTTAAAGTTCTTTAAATTGTTACTTTAAACATTTTTTTTATTTAAATTAATATTAGTTAAAATGCTAAATCGAAACTTTTTAATTTCTGTTTTTATTTTTTTTTTTAATGAAAATAAAAAGAAATTCTACTAAAATTATTTCGAGTTATAATGTCTTTATATTGCCTAACCTTTTTAATAAATTCTAAATTTTCAATTTTAAAAAAGCATATAAATGAAGTTGTATCCTGTACCTTTGTTTATAAATGATATGTTTAACTATCACAAAAAAATTCAAAATTTTAACCCAATGAAATTTTTTCCAAACATTCTTAAACCAGTTCTGAAATAGTTATCAAAAGAGTTATTGCGTAATTGAACATTCATTAAATCAAGCAATTAAATCTTAATGAAATAGAAAGTTCAAAAATTATATTATTGCTACATACATCACTTTATTCATAATAAATCAGATCTCAATTCACCACTTTCAATTCAATACTTTTAAAAACCTAAATATTTCATTAATTTGGATTATAGAAAAATTTATTTCAAATACTCTAAATTCACAAAATGCAGTAATATATCAATGACGGGTTCCTTTATTTTATCATTTATAAAATTTCTTCCATGTCTTTAGGATTTCAAGTGATCTTAACAGCATTAGAATTTCAGTCTAATACTTTCATTTTCATTAATCACTGAATGCAGTCTGTTGGATTGCATACTTAATGAAAATTCATTACAAATATTTGAGTATAAGGAATTTAATCAATTTAGCCGGTAGATTTATCTTTCGACGCAATTAATGATTTATAGCACTAATAACACTTTATAGCTGAAGATTATATCCTCACTTAATGGAAACTGTTTAAGAAAGATAAATAATGAATATAGATCTTTTTACATTAATGATTTTTCTAATTTACATGGAAAGACAATTATTAATATTAAAAAAATACTTTGCGTTAAACATGTGTACAAGTACTATGTATCTCTTTTGATTTATTTTTTCTATTTTTTTTTTTTTAATTTTGAAAATTGTAATTGAATCACAAAACAACAAATAAATATAGCACTTTTTATCACGCTGGCGTCCAGAACACGGCTTGACTTCACCATGGCTTACTATGATGTTAGAGAACATTAAGTCATTTACAGTTAAGTAATTTAAATCTTCTAGTCTGAACGACGCTTTAAGATTCAAACATAGTAATTTCGCCAGCACAAATGTTGCGCTGCATATTTCGGGGATGGGGAGGGGAGGAATTGTCACAGAAGCCGTAATTTAACACAAAAGCACAAAAAATTATTTCCCCCCCACAAAGCCGTATCTTTCCTTATAAGGGAAATTTCCGTCGAGTTAATATCACTGGTCAAGGAACGTTAAAGAGGCCTTCTTTACTAGTGCTGTAAAAATAATGGCAAAATGAATACCCGTATGGTAACGTTGATTTTGAATTCTCTACCCATTAAAAAGTATTCGTTTCGTTACTCATTATTGTTCAGAAATTGAGTATTCGCAGTCATCGAGCATACGGCATATATCGTATAGAATATTATTTGGAAGAATTCGTATTAGTTAGTGCTGTCATCTATCCGTGAAAGTTACATTTATTGAAGTTTCGAAGATTTATTTTAAAAATGAAAATAGAATATTAAAACCAGGACCATAGCGAGAAGTCATTAATTAGGGATGGGGGGGGGGGAGTGACTCATATATACTTTTATCTATCTTTCTGTGACACAGAAAGATAAATTACTGCATATTTACACTGTAGTTACCAGTGGTGTAGTCGTAAAAAAAGCAGAGGGCACACGCTCTAAGCAGAGGGTATACGCTCAAGGCAGAGAGTATACCCTAGAGTGTATGTACTATAACTTTCTTGAGAAATAGCGGGTATACGGTGTTATATTCCATTAAAAAGTCCAGAAGGTATACGGCGTATACCCTCCACTACATCTCTGGTAGTTACTATGTTCCTGATTAAACTGTTGTAATAACTATGTGCAAATGAAATGAGGAAGTTAATTAATAACACTTAATTTAGTTACAATTTAGAAATTAATTAATTAGCCTTTTTTGCACCCGGAGCAAACATGAATTTTTGCGCGCCCCCCACCCCTCACATATATGCATTTGTTATAACAAACACACCAAAGTATATCTTAATTTGGCGCCCCCCTCACCTTCTGATCTGCTAACGCCCGGGGCATGTGCCCCTTCTAGTTTTGGCCCTTTTTTCATATACGTATTTCAATAGCGGGTTTAACCGTGAGGCCTTCCCCACGCTCAGTACTGCAGAAATATTCTAAAAATTGCTTTAAAAATTAAACACATCTTATATCCTTATCCTCCTCCCCCCTTTTCAATAATGCGAATCTTTCTGATTCTGAAAAATGTCTACTCAAATCAAAATTAGGTAACAACTGACAAATTTGTGAAAGTAATTTTAATTTCGAGAAATTTGCAAGTGTACTTATTCGGAAACTATGAGATTGAAAAATATTTTCCATTTTTAAATAAAAGTAGATTTAAAAAGAAAAAAACTTTAAAACATTCCATGAAATTCGACATTTTAAACTAAATTTCCGTACGCAACTGCTAATTTCTCCCTCATGACTGTGTTTGTCAAGTCTTAAAAATTATTGTAAAATGCGAACGCAACAGCATTTCTAAATCATTTTATGCATTTATAAGAATATGAGAAACATTTCAATTTCTTTATATCTGAATTAAATCTGTGTGACTTTAATATTTTTAGGAATACCAATGTTTTACTTTATTTTGTTTATTTATTTCAGTTCTTTGTTGAACTTCTTTTAACTGAATTCTTCGCTTGATTCAAGTATGAATCACACTTTGATTTATCCTTTAATTATCATTTGCTGTAACAAAAATGTATCCACTTCTTATTTCTTTTTCTTGTCATAATAAAATAAATAAATGAATTAACAAGCCATATGAAATCCCAATCATTTGAGATTCGAGATTAACTAATACAAAAAGATTGATAGGTATTAGAGCTTTTGCAAACCGCGTGGTATTCGTTAATAATTAATTGAGATAACACGACTGATATACTAATACTACCTCTAATACAAAATACCGAATCGTTTCTTTTGAATACTCGTTGCTGCCTCGATGTACTGAAAAATTGAATGAAACGAATTTCAAACACTACCTTCATTTCGGGATTTATACGGAGTCGTGTTGTTTGCAGTTTTTGTCCGGACTTTAGACTCGGAATAAGTTATTCTCGTATTAGTATCATATACGGGTATTTCCTTTAGTTGTTTGGGTATTAAAAAAGAAGAAAGCTAGAAATGTGTTATAATTTGTTATTTCAGCATCCGTTCTTTTGCCAAATATGTAAGTGTGAATTTGGAGGGAGTTTATGAAGCAGAAAAATATGCTTTTAGAAGAACGATTGTTTTGAGATCGTTTAGGGATTGTACTATTTACCTTATAGATATGAAGTTTTTTATGCCTTTTTAAAACTTAAACGAAATAATTGCGCTTTTTTTTTTGAGATTACATATTATGATTATTTTTTTCTATTTAAAAAAGAGCCATCGATCTAAGCAATAGAAAACAACGTGTGTTTATCATTTAAGAGTTTAATTAGGCTAATTTTGTGTTTATTGTGCATTGTCTTAGCACGCCCCTGGTCACCATACAAAAGTATTAAATTATAACTTGGATTTCAATACAAAATGCTATTCGATTTGATTCACTTCTATTGCCATGAATGACAATTTTATGATTTCGTGCATTAGATTGAGTCTATGAATATGTTGGAAAAATTTTGCGATGTTAAGCAGGGGTAAAACGTTTTTGATAACTCGCTTAGTACTACTTTCCGTTATCGACAGGTTTCGTTATCGCATGTTTCACTAGTTTCACTCTAAGTAGTGGACATATCTATTCAAATATGCAATTAATATTTTTCTTTTTAATATGTACCTTAACATACTTGTTGAGACGAACTCGGAGAAACCATGAATTATACAAACATAAGCAGCGTTTGAAGTTAGTTCCACTTTGTTCGGTTGCATATGGTCTCCGGTAACGGCTAATGAGTGGTATTTCTAAGTAACGATTCGGTATTTCGTGTCTTAGAGATTACCCGTTTCTTAGTAACGAATACATACGGTTTGCAACAGCTCTATTCTTCACAATGAATTTTTTAATCGTCTGTGAAAGACAATTAAGTATCAGGAACGCTGATGTCCCAACAAGTATTACTAACATTGTAATCATATTTTATAATTTAATTTGATAATTTTTTTAATTTTTTCCGGTAAAATAATTTTATAAATTTTAATAGTTTATTGCTGTAAGTATATAAAAATAGATTTATAGAGTTTTCTCTTATCCACTCATTCGTTTTTAAATGCGTTCGTAATTATAGAAATACGTAGCACCTATAGTCGTCGTTCAGTCCGTCTGTCTGTCCGTTCGCATATAACAGAGCAAAACTACCCAACCAAATGCTTTGAAATTTTAAATATATAATTATTGCGAAATTTTGTTGAGTCATTTTAAATTTTATGAAAATCGGATGAATAGCTTAATTACAGGAATGATCAAAAATTTATCTGTTACATAACGGTCAAAGGGAAAAAATGTTTAAGGGAGACCCGTAAGAAAACCCCCCAAATTTTTATTATTGATTTTAAAGTAATGAATTTTGGTGTACTATTCAAGAATCTTCTTGTGAGGAATAATTAGCAAAAAAAAATCACTTTTTATTAAAAAGTATATTTTTATGATTTTTTTTGTTGAAAAATACACTTTTTAAAATTACTACTCTTCATTCAATTTTCAATATTTTGGTATTACTAAAATTTCTTAAATAGTGTTATAGTATATAGAAAAGAACTAAGGAGAGATATTTTTAATTTTCTATTTTAATCGGCTAAAAAAAAAAATACGCATGGTAAATTTCCTTAAATTCTTCATAATTTTCATGTTTACCAATTTATGTAAAATTTTCAGAAATAGTTAAAAAATATATCTATCCTCACTTTTGTTGCAAATTTTTTTAAGATTCTAAAAACATAAACACTTTGTTTCTAAATCATTTTACCATTGAGCCTTAGTACTTTGAACTTAGGCAAAATATCAAAAAAGTTATTTTCAGGAAAACACGTTTTAAATGGCCGCTAGTCCTTTAAACTCTATAGTGAGTACAATTTAAAAAGCTCATTTTCTACCTGTTCCAAGTGTCCCCGAGTTCTGAAATTTTGCATGGATATTCGCAAATATGTATTTTATCGTTTTCTGAGAAAAGAACTTTTTTGAACTTTTGATGATTTTTGGCCGAAAATGGGGTACGGGTCTTCCTTAAGTGCATTTTATTGCATTTCATTTATGTTACACCCTTTCAAATAGAATGAAATTTATATGCATTCACTGAAATATATTAAGGTATAATCACGGTTATACTATGCGGCGCAACAAATGTTTAATATTCAATTACTAGCCCACCCAAAATAATTCCGTTACATAATGCTATAGGGTGAAACTTTGTTTTTGGCCTTTTTTAATTATGCTAAATTATTTCACATAAAATGCAATTGAGTATTTACAGAGGCATCCAAAAGATTTCGCATAATATACTGCAACCGTCATACTGTATATTAGACAATTTTAGAAGTGTATTGTTAATTGTGATATGAGTTTTTAAGTTTAACTAAATTTTTGATAGTTCACATCCAGGGTAACATAACAGAATTTGCACAGTTTAAAGAATATGAATACAAGTAGTTTAAAGGTGTTTTTAAAATAAGTTGTGTATTTTTACGCAGAACTGTATTTACTAATCCAAGGTATGTTTATAGAATGTAGAAAAGTGATTAACAGGAACACACAAAGAATTAGATACATTGCTGTCTATGGAAAATAATTTCTGGAAGTGTGATTTCACTAGTTTTAATCTTGTTATAGTCTTAATTAGGTTTTTGATATACAATGACATATATGTACGTAAAGATAGTAGACAAAATACACGGCTTTACAAAAGAATTAAAATATGATGTTGGTTATAAATTTCTGAAAGTCAAATGTCTACCTATTAGGCATTTTAATACTTTAAACATAATTGAAAATGTTTAAGAATTCGGTTTGATTATTTTTGTCAAACGTTTTTTTTTACATTGAAAATGAAACTAAGCAATATTATTGCAATAATAAATTATATAATATGGTTTTCTAATATGCAGTGTTACCAGATTGGCGATATTTTTTTACATTCTTGATATCTACCGTTTTTTAAAGCTTGTAAAGTTCACTTTGTTCAATAGTATGTTATTTGGTAAAGAGAAGAACGCTGCTAAATACGAGTTGCTACTTCGATCACTACTTTGTTGCTACTTAAATCATCAGTTTACACTTCAATGTGACTATCACATTTAAATTACTTGTATTTATTTTAAAATGTGTAGACGAGCATTTTATGTAAAAAAAAAATCGCAAAAAAAAAAAATACATAACAACATGGAAATGAGGCAAAGAATTTAAAAAGAAAGCCATTTCTAATCATGGAATAACTATACTGTCATGCCTTAATCCGATAAACTGGAAAAACGACCTCCTTTACTGCCTACTGCGCCCACCAGGTGCCCAGTACATTTCGAATTAAGAGAAACTAGCTGAATACCAAACCAACAGGGAATTTCATGTAACTTAATCGAAGCTGCTATAAGGAAGAGATTAAAACTGACACTGAAGCTTTTTGCTTTCGAGACTAAAAGTCTTTTTTTAACCTTCCGTCTACCAGACGGGTCCATTGGACCCGACAGCAATATTTCTGGTGTCAATGGTAAAATGAGAAATTGTCGATTGACACCGGAATTTATAAAGGACTTGTCTAGATATTACGAATTCCTTAATTTAAGCTTTCATTGTAAAAGCAAAATTATATTAAAATATTACTGGTGCCGTTTGCAAGTTTGGAATTAAATTTAGGTGTTGCCGTAGATAAATGGGTGTTTTGTCTGGTAGACGGAAGGTTAAGAGGAGAAAGTTAATAAGTGTTAGAGAAGTCAACAGTCTACAAGGTAATTACCTGGTTTAAAGGACCTAAAGAGATAAATTAAGAATATAACCCAAAATAATGGATATATTTAAGATTCAAAATTTTCTAACGAGTATCTATGTATTTAGAAGACCTGACTGTTTTTTTAGTCATCAGGCTTGAATTTTTTACTCAACCGATTTAGATAATTATATTTTAAATGAAAGCTATTTATTTGTAGTTATGCCCATTTTAGCTATTTTTTAATTTATTTCCATTTTTATATTTTATTTTTAATTTTAAATGCTTTTTACGATATTTCTTCAAAATGGTGGCAACTCAGTTTAGCTTTTCTCTCGATAAAAAAAAAATTATTTTCCATTATCACTTTCCATCACTCAGAAGCTTTATTTCATCAGTGGAAATGCCCTCGCATTTAAAAGAAAAAAGTTAATTGTTTTCGTATAATTTAACCACAATAAAATGATTGCGTATAATTATGCACTAATTGAGGTAAAAAAATATATTTACTGAGAAATAATATTAATAATGTAAATAAAATAACAGAAAATAATTTATGATAATAATTAATGTCTTAAAAGAAGAAAAATTTCAAATGAGGAAAATGATTTCATTTAGCAATCAGATAAATGGGAATTACAATATTATTACGGATGCCTTTTTCATATTACTAATAACAGTAACTTTTAAAAAACATTTGAAGAGAAAATGACTTCACTATTTAAAACATCGCATTTTTACTCATAACGATATTACATTTCAATATTTCGTTTCATTATGGACACTGAGAATGAGATTTTACTTTCAGATGACTTCAGTTAATGAAAATAATGTCATAGTAAAAATGAAATTAGTTTTTTTTTTAATAAAACTTTTTTTCTGTGAGTGCATATAAAATAAAATTTCTGGATTTCACCGGAACTCAGATTACAATTTTAACTGAAGATGTGCGAATATTTGCATGCAAAATTGTAACTGGCAAACTTGACAGTTTGGAAATATATTTATTATATATTGATTCAATAATGTAAATAATGTTATTAATCCTTGAAAATTTCAACAGTGGAAGTAAAAACGTCAATTTAATTTTAATTTCAATTTTACTTTATAGTTTATTTTAAATGAAATTGAAGATTATTATTTATGCTTTAAAGATATTATTAAAATAACGCAGTTTTACGAATTTAAAACGTTTAGTTTTATACAAGTTTCTGCACATAATTTGTCCAATTGTTAATTCACAAAAAATTAACTATAAGCATATTGTTACAGTTACAAAAATGATTTAAATAAAGTATAGAAGTATTTTTATTGAAATTTATATTGTTTATGATTGAACTTTGAACATTTTACCACATACAAACTAATATTTATCCACGTAATATCATCCATAAATAAAACAGGATTGCTGAAAATACCCCAAAGCAATTCTATACCTAATGTTTTTTTTTTTTTTTTTCTCATAAACGATGCATTAAAACATTTTCTAAGACGTACAATAAAATTTCGAAGTCTGCATGTTTTTATACGAAAATTTTCTTAAGTAACTGTATATAAAATTTATTTTTGTCATTTATAATTCTTTCAAATAGAAACTCAAACGCAGTTCATACAATTTCGAGTATATTGACAGTGAAAATCTGCAAAATGATTTTATATATGTCATATATGAAGCTTTGGGGGATGCACTTTTCCACTTTTACCCCATATTTGTTTTTTATATCTTGCTTGTGGTCACAAACATGTCAAGAAATAGTTTAAGTGCAATTTTATATCGGAAATATTATTAGACAATTCGAAACATTAAAAAAATAAATACTGAAATTCGATTCGTTGTATTTCGTAGTCATCTAGTTTTAGTAAAAATAACTTACCATCAAAATTCATATAACACTTCATTGAATTTTATTTTTGTCTTATAAAAAAATTATTGTTTATTAATAAGTGTAATCTGTAAACATTTGAGTCAAACTGTCAGCATAGTAACGGACAAAATGATAATGACTATTACATTAGACATGAAAATTCTTTCATAAGATTAGTAATGATCTATTCTGTAGTCTAAAAAGTAATAGTTTATTTTCTACTCTGTAAAAATGACAGATGTTACTACACAAGTGTAATATATAATAAATTTGGAAAAAAAACATCAATTTTAATAATGAGAAAATAATGAGCAAGGCTTCCCATATATGCGAGGCTTGACTTACTATACGGGAGGCTTGACCCACTGTATTTTATCTTGAAATATTGGCAGTGATAAACAAATATACAGACAAAATGTCTTAAAAATGCATGATACATTTATTCTATAAGGATTATAGAAATAGAATAAGTTGTAAGAATGCAAAATACCTTTATTCTCTAAATTAAAACAAACAAAATACGTTTAAAAAGTACAGAATATCTTTATGCTACAAGATTTAAACAAATAAAATAAATTTAAAAAATGCAGAATGCATTTAATCTGAAGTTTTAAATAAATAAAATAAGAAAAAAAATTAAATATAAACACAGCTTAATTTGTATTTAACTTAGAAACTTAGTATTGTCACCAGAGACATTTTTAATTATAACAGCCCTGCACAAAATGTTAACTACGAAATCACTCCTTTTAAATTAACATCGCCTTAAATTCACTTTTGATGGAGCGGTCTTCCAGACCGCTTCACAGTAGCTATGTGCCAATTTTTTCTCATCATTTGAAATTGAATTTTAAAAAAATTCTTTTGTATCGCTCCTGCAGCATTACAGAATAAATTTACATTTCTCTTTTTACAAATGTAATTATTAACGCTTTATTACAGATCGAGTATAATAAAAACATTTCTAAAAACACTTAATTACGGGAACTATGACCACGGTCAACCCTGCCTCAGATTGACTGTGTCAATTCTTTTATGTAACCATTTTTTAATGAATAGCACATAGTTATTTTAAGCGCTATTTATTGCGCTAACTTCATGCTAATAATGAAAGCGCAATATTTTGTGCTTTAATTAAAGCCTACTTACCTTAATTTCTATAGCATATTTTAAGTGAAAAACTCATATATTTCTAAAAAGTAATGTACTTCTAAAAAACTCACTTTTTGTGTCGAAAACTCTTCACAGCTGATACTGTTGAAAACTCTTCACAGCTGATTCTGTCTACCCATCTTTTAAAATTATCTGCATTAAATACATTTGGTTGTTTAATCATTCCATTAGCTTTGATTCCCATCTAGCTATAAAAGTCTAAAATACGTTTAAATATGAAAATGGACGGGTGGGACCAGCCTCCTGTATGGTCTCTATATCTAGTGCAGGATTAGTGCGCATATAGATGCGCGAAGTGGCACATATGACTTGTGTTGCCAAATGGGCTACTTTTTTAAATTCAAATGCTTCATTGGCACCATTTTTCTAAAAGCAGTAAAATGATCCTTATTTAATGGGATATTAGTTAAAGGGAATTTTACCATTTCAAGAAAGTGGTACCAATCAAAAAATCTGAATTTTAAAAAAGTAGCCCACTGGTAAAACTGCATACGACAAATTCTATTGCGCTATAAAACTGTAAAAATTGATTTTGATATTAAATATTAAATTACATTTTTTTCTTCGAACAAACAACATGTTGCTTACCATACAAAATATGCTATGTATAAATACTACATACAATTCTATTTTACCTGGAATAGGTTTCACGATTTACATATATTGAATACTAGTATTTTTAACAGGATTCATAGGTATTTAAGCAGGGGTTTTCAAACTTTTAGAACGATGTACCACTAAATAAAAATTCTTATTTCCGCGTAACAGCAAATACTAAATGTAAAGCGAATTAAAAAAACACTGTAGAAACGAAACCTGTGTAAATCAGAACATTTATTTGTTAGGACTTACTCCAGATTTTAAAGTTTTTATTCAATTAAAATTGTATGATAGCTATTAAATTCATGCCTTCGTAAAAAGTGGAATTTCTTAATTAGCTTGCTACGTATATACCACATCAATACCTATACAACATTTTAATTCAAATCCGCTGAATTAAAACTTTATTTCAATGTCGTAATACGTGCTCTTCCAATACTTTATCTTTCTCTAATTCGATTTAATAAAAATGTTTGAAAATAGTTCTGCCAGTAACTACTGTTTATTTAATTTATTTTAAATTTAGGTCTTTATTCACAAATTTTATTATTATCATTATTATTATGTCATAAAAATCTAATAATTGTGCTTTTTAGTCTGGAAAACTGATTGTACCATACTTCAGAGATTCTGCTATATCAGCATTTATACTAGCAAAACCAACGACAAGAAAGAGGTTCGATACTTTCATAAAATATTAATTTTATCTTTTTTAATAATATGCTTTATTGTATATAACGTACCAGTTTAATAATTTTGCGTACCATTATCCAGAGCTTCACGGACAAGTGCTGGTATGGTTATCACAGTTTGAGAACCCCTGTATTAAAGGATTGATAGGAATTTACGTGATTTCTCTCTGTACCTGAATATAGATTTTTTTTTTCATTAAGTAAGTCAAGCATTATTTTACAAAAATTCTGATATAAGGTCTTCGAAAGTGTTTTTAACGTACGAACCCTGTTTTAATATTTATCTTTTACATATATAATCGCATGTTTCTGGATTCAAATAAGCTACAAACAAATCTTGTTAAAAATAGCGAAAGTGAATCGAAATTAGTTGAATGTATATCCATAAATAATTGAACTTATCTATACATACATAAAATAATTTGTCCTGACTGACTGAAAATCAACGCACAGCCCAAATTACTGAATCTAGAAGCATGAAAATTCGGGAAAATATACTTCTTATGACATAAACGTGCACTAAGAAGGGATTTTTGAAAATACTCCCTAAGGGGTTGAATGGAGGGGGGTCGAAAGTTTTAGAACTTCTTGCTATATTTCAGCGGCGATTTAGCTACGAAAGTGAAATTCCAGAATATAAAACTACAAAAAAAAAAAAAAAAAAAAAAAAAAAAAAAAACATTTTTTAGATGCCTACCGTAACGTAGTGGAATTTTTTTCAATCTTTTTCGAAATAAATAAAAAAAAAATAACACTTTATATTCTATTCAAATTATGGCATTTATTTCTTTAAAAAATCGCCAATTACGCGGTGAAAATTATGAGTTGTAGAATTATTAAGGAAAATTAATTATTTTAATATATCTAAATATTTATTTCTAAAGTTCACATTATATCGTACATATAATCTAAACTTCTAAAACATAAATTCTCCAAGGCTATTAAAATATTAGTTTCAACTAAGAAAAAAATCATATTAATATTTTTAGCAATTTTTTCACATATTTATTTAGACATACTCTTTATGATTTTTTTCTGCAATTATTTGCTATCTTTGCTATTTCTATCATTACTTGTGTAAGTGCGCAAATTTACTTTTACTGACCAGATAATAGTTTCCAAGATATTATTTTCGTATACATACTTTTAAGTATCTTTTTTGTATTATCTAAATAAAACTTATTTCAAACTCAATGTTGCAAACTTCTTAATACTTTACAATCATCTATGACAGATTAATCGTTAAATTTCCTTTTCAGTCTAAAAATTTTGTTTTCCTTCAAAAATACTCAAAGCTTAAGGATTGCACTTATTAATTTCCAAGTTTCTGGCATTTTATTTTTCATATTAATAGCACAAAACTTTGTTTTCAAACATTTTGTTACTATGTGTCAAAATTTATATCCATTAAATGTGTGAAATATGTTGCACAAAGAACAAAATTTGATATGGCTATGCAATAAAAGATGATTTTGAGAAACTGTTAGTCAAAGGTATATTTTAAAATGAAAGCTGAAGAATTTTCTTTTGATAAAATCACTTTTAATCTGCTCTATAATATAGAAATTTACTACAGACTCTTCAAATGTACATTAAGAGGGCTCAGGGGTTGAAAACTTTTCAAAAAATCAATATTTTTATGATCTAATTTGATTATTCATTGAATTCTTAACTCAATGCAAAAAACCGCATAAAAATATTTGCATTTTTAACGGAGTTATAAGCATTTATGTATCAACACTTTCATAGCCGCATCCATATAATTTCAACTTTAAGTCGTGTTTTCTCAAAACTTTATTTTTGATGACTAACACCAATATTAAAAAAACTATTTGATGGAATGGCTTAATTTTTTTTTTGCATGCATATAACATCATTATCTAGATTATGAATTAATATATTTTAGATAGTTTAATATTTTGAATATTTTTGGTAAATTTATTTTTGAATATATTGGAAAAAAAAGTTGTATTTTTTAGGGGTTTTTTTATTTTCAACTTTAAGAGATTTTTTAATAATGTTTTTTTAAGTAATAGTTATATCCTTAATTCATAATCTAGATAATGATGTTATATGCATGCAAAAAAAAAAATTAAGCCATTCCATCAAATAGTTTTTTAAATCTTGGTGTTAGTCGTCAAAAATCAAGTTTTGAGAAAACGCGACTTAAAGTTGAAATTATATAGATGCGGCTATGTAAATATTGATACATAAATGCTTATAAATCTGTTAAAAATGCAAATTTTTTTGGGGGTTTTTTGCATTAAGTTAAGAATTAATTGAATAATCAAACTAGATCATAAAAAAATCGATTTTTCGAAATGTTTTCAACCCCTGAGCCCTTTTAAAAGCCTTGTAACATTCATCACTTGAAAGCTACGTATTTTAACTCCTTCGCGACGGGAGCCTTTTACGAAATTTTTAAAGTTTTGACACCGTTTTTTAAAAACAGAAATTTGTACCTTATTAAATCGAGAAAATGCTCTGATTAAATAAGGAGACTTTTACAGTAAAATTTTACTGGTGGAAATAAACAAGGATTATTAAGCCTTTTTGCGGCACGTATACGCATCGCTCGTCCCCAAGGGGTTCACACAAGAATGACGGCGAAGAGTCAATTTAGCCCCCACTAAATGGATATATTTCATTTCAAACCATATTTTTTTCCTTAAAATACGTTTAAAAGAAACAAAGGAAGAAAATGATTAATTAAATAACTTAAACAATTTAAAAAATTTTCTGGTGTTAATTTTTTTTTTATTAATGTGGCGTAAAACGTCCCGTCTTTCTAGTGTTAAGGTTTCCGATATTTAACCGGACAAAAATGTTATAAAACTAATTCGTTTTACATATTTTTCACAAACTAATTAATAAAACAAATTCAATGTTTTTTTTTTCTTTTGGATTACTAAGAATAATGCTACTTGTTACAATAAATGAAACAAATTGGTGAAAAATATTTCAGTTAATTAAAAAAAATAATTAGCTAACCTATTGTTTTCTGTTTTCGTAATTACTTAAATAATATCACTGTGTGCATTATTTCTCAAACACTACCCAGCAAGCACATAACTTTCGGCATACTATCGGTCCGGAGCCGTCAATGTCGGTTAAATGTCGGTAGCAGGTTGGCAACTGAAACTTAAGAATCTGCGTTTTTGACAGCCGGTTACGGTAATCGGTCCACTTTTGGTTATATATCGGCTAGCGACTTATACCGGCAAGTGACGCAGGACCGATATCTGAGTTCTGATAGTGGACCGATCAGATTTGCCAACATGGGTCCGAATTCAGAATATTTAATCTTAACCGATTTTTTTCTCTCAATTTTATTTGAGTTTGAATTTTGATAAGAAATGTATATTTCATGCATTTCATTAAAAATTCTGACAATGATAAACAGAAAATATGTCAAAAATAACCTACATTTATTTATTTAAAAATACTGTTTTTGAAGTAATTTTTAAAATGACTTAAAATTATTTTAATCAAAAAAGAATTTTTAAATTCTCTCCTTTAAATTGTTATTCACTATTAGGAACTTAATCATATAAAAACAGAAAAATAATTTGTAAGGTAATTGAATTTATTTTCTGTTTAATTATTCATTTTCAAAGCAATAACTCATTTTCTTATTTTCTTTTAATATTAATTACTAAAAAGTGCTTGAAGTTATTTTACAAGGTAAAACATATAAAAGAAATCTACCCATTTTTTAACATTAAAAAAATCAGATTTTTTTTTCTAAAATATTATTTCACAAACGAAAAATAAATTAATATTGCTATTTTATTTTAAGATTTAAAAATTATTATTGCAACAATTATTCGGAATTAATATTGCTACATAATAAAAAATAACGCATTAAATCATGAAATGACTTTGAATTCTCATTCTAATTAAAAGTGATTAATTACCAAATTATTTTTTTATTAAATTAGTTATTTTACGTTTTAAATATATATTTCTTAATTTTTTTTTACTTTATTATTTTCTTTATTATTACATTTAGTAACTTTATAATTCGTAAAAAAATATAATTTATATAATACTAAAATAATATATATATATATGTGTGTTACTTTTATTTTATTTTTTACTTAATAAATATACTTAATCAACAACATAACATTGCAACATAGTCGTAAATCATAAATACTACTTTAAATCATCAAATTGCATAACATAATTTTTTATTCTATTTAAAAGTTAATTATTACCAATTTATTATTATTTAAAATAAGTTTTCCTACGTTAAAACTATACACTTTAGAAATTAACACAAAGCATGTAATTATGTTATAATTTCTAATAAAAAAATTCATTTATTTAACAATACTTCTGAAAAAAATATACTATTTTTAATTTTTTAAATATACTATTTAAGGATTCTAAAATTTATAAAAAAAAAAAACAATTCGTTTGCTTTAATTAATTTCCTAATTTATTAATTTAAATATGAACTTAATTTTTAAATCAGGTGCATAAGACAATTACAAGTAAAGGAATACATAAATAAAATAAAAACACTTTAATATTACAATTTTCCAATCTGTCATTTACGTCAACAACATTCGCCATTTACGTGGCACTTACTGAAAAGCCACACCCTAATAACCGCACATAATCCTACTCCTAAACAGATCTGACTTGTCTAGTGGTTAAGGCTTTCGCCTTCTGAGCTAGGGGTTGTGAGATCAAACCCCGCCTGTTCCCGCACTGACGTATGTTCATTGGCTCTCAAAATAGTTGCTAGAGTGTTTAACAGATGGCGCCACCAGAGATTTTTTTGCTTGTGCCGGGCTTCAGTCGGTATTCGTGTGGTTAGCTATCGTCATAGTTTTTGCCGATACTGGACCGGCTGCGTGCCTCATGAATCGGGCGGCATTCGCGCGGCGTATCAAAAAAGATACGGAACCGATAGCAGCAACCGGTATCGGTCCAATACCGCTGGCAGTGGCAAGCGGCTATCGTCCGATTGCTTACCGATAGCTCAGTGTTTGCTGGGTATTAACTCCTTGAAGGGCGGTGGGATAAAATATATCCGCTTTAATTTTAATTGCGAAATGTTACATTGACACCAGAATTTCGAAATGAAAATTTTAATTTAATTAAATATGTAAAGGAAAGCATTTGTCTATTTTGAAATAAATTTGTTTTTAAATTCTGATGTCATTCAACCATTTCAGCATTTTATGAATAGAGCTTTGCCCCTCAAAAGGGTTAAAAATAATGGGTTGAAATTTTCTGAGCGCATTAGTATCATACTTTTGCGTAAAATGATTGAAAAACTTAGAATTATTTTAAATAAAATAAAAAAATTTCTTATAAAATATACGAGAAATTTAATATATTTTCATTTTTAAAATTTTATTGGCAATTTTAAATAATATAAAAGAAGAAAGCAAAGACATCTTGGTTCACATATTAGGCGAAGTATTATCTTTAAATTGTAATCTATTTAATGTGAATAAATTAAAGTGAGCACGAAATATCATGCGCTTAGGGATGTATATATTAATTCAGAAAACAAAAAAAAAAAGGATGTTACTTCACACATTGAGTGCCACGTCACTGGTGGGCAATCACCCACTGGTGACTGACAGTGACTGACAGTAGGAAATACTGAAAAGATACAGTCCAAATAAATTGTAAGTAATTTCGGGGTTGAATCATGAATATACTAATTATTTCTTGCTAAATAATTTTAATGGGTTTTATTACCGTCCCACTTTACAGACTTAAACCCTTGTAGTAGTTCTTTCTTTAAAGATTGCGAAACGGGTAAAAAAATCTTATGGGTGATTGTCCAATAAGTGGATAATTTCACTCATTGATTTAGTAAAAAATAAAAATTAAATTTTAACTAATATTTTTTAATAATTAGATACAGCATATGTTACTGTGTAATATACAACATTCCGATATAAACCTTCAGCACTATCTATTTTTTTTTTTTAATTTTTATAAATTTATTTAATAATCAATGTCACTACTGCCCCCCCCCCCCCCGCAAGATATTTGTTTACTTTATAAACCAGGATTTTAATGAAATTTATTTGAAAAAATATGTGTAATTTATTAAATTGTATCTTTTTATAATAAAAAATATAATGTTTAACATATCATCGGTGATAAATCTGAATGTTTTTTAAGTTTTAAGAATAAGGGGAAAGGAGTGACATTTGCATGGACAAAAGTGACATACTTTCAAAACTTTTCCGTTTTGATCATTTTAGCAATTATAAATTATTTAACATCTATTGTTTTTTTACTATTTTAAAATTTGAATAATCTTTTAGAAAAAAATAACCAACAATAAGATAATGAGTAAATAAGTGAGTTTATTTGAACGAAAGTTTTAGTTGGAAAAACGTTTTTAAGTATGAGAAATACTACTCATTTTAAATTTATATCAAAATATTTGTGTACAGTAAAATATCTTCAAGTAACTGGTCGAGGGGGAATATCAATAGCACACAAAATTTCATTCTTTGGAACATCCTGTATATATTGTGTATTTGGCCAATAGAATCGGTTCCCAATCCTTAACATAAAGTTTATTTTAAGGATGTCATAATTTATTTCTTCAAGTAAACCTGTTAAATGTAATTGTTGTAATAAGTAATATGAAAAAATAAAATATGTTGATAAAAATTTAACATAAATATTTAATTTTAAATAAAATTTTAAAACTCACCAGGAGACCAATTTTCATAATATACAACTGCAACCCAAGTTCCTACACATTTCAGAACCAGGTGTTGATACTTCAGTATCTTTATAATAATTGGGCACATCCTGAAAGCAGGGAGATGAGTCTACAAATGATGGTTCTGAACAGTAAAGTTGACATTTTTCATGTGTGTCACTTGTGGAACGTTTTAAATATTACAGTTGAAGTTTAACATTTTTAAACTTATTCCAAGTGAGCTGATACAATTCTAATAGATTTGGAATAGATGGTATCACTGTATCCTATTGCTTCAAGTCATTTATAGCATTAATATCTGCTTCGGAGATTCAGTATTTAAATAAATAATTTGAAAGGAGACAGAAAATTTCTAAATTAAGAAAATTGCTTCTCTGTACATAGTAAGTTAGGCTTGGTAAGACTGCAATATGATGTTTTGTACTAAGCAAAAATATGTTATATCATGACAAAATAATAAATAAATACAAACAATAACAAGGACAGTTTAAGTAGGGGACAGTAGTGACAAGTAATAAACATATTCTTACCTTTCTATCCATTTTGTAGCTTGTAACTATTTTTGAAGTCCTTAGAATTGTGTCGTGTGTTTTTCTGGGCAATTAAGATGGCTCCTTCTACTAACTGCATCTGTTCCCGAAATTTTATCTGGCTACCTGGTGATCACTTTAGCAGTTTTATACAAGAGGACAGTAGTGACATAAAAACTAGGGGAAAGCGTTTCTCTGACTGAGAATAAATGTAAAACTAGTTTTAATTTACAAGAAAGATACTTTATTATGTACATTGGAGTGTTATTTCGGGTGCTAAAATTGTTAAAAATATTTTGTCATTACACTTAAAATTGTTCCAGAAAATCAGTACATGAGGTGAGGGACAAGGAACAGAAGTGACAAATTGAATATTTAAAATACTATTACAGTAAAATGTATCGTTATTTTTTTTTAAAATACATTTTGAAATTGTAGAAATACATAACAAAATACATCTTATGCTAAAAAAAAGCTATAGGTATGACAAAAGACAGCATGTAACCCCAAGGAACGGAAATTACCCGCTTAATGGAGAATCACCATTATACGCTATCATCTATGGTCAATATATGATCTGAGTACGTTTTAAAATGTGTTATATATATATATTTTCATTTATAATTTAGAAATTAATTCTCCGTGCATGAAAAAAAAATGTTTATAACACTAAAGCTTCTTAAATAATTAGGATGTAACGACTAATGAAACTGAACATTAAACCCTTTCAAGCACTTTGATCGCACTGACGGAGCACCTAAATTTAATTCAAAACTTACAAACGGCACCAAGAATATTGGGATAAAATGTACGATAATAGATGCTTCCACGATGACAGTTTTTAAGAATAAGATTTTATTTTATAAGAAATTCGTTTGTAAATTCTAGTTTCAGTCGATCGTTTAAGCATTTTTCGAACTGGATTTTTCTGTGATGGTAAGAATTGAAGAAATGCAAGCAGCGATGTATTATTTAAATTCTTTGCTAAAATTAATCAAGAGACATATTTTTTCAATATTCCGCTAGTTATAGAAAATGTTTCATAAAATGTTCGTGATACGTTTTATATATATATATTACAATATGAAATTTTTGTAATCCAATATTTTTCCTTATTTGTGTAGAAATAGTACAGTTAGTATGGATGTTTCTGTCCAAAGAACGCCCAAGAAATATTTAAAGAAGAACAATAATCTGTATTTATTTCAACTTATTAAATTAAAATCCTGTTATTAGATCTTATCTATTAATCTTTATAAGAATGATATAAATTCTGAATTCGCCTTAAAAACATTTATTCCGTATCAATAAACTCCTTTCTTTCCATTTTTTCTGTGAAATTATCGTCCGTGGAATATATTCGACTTTTGATTACCTTCGATTATAAATTACTAAAATAGTAATATTTTAAATAAAATTATTGTCTGCAGTTGATCTTGACTGCTACTTTTAATATCGACATTTGATATTAAATTCTGTTTACATAAAATAATCGTCGTTAGAGATTATGGAAACTTTTGGAAGCTTTTTTTTTTTTTTACTTAAGAGAGGAGGCCCAGGGATAGATAGAATTTTTTTTCGATGATTCGGTTTTAGGCAACTTGCAAAAGCTTTTTTAAAAATCTGCTCCGGGGAAAGCATTTCCCGCTCTATATGAATGCATTTTAGTAAACTATTTTGGAGCAGCTAATGTGTAGTTTAATGAAGCTTCTACATTTATTTATTTTTTTCTCGCTTGCTACGACTCTTGTGGTGTAAAAAGAGGAAAACGGCGAAGATACTTCTAGCTCCCACTTCAAAATGTTATATATATATCCGTTTTTTTCTCGGAAATATTCTTTATTAAATGATATTTACATTATTTTCACTAAATATTACGTTAACTAGCTGATTTTAACATAAGGAATAACAATGTTAAACAAAATTATTGCCTCGTAATAAATGACTATAGAAAAACAATTAAAAATATTTTTTTAATTAAAAAAAAATCTAGAAGTGTTTGTTTTATTTTTTCTTCTTGTGCATTTCTTTTATTCTATATATCTCTTTCTTATTGCCACCGAACGAAAAAATTTATTAAAAAAAATATTGACCATAAATGCTTCATTGAATTGTAAAAGATTATCAATACAAAAATCCCTGAACGGGTTAAAAGCTTGTGATGCAGCACTTTATCTTATATCTCTAAGAATTTTAAATTTGGGACTTGAAATTAATGATATCAAAATTTATGTGACGCTATGCTATTAATTAATATATACATATATTAAAATTTATTCATTAAGGTTTTATCAATTACATCTTTCATAAATTCAAAATATGAATTTTAAAATATATGATATCAAAATTTAAGTGACGCCTTGACGAGGCTTTAAACGATGTTTTAAAATTCCATTTATTTTTTTATTTTCTAAATACATTTTCATATCTAAACAATACTTTTCATTTTCAAATACACTGTTAAATACATCACTTTCACTGAATATATATAATGCACTGAAATGTATTTATTTGAATAAATAGATTTATCTTTTGGGCTGCGCTATCCAAAATCAAAAAATAATATTTAAATAAATAGTTTTTGCATCATTGTATCTATTTGCATCTATTTAACTTACTTTGGATACAATGACGCAGAAACTTTTTATTTAAATGTTATTTTTGATTTTGGATAGCGTAGCCCAAAAGATAAATCTATTTATTCAAATAAATACATTTCAGTGCATTATATATATTCAGTGAAAGTGATGTATTTGACAGTGTATTTGAAAATGAAAAGTATTGTTTAGATATGAAAATGTATTTAGACATTAAATAAATAAATGAAATTTTAAAACATCGTTTAAAGCCTCGTCAAGGCGTCACTTAAATTTTGATATCATATCTTTTAAGATTCATATTTTGAATTTATGAAAGATGTAATTGATAAAACCTTAATGAATAAATTTTAATATATGTATATATTAATTAATAGCATAGCGTCACATAAATTTTGATATCATTAATTTTAAGTCCCAAATTTAAAATTCTTAGAGATATAAGATAAAGTGCTGCGTCACAAGCTTTTAACCGATTCAGGGTTTTTTGTATTGATATCAGTACTTTTTTAGGTTAATAATAAAAAGATAAAAACAAAAAATTAAAGTATAATGCAAAAATTCATATTCATGATTTCTGATCACTTTTAATTACCCCTCCCCCACCCACTTAAAAAAAGATAGTTAATATTTTATTATTATTATAAGCTGTGCTACTTGATTTCGTTAAAAACAACTCTGTAGAAAATTACGTTAGCATAAGATAAGAAAGTGATGTGCATTTAGCACCGTATTTCTAAGAAAGGATTTCATAATCTATGCTGTATGTATCATTTCTCATTCTAGTTAACTATGTTTATTCTTTACACATGATGATACATATACTGCAGATAGATTAAAATGATCAGGGATACAATATTCAGAATGTCCTGGAAAGTATTTCATAATCTATGCTGCGTGCATGATTATTGTTAGTTTTGTTTCAACCTTTGTATAGGTTGGTAATATTTCAGATTGATTAAGACTATATGCGTTACAATACCCAGAATATGCTGGAAAGTGTTTCATAATCTATGTTGCACACATGTTTTTCTTTCTTGTTAATTATGATTTGTTCTTTATATAGAGTGGTAAAATTACTGAAAATGGATTAAAATGATAGGTTTACAATAATGAAAATGTGTTGGTAAGTATTTCATAATCTATACTGTGTGTGTAACTTTTCATTCTTGTTAGTTTATTTATGTTTTGCTGTTTGCACAAAACATATATAAACTAACAAGGAGGGGGGGGGAGGTTTGGATGGGAAGATTACTGTACAAAGATGAAACTGATAGGTTTTAAGTATTCAGAATAAAATGGAAAGTATATAAACATGTTTAATGGGAAAATTTTTATTCTCGTTAATTATGCTTTGTTTTTTGCACAGAATGGTAAAATTATTGTACATGAATGACAATAAGTTTACAATATTCAGAATGAGTCAGAAAATGCATCATAATCGATGCAGTATGTATGACTCTTCGTTCTTGTTAGGTATGTTTTGTTCTTTGCACAAGGTGGGAAAATTACAGCATATGGATGAAAATAGTAGGTTAACAGTATTCAGAATATGTTAGAAGTTGCATCATAACCTATGCTGCACGCATGACTTTTCGTTCTTGTTAGTTTTTCCCCCCTACACAAAGATAAAATTATTGCAGATGAATGAAGGTATTAACATATCCAAAAATGTGTTGTAAAGTATTTCATAATCTATGATGTGCGCATAATTTTTCATTCTTGAGGGGTTTGGTAAAAATGCCCTTAAGGAGGCACATTAGGCAGATTGGAAATCAAGTGCATTATATGAAAGAGTGAAGAAATGTCTGTCTAATGATATAGTGCTTTAAAATGTTATAAAAAGTTCTACCGAGAAATTTGGATGTAATTTCAAAATCAATAAAAACAGTAAATTAATATGTTTATTTCTTCTTGATAACATCTAAAACATATAATTAAATCAGGTTTATATTAAAATTGATAATATATATTCTAAATTGATCAATGCACTTATCATTTGTACAAAGAATGTCCTGATTGGTAATTGCCCCGGGGTGATCAATAATTACAATTTTCCCAGGGTAGTTTCCGATCATCAAAATTTTTTATTAAACAAACTTTAAGTAATATTTTATTCAAAGTCAATATTTTATTAAATAGACTCATAGCAAACCATTAACTATGCTAAATTTGGTCACATCAATTGTAAACATTAAAAAGATATTTAGATGTTAGCGTTTGTTGATCAGGAATTATCCCGGTCCACCCTATAAGCTTCATACTTCAATTAGGAAAATGTTTAACCGACAAAGAAAAGAAAATAAGGACTCTATTATTTATTAAATGTTTCATTTCATATGAAACTTTCCATTCTTGGGCGACTTAACTTTCAAAATAAAAATATAATTTTATTGAACATTTCAATCACTAAGCATAAAACGTTCAAAGTATGGAAATTTACACATTTCATGTTTTTAAGATTTTACTTTTTTTTAAAAGAATAAAAACACAATTTTGTGAAAAAAGTACACAGCTATTAAAAAATATTCCATATTTGCTAAGGGCTTTAAATCTTGCAGTGCAATATATAAAAAGTCTTTTATTAAATTTTCAACATTGTACGAAATATTTTGAAATTGACGACTTGAAAAATTCTTATTTTTTTCTCATAAATCATGTAAAATAATATTAATCCATTAAGAACCACCTTTGATTTACTAAACAGCTATAAATAAAATAAACAACTCAGAAAACATCACAAGAATTTATGAAAAGAATTTGTGCGTCCAGTGTACATATTTAAGCATTATTCAGATTTACTTCTAAAACCAAATTAACAAATCTAGCAAAAATTTTAATTGTTAACACTATAGATCACTAAAAAGCATCATAAAAAATATTATTTATCTATGTAAAACCTTTTTATACAACATTTCAGTTGCTAAGCATAAAACAAGCATAATTTGGAAATTTTAGCGTTGCTAAAATATGTATAGCTTGAGATAAAGAATTTTGCAAATAGAATGCTGCAGACTTCTGGTCTGGATATTGTTTACATTTTAAAAGCAGTAATTTGAATGTAATAATGGACTAGAAATCATAATGAATGCTTAAAATAATGCATGATACACTCAACACTGTATAATCAGCAAAATATATTATATGCAGTGCATGTTAGAATGTAATCATCGAAAAATGTCCTAACATTTAAACTTATAGTTGAAGTTATGTCATGCTTCTTTTTCATGAAATAATTTTTTAATGAAATAAACAAAGATGTAAGAAAATTTATGTATTTTGTACCTTGCATTTAAAAATAATTTATGAAAAGAACTTACGTGTACATATTTAAGCATTATTCGATTCTCTGAATTAAAACCAAATTAACGAATCTAGTAAAAAATTTTATTGTTAACATTATAGATCACTAAAAAGCATCATAAAAAATATTATTTATCTATGTGAAACCTTTTTAATCCAACATTTCAGACGCTAAGTATGAAGCAAGCAATATTTAAAAAGTGTAAAGTAGCTGAGATCTGTATAGCTTGGGATAAATATTGTGCAAATACAATGATACAGACTTCCGGGTTTATTTACATTTTAAAAACAGTAATTTGAATGTAATAATTGGCTAGAAATCATAATGAATGCTTAGAATAATATATAATACAGTCAACACTTTGAAATACACAAAATGTATTATATGCAATGCATGTTAGAATGTAAACATTGAAAAGCATCTCAATATAAGCTCATGGATGAAGTTAAGTGATACTTTTTTCATGGAATAACAATTTTTTAATGAAATAAACTAGGATACAAGAAAATTCAAGTATTTTTTATTCAGCATTTAAAAATAATAATTTGAGCGAGGAAGTGATGTATGCTCGATTGGTTATGCTTAATGCAAACCTATTCTTCGTTAAAACAGTGATAAAACTTTAACAATAAGTGATTTTTTCCCTACAAACTTTTTGCTTATTGCACAATATACATGAATATTTCCTTCAGTAAATTTTCTTGAACCAGAAAGTTTTATATTGGTTCAATGAGTAATTTGTGTTCATAAACTAGAGGAAAAAATTACTGACAATAAACCAAAATAAATTACAGTACAGAGCTTTTACCTGGCAATCTCACAAAATTCGGAATATACTCCCTTCCCCTCCTTCTCTACTCCATAAGTTTTCAAAAACATAAACATAACAAAATTTGAACAATGACATATAGAGTATGAACAAATTCATCTTTTTGCAATTATTTAAACAAAAATTCCTGCATTATTCAATGGTAGTAATCAAAAGATAAAATTAAGTAATTGTACCTAAGTAGTATCATTTTATCCTTTTTACACAAATTTTGATTGGTATAGTTAGAAAAACCTGAAATTTTAAATATATTCAGGCCTGTTTCCTTCCCCCAAATTGGCAGTGGTAGTTTTCAAAAACACACAATAACAAAATTGGAAAAACCCCATGTAAAATATGAATAAAAACTTACCTTTGGAATTTCATTAAAACTAAAAATTATTATTTTAGAAATTTGTTGTTGCTTACAATCGTTTCATGATTTGTCTCAATGATCATTTCATGAAATATGTGCTTATTCCCATAATCAATAGAGGAAATCTGTGATTTTTTTCTGCAAACATTTGTCGAAGTTTGCAATATTTTTCTGTGACAGATGGCGAAAATTCATTCAGATACTGCAATCTTTTGATAAAATTTGCTATGTATTTCGGCCCCCTTTTTTTTAATGAAGTTTACAATATTTTCCCTCAACTGTTTACCGAAACTCATACTTTCTTTCAGTGATGGTTATGCAAAACTCATTTTTTTATAAGATCTGTTGACTAAATTTACATTTATTTTTGTGATCATAGTAACTGCGATTAAATAATCACAAATTTTTCGTTTTCTCACAATTTTTTGATGAAATTTGTCACGATGCAATCATTGATCCTTCTCGTGATCTTTTGACGAAATTTGCCTTTTTTGCGATTTGTTCACAAAATTTGCCGGGATTTTTGTCAAAATTTTACTGTTATTTCGAGATGTTTTGACGAAATTTATGTTTTTTTTTCGTGATAGCTGGACAAAATTTGTGTTATTTTGGGTTATCTTTGACGAAATTCGCATTTTTTCTTAATTCCTGGACAGAATTTGACGTTTTTCACAATCTTTTGGGGAAATTTGTCGTTTTTTTCATGATCTTTTGAGGAAATTTGTCATTTTTTCGCAATATGCAAAATTTGCGGTGTTTATCGGGATCTCTTGTCGAAATTTACCGTTTTTCGGGTTCTTTTGACAAAATTTATTGTTTTTTCAGGATCTTTTGCCAAATTTTGCAGCTTGTCATGGTTTTTATGAAGAAAATTTCACTTTTATTGCGTTGTCGCTCAATTTGCCGTTTTTTCGGGATCTTTTGATGAAATTTGCAATTTTTTCGCATTTCTTTGATGAAGTTCATGGTTTTTTTTGTGATACTTGGACAAAATTTGTATTTTTTCGTGATACTTGGACAAAATTTGCTTCAGTAAAAACTCTTGAACAACAAAATATTACACTTGCAGTGCAATACATCAAGTCTTAATTTTTTTTTAACATTGTACGATATATCTTGAAATTGACGATGTGAATTTTTTTTTCTTGACATAAATCATGTAAAATAATATTCATCAATCAAAATCCACCTCTGACTTATTAATCAGTTATAAATAAAATAAATAACTCAGAAAGCATCACAAAAATTTATGAAATTAATTAGTGTGACATTATTCAAATTTACTTATTTTAGAGAAATCAAGTTAATGAAATGTTGTATGAATATTAATTGAAAACTCTATAGATTACTAGGTACTATTAGGTTATTCCGTCGACCAAAAAATTATCGCCTAACTATTAGATTAAATGCCAATTATGGATGATCGTGAGTGTCACATTTAATGACATTAAATACGATTTGTGTGCTTAAAATGTCATTAAGTGATTTTTATTTCTACTTTTTATTAATATTTTTATTAATATTTTACTAATTATTTGTTTTTTTGTTATTTAAAATAAAAAATATGTCATTATGTATAATTTGGTTATTATTTTGGTGATTTGTAAAATTTGACGAAATTGGTCGATAGGATAACAGAGTAGTACCGATTACTAAAATATTTCATAACAGAAATAATTTATGTAACTGAAAATGCTTTATCCAACATTTCACTTAAAGAAGAAATATATAGAAATTGTAAAGTCCCTCAAGTGTGTGTAACTTGGGATCAGACATTGTGGAAATATAATATGCTCATCTTTTGTTTACATTTTTAAAATAAGTAATTTGAATGTAATAATAGACTAGAAATCATAATGAATGCTTATAATAGAGTATAATACAGTCAACTCTGTGAAATCCACAAAATGTGTTATCTGCAAAACATGTTAAAATGTAAACATTGAAAAGTGTTTTAACATTTAAACTCAAAGATAAAGACATGCAAAACTTTTTGTTTTCATGAAATGACAAATTTTTAATGGAATAAACTGAGATTTAAGAAAATTCATGTATTTTGCACCCTGTATTTAAAAACAATACTTTAAGCAAGTCAGTAAGTTTTAGTTGATTGGGAGTAAACCTATTCTTTGCTCAAGCAGCGAAAAAATTTAAAAAATAAATAATTTTATCTCTAAATATATTTTTTCTTTTTTATCAAACAAAAAACAAATATTTCCTTCAGTAAATATTCGTGAACAACAAAATTTTATGTTGGTGCTAGGAGTAATTTGTTCATAGACATGAGAAAAAAATATTGACAACAAAATAAAGTACAATACAGGATTTTTACTTGGCATTCTCGTAAAATTTTTAATATACCCTGCCTCCCCCCTCTAATCCATAACTTTTCATATATTCTATATTAACTTCTATGTTATATTCTAGATTAACAAGGCGCCACTTGTCTAGTTTTGTTTTGAATCTGAATGTGACAAGCTATGGAAATTGGTGCTAGCATTTTTCATTCAGGTAAAATTTATTTATTTAGAATTGAATTCATAAAGAAAATGTACAAATTGAAAAACATCAAACAGACATGATAGAGTCATTAAGTAATTTTCATGGTTTTAATAATCCACATGGCTGTTTCTTGTTATGCCAATTTAGTCTTGCAATGTCTTAATATACAATGAATAAAGTCTGCAATAAAGTTAACCGGAGAATCTTGCAATGGATTTTTGCCGCCGCTTATTCAAATTTACTTAATTAAGAGGGATCGAGTTAATGAAATGTTCTATAAGTATGAAGTGACAAATTAAACTGGGATTAAAATAAACTGGAATTTAAGAAAATTCATATATTTTGTTCCCTGTATTTAAAAACAATACTTTAAGCAAGCCAGTAAGTTTCAGTTGATTAATTATGATTAATGCAAACCTATTCTTTGCTCAAGCAGCGAAAAAATTAAAAAAATAAATAATTTTACCTCTATATATTTTTTGTTTATCAAACAATACACAAATAGTTCCTTCAGTAAATATTCTTGAACAACAAAATTTTATGTTGGTCAAGGAGTAATTTGTTCATAGACATGAGACAAAAAATTACTGACAACAAAATAAAACAAAATACAGTACAGGATTTTTACCTGGCATTCTCGTAAAATTTTGAATATACCCTGCCTCCACCCTGTAATCCATAAGTCTTCAAAAATACAAGCAGATAACTTTATTGCAAAGTTACACATTCTGTATTAATAATCCATTTCAAGATTCTCCGATTAACTTTATTGCAGAGCTTATTCGTTGTATATTAACCCTTTCCGGCACACTGTGCCCGGTCTGGGATACCTAATTTTAATTTCAAACTTACAAACGGCACCAGTAATATTTTAGTTTAATGTCGCTCTTACAATAAAAGCTTAAATAACGGAAGTCAAAATATTTAAAAAATTCGTTTGTTGATTCCGGTGTCAGTCGATAGTTTCTCATTTTAGTACAGATTTTACTCGTGCCGGAAAGGCCAATTGCGAGATTCAATTGGCGGAACAAGAAACAACATGTGGATTGTTAAACCCTGAAAATTACTTAATGATTCTATCTTGTCTGTTCTATGTTTTTTAATTCGTGCATTTTCTACATCAATTTAATGGACATTATGTAAGAGCATTATTGCCTGAATGAAAAATACTCCGTAACTTGCCGCGTTCGGATTCAAAACAAAACTAGCCAAGTGGCGCCACCACGCGTATGAATACATACATATCTAAGAGCAAATAATTTAAAATAATTTTTGTTTGAAAACTTTAAAGAAAAGTATATAAGTCGAAATTATATTGAATTTGTATAATTAAAAAATATTTTCCTATTAAAAAAAATATTCAAAATATTTTTTCCACAAAATGCAGAAATATGCGATGTAAGATACGTAATATTTTCTTCTTTACGGAAAATAAAGGCAATATAAATAGAAATTTAATTAAATATATATTTATTGAATGTTTTAAAGCACATGATAAACTGTTTTTGTAGTTTAAAAAACATTTATTGCTTCGATTCGCGTGTTTTAATTGTGACTCTAACTGCATAAGCCTTGTCGCACCGGGCTTGTCTGCTAACACATAGAATAACATGTAATCCGCGAGCTAAAATAGTCCAATTTTCCAAGACCAATATATAACAAACAAGAGTTTTCCTAGAAACTAGGCAAGTCTTATTCACTCTATCTTAAAGAGATTCATATTATATATAAGTTTTAATAAAATCGCCCAGGCCGTTTTCTAGATTTCATTATGAGGAACAAACCCCATCGATTTAGGTTTAAAAATGTGGATCGAGATCTAAAAATATACGGCACGTAGAATTGTAACAATTATAGGATAGGATTAGAGTGGGAATATAAGACTATATTTAAAAAAATTGGACCATTCTGATCAATATTTGCTGAGTTATTAGATGGCGGCTTTTCATGTTTCCTTTGATGTTGAGTTAGCTATATATATGAGTTCCGCATCTTTCAGGTAGGCTTAAAGCTGCGTCACTTGTAGGCTGCCACCTTCCATGATTAGTGTATTCATTCTTTTAAGTCATTATATTTTAAAGAAAGTTACATACCAGAAAAATGTTATAGACAAATATTTTAATAATTAAATTACATGTACGTTTGCATTGTCAATTTTAAATGTAATTCCATTCATGTAAGCAAGCTATTAAATATGACAGCTTGCGAAAACGCAAAATAAATTATCGTTATGGGGTTTTATACGCATTATATTTATTTATTGTCAAAATACACACTATCACCCATATGCCTAAAACGACCGTTGTTAATTTTTAAAAATACTTTTAAATAACAAAATTAAACCTTTCAAAAATTAATAGAAACGATAGAAAAATAGAATGATCCGAAAAATATTTTAAATATGCTGCTTTCATGGATGTTTGATAATGAAATTGATAAAATAGTTTAAAAATATTTTCTTTAAACCTATTTTTAAGTGCATTTAAGGAGATGTTTACTTGAGCATATGTATATGATAATGCATTTATTGTACTTTGCATAAGCATGTGAATTTTTCATTTATTTATTGATCTGAAGTTTCATTATTGCCTGTAAGGCAAACTTAGTAAATCTATATGAGAAATTGTGCTGTTAATAATCTGAAAAAAGCAAAACTTCTCATGGAAGCTTAAAATATTATAAATTAAGAGTACGCTAAACCGAGTATTGATATGATAAATTACAATTTCAGAAATTAATAATTGTTCGAAGACTGGAGTCCATTTTTGGAGTTATGTTTCTTTTTCAATATTTTTAAGCAAATCGAAATTTATATAAAATTTTTAGTTTTTAATTTTTTAAGATTTAACCTTCAAAAATCTAGATTAATTTGCATAAAAAAGAAAGAAAGAAAATTTCAACAGGCTGAACAGTTTAAACGTAAGAAGACAAAGGTATTAAAACAAGTGATATACTTTATTGCAGATCGCACTGAGGGTGTCGTTTAATATGTCATTTTTAACACTTTATTCTTAAATTAATTAATCAAAATAGTAAACTTATAAATATTAAATTCTTACATTATGGCAGTAAATTTTGAATGATTAAATAAATACATCTTAGACAAATTTAAAAAAATCAAAAAATTTAAAAAAAAAATCCCAATTTTTAAATTTATTACTTTTAAAGATTTAGCAACTTTATAAATAAAAAATGATATTTTTAAAAGCCAAGAATTGTTTAAAATATTTTTGAAATGCTGAAATATTTCCTGAAAAATCATATTAGATCTTTCATTTTTAAAAACGCAATAAATGTCGCCAAAAAAGAATGTTAACATGCATAAAATTTGAAATAAAAAAGAAAAATAATATCTTCCGGTTCCTCAATAATCTTATAGATGAGCAGTTCCAAATTTTCATTGGTACGCGAGCCACCTTCAAGTAAATAAACTTTTCGCGACCCACTTTTGAATATATAAGTTTTTCGTGACCCACCTAATATCTTTTTCCCTCGTGGACATTAAGTTACTATACCGAAAGGTAATAATTTGACTTTAATAAATTATTAATACGAAATTTTTGTTAGAAATTTGGTTAAAATTTTCTATTTCTTTTTACTGGTATCGGTATCTTTAAAAAGACACTGTCAGGAGACTGTCTTAGTTGTCGCAAGACGGTAGTACTACTACTTCCAATGTAAATTTCCACTATCAAAATAAATAACATTTTTTGTCATTATTTTCGATTGATATTTTTTCGAATGATTCGACGTTTGACCCTTCATTACACGATTTTATTTATTTTTAAGGAAATAATTACTTTAAATATTTGTATTGGTCTAATAATGTAAAAAATAGTAAAAAATATATATATAAATAGTAAAAATGTCAAATTTTCACCTATAATTTGATACATTTTGGTGTGTGCCATACGAATACAATTATGTTTTTTAAATTTTGCATTGCTATATTTTGAAACTAAATGAGCTTAAAATAATTAATTTTATCTGCTAAACACTATTCAACTTTTTTTGTATTACTATTTTTAAGCATTCTGTAAAAATAATGAAGGTAAATCTTACCTTAATAACCTTTTCTTATATATATGTATATATATATATATATATATATATATATATATGTGTGTGTCGCATTTTCAGGAAACGACAGACTTCAAGGGGATGAGTTTTAATTACGATTTATTTAAAACATAGAAAAATCTTTTCGCAAGTCTTTACATCATGAGTTCTGGAGACCAAGTGCGTAGATGTATAATGGAAATTTCTCATCTCCCGCGGGTTGCCAGTTAAAAAGGGCCATGTGTTTCACTTAAATTAATACGATAAACTTAAGTTTCTTGTTGCCCTGTAAAACCCGTGATTATTAGTCATGGGGCCCGTATCCACATTGAGGGACGATTTATTAAAAAAGTAATAAATAGGTCTGATTTTTTGTATTTTCTTACAATTTCCCCCCCTTCCAGACAAGTCTCCGGGGATGGGCCGGCTTCCATCCATGGTACTCACCTGAAAAGGGTAAACAATTTTTACATTAAGCGATCTAATGGGAAATGAGTTATTTCTTTCGTATACTTAACAAATAATAGAATAACAATAATAAAAAATGTACAAATATCATATCTAAAAACAACACTGTTATAAAATGTACCATTATACGTCATTGAACATGATAAAAACAATTGTATTAATAAATGCAAAACACTCAGTAAATATTATACATAGAATAAGATAATCAAAATAAGGAATATATTACAGATGGATTCTGAAAAGTCCGATGTTATTTACATTTTCAAATTTGTATGGAACTGTCCTGACATAGTTCAAGAAATAGTACTTTTACACATAACACAATGTTCACAACAATGCAAAAATAATTTAAATTTCAAATATTCATAATAAATCAAAAAGGTAATTAAAATTCCAAATAATCATAATAATGCAAACCGAGATCTGATATAATATAATATCAGTTCATATGATACCAACTATTTCAGTTTGTTGGTGTAAGTAGTTTAAATTGATTACTAGGAAAAAAGTATCTTAGTTTGGAAGCGTGTATTACTTCATAATCCTTTTTTGTAAGCCAGTTAGGCTTATTTATTTTGAAACTTACATTGGACAATTTTTCCATAATTTGACATGGACCAGAAAAAGGCGGACTTAACTTCCGAGTATTCGGATAGTGAAATTCTTCCACTATGACAAGGTCACCAGGTTTAAAAGGCGCTTTCACAAACTTTAAATCATACCTGACTTTATTTTTCAAGTGATGTTCACTTGTTCTTTGGAAAGCCTCTTTTCTGGCTTCCTCTACAGGGGGATAATAATTTTCATTGCCTAATACTGATGGATAAGGTAATTGGCCGAACATTAAGTATGCAGGAGGGTACTTGGTTACTGAATGAGGTGTGTTATTGTACTCATTAATTACTTCCTGCAGAATTTTGGGCCATGGGACGTTTGAAGGGGTAGAATTTACTTTAAGTCTTAGTCGGGTGCAAATTGACTGATTCACACGCTCATTTTTCCCATTACACTGTGGTCTATGAGAAGAAGTAAGTAATTTTCTTACATTTTGTTTATGTACCCATTTACGAAGTTTAGACGCTGTAAACGCGGGATTTCTATCCGTTAAAATTTTCTTTGGAAGTTGAATATTAAAAATCTGTTTTAGAATATTAATGTAGACTTCTGTTGTAACATTTTTAGAGGCAAAACCCCAAACATAACGAGTAGCGTGATCAATAGCTATGTGCATATACCTTTTAGATGAATTATAATAGTTAAAACCTCCTACTGAATCTAATGAAATTATATCGAAAGGTAATTCTGCAGGTGGTAATGCCTCCAGAAGACCAAATTTTGGTTGGTGTGATTTTTTGTTCAGTTGGCAGACCTCACAATGCTTGACAAATTGTGTAATATCGTGGGTCATGCTGCTCCAATAGTATTGTGGAAAAATTAAATTTATCATTTTTTGGATCCCGGGATGGCCAAATTGTGAATGGGTATTTATTAGTAATTTCTCTCTCAAGGAGAATGGTACTACAATTTTTTGAAAACCCTTTTTGCGAATTATTACAATGTCATTAACTTTTTGAAATTTAGGTCCTGTTATATTATTTAATTGTTGGTGTTCTTTAATTTCATCTGACGTTAATAAATGAATATGGGGATTTACAGAAAAAGTGGGATTTCTTGAAAGCATGTCTGCTTCGAAATTGGTGGATCCTTTGTTATATTTTACAGTATAATCATACATACTTAATTTTAGTGACCATCTGAATAACCTACCTGTTAAATGCTTCACCTTCTTAAGCCATACTAAGGAGGCATGGTCAGTATGTATTGTAAAAGGTTTTCCGTGAAGGTAATAATGGAATTTGTCAAGGGCATCGATTATTGCTAGACATTCCAGTTCTGTGATAGCGTAATTTTGCTCGTAGGGCCTTAATTGTCTCGAGTGGAACGCAATGGGATGCAAGTTCCCTTTTTCATCCATTTGTTTTAAGACAGCACCTACGGCTTCCTTTGAGGCATCAGTATAGACATGGCATGGGAGGTTAGGATTGAATAATTTTAAAATAGGCCTAGAAATTAATGAGTTTTTAAGCAATTCAAATGATTTTTGACAGGCATCTGACCATTCCCAAGGAGCATCTTTCTTTAACAATTTATTTAGAGGGGCTCTAATTTTAGCGTACTTGTCTATGAATTTGTGGTATACGTTTACAGAACCAAGGAACCTTTGCAATTCTTTAACGTTTTTTGCAGGGATTAATTTTTTAATAGTTTCGGTGTTAGCATTGTCTGGTTTTATTTGGCCGTTACTAATTTCATAACCGAGGAAGTCAATTTGAGATTTAGCAAAGTTACATTTGGAAAATTTTAATTTTAGATTTTCTTGACGGCAAATGTTAAATATAGTTTTAAGGTGATCCATATGCTCGGCATAGGAATCTGAATAAACTATAAAATCATCAAAATAATTGGTAGCAAAATTAACTTTGTGTTTATCTAGGATTCTTCGAAGAGCTCTTGCAAATTGAGCTGGGGCATTTTTATAGCCAAAAGGAAGAACCAACCACTCATAAAGACCTTGATTAGTTGCAAAGGCCAACTTCTCTGTGTCTGAAGGATGAAGTGGGATATGACAGTAGCCAGAGGCTAAATCTAGCGTGGAAAAATATTTGGCATTGACAAGTCTGTCCAAAAGCCAATCTATACGGGGCAATGGTTCCGAGTCAGTCTTACAAATGGCATTGATTTTTCTGTAATCAATACAGAGACGCGTTTTACCTTCTCCTTTTTTATATGCCAGAGTGACGGGAGAGGAATAAGGACTGCAGGATTCTTTAATAAGTTTAGCTTCTAGTAATTCTTGTATTTGTTTTTGAATTTCTTCATTGTCCCTAGGAGATGCACGGTAAGGTCGAAGCGAGATAGGAAGTTCCGAGGTGAGAGTTACCCGCTGAGGTTCCCATCTGACTCTACCTACGTCATATCTATTGCGCGCAAAAATATCCTTGAAGTCGCTTAGAAGCCCTTCCAACTGTGAGTTCCCTTCAGTAGTACAATGACTAAAACTTTTGTCATCATAATCCGAGAGAATTTGAGTATCAAGATAACATTGTCCTTGTTGAGACAAAATTTCTTGATTTGATCTGGAAGGAGAACGAAGCGGCTTCTTGCAATTCATATCATCCGTTAAAGTTAAAGTATGGTTAAATGAGTTTTCCTGAGAAATTTGATTGAAAATATTTTGATCATGCTTAAGAATGACTCCATCCTGAGTCAGAATATTCGAGTAAAAGTCCATCGATATATGGAATTTTTGTAATTCTGGAGTTCCCAGTATCGCATATGGCAAGAATGACCTAACTAGGTATAAGGTGCTATTTTGCCTGATATTTCCTATTTTGAGGGGTACGTGAAGTTTTTCAGAAATCTGAACTTGTCCTTGGGTTTGATTAACATTAAGAGGATGACAGCTTTGAATAGACGTCATATCCAAAGCTGCAACTAAGTTTTCCGGAATAAGGGAAAGGGTACTTCCGCTATCCAATAAAAATGGTATTTGAACCTCATGACAAGTTTCTGAATACGTATGATTATCGTAATTCCCGTATCTAAGGTACCCCGGGACTATAAACCGTCATAAAACATTATGGGGTATTCCTTGATCAGGGGAATACCCATGGGCATTTTGTGATTGAAATTGATTGCTGTGGGTTGTCAAGTTGGGGTTCATTGTTGTCCCTGTATTGCCCTGAACATCATATTTATGGAGTAAAGTATGATGTCTTCGATGGCAATTTTTACAATTCATCTTGGAGGGACATTTATTTGAAAAGTGGCCACCTCGCAGACAATTGATACATAGTTTGTTTAGTTGGACAGTTCTCCAACGGTTATCTATGGGCATATTCCTTAATTTTCTGCAGGCATGGGTGGCATGCGACTCAAGGCAAACCCCGCATTTAGTATTTTCTTGACTTTTGGGGAATTTATATCTATCGGAAGAATTTCGGGAATAATTTACGTTTCTTACCTCTATTTTAGTTGGATTCTCCAACGCTAGCATACTTTTGGCATGAGTCTCTAAAAATTTTTAAAATTCCGTGAGACTAGGCATATCATTAGGAGTAAGAGAGAGCTCCCATCGTTCTTTTAGATTATCACTTAGTTTTTGAATTATAGTATAAATTATCATGTTATCCACCAAAGCATTTTGAGTCAAATTCAAAGACTCTAGAATTCGAAGTGACTCATTACAAGTATCTATTATGTCAAAAATAGCTTTAGAGGAAGAGAGGAAATTTTTCATGTTTTTAAAATTGTATAACTTACTTATTTGTGCTATTGCTAAATCCCTAGTTTTATCATAGCGAGCGCAGAGAATGTCCCATGCATTTTTATAATTGGCTTCCGAGAGAGGAAATCCAGAAATTAATTTATGAGCAGGACCCTTTACACTAGCCAGTAGGTATTGCAATTTTGAGACGCCCCCCAACTCCAAATTATGATCTATAGTTGTGAGAAAAATCTCTTTAAAAGAAAGCCATTGATCAGCTTCTCCGTGAAAAGGTTTTAATTCAAATTTTGGAAGATTAACAGTTTTTACACAAACATTACCTGTAATTTTATTTAGACTTTCTGAACCACCCTCGTGAATGTTTAAACTTTTAGTTAATTTATTAAGTGATGTACTTATTGCTATGGTTAAATTATCCAATTTAAGTGCAATCTCATTATATTCATCAATTATAGGATCAGTTTCCGATGCATCGCTCTGAAGAATGGCATTTTCATGGAGTTTATTTAATTCGGTTTCAATATCCTGAACCTGTTTACCATATAAATCTAACTCTTCAAGAGTTACAGTCTCATTATCAATTTTGGGATTTATAATATTTTTTATGCGAGTGATTTTTCCCTTAAGAACAGTTTTTTGTTTTTTAATAGCTTCCATTTTAAATTAATTTTATGACAACTTCCTAAAATCTAAATATAAACAAATTCTAAATGACCTTCAACAAAAATAATAATAATATCAACATAATACAAGCATCTGCATAGAATTGTGAAATGAAATAAATAAAAAGAATTAGTTATATAAAAGAATTAGACGTAATTATGGATATCCATTTTTTCTTTCAATTTAAAATATAATTACACCTTAAAACCATGGTTTGTAGAAGTAATAAAAACAATAACACTAGAGATATATTACTTACCTTAATCAATTAGTTTTATAATCAAGGAATTAGGAAAAAAACATGCGCACTAATATAAACAAACAAATAAATAAATAAATAAATAAATAAAATAGTGTACACTTATGAGCTCACATATTATAAATTAAACATTCCTTTAACCTCCTGACTGCCGCCGGCTGATTTTTTCACACACTAAGCTGCAGGTTTCACTGCAACACAGGCAATATTTAAATTAGTATAATTCCACAAATAAAAGCCAGTTCTGAAAAATTAAGTTAGGATTGATGCTATCAAAGATTATACACCGATACGAATAACGTATTTTGCATCAGGTTGGAAAAAACATCTTTTTTTTATATTTTTAATAAATTACAGAGAAAACAACATTACAATATTACCCTTTGGCTGGGCAGTCAGGGGGTTAATCATAAATCACTGTACCACCCCTTGAGTATACTCATGTAATAGATGTCGAATAAATTCACGCAACACGAGTTTTTCTTTCAATAAATAACGAAGCGATTACAGGAACACTATTTGAAGATTATTGATGAATCACTAGAAAGCGAACAGAACTGTTGAAATCGAAAAGATTTACGCGTTTCATGATGACTCGATGACTGCATTCAAACACTTTATTGGAAATAAAACACAAAGTACCAGACATTTTTGCTGATAACATTGCTCTCATTATCACCATAGAAGAATAAACACATACGGCACCTAGAGATGCAAAAAACCCACAGTTTTTGAGGGACGGGAATAAACCCGGGAATTTTGGGGAATAAACCCGGAATTTTGGGGAATATTGGAAATTTTGAAGAAGTTTTGAAAGTAAACAAAACCAGTCATTTTTTAACTTTAAATTTTCATTTTAGGTCATCATTGCTCATTATTCTGAGAAATTTAAATGGATTTTTTATTAATTAACAAGATTTATTATTTTAACACTTTGCAACTTTTTAAATTCCTAAAATTCATCAGCTTTGCAACAATGGTGATTTAATGAATGAAGATTTCAATTATTCTCTTAAAATTGTTTACTTTCTGTTACTTGGCATATCCACCATATATTCTTTATTTAATTTTTCTGTTTATATTGAATCTGAGAACAAGGGTGATGTTTACATTTATAAATTAATCTGTCATTTCCCTTTCTAACTTATTAATATTTTAATTTATTAGTTTTCATTTAAACTCCACTGGTTTTGTTTACATTTTTTATTGTAAATATTTTTATGCACTCAATCAGTAAGTTTCATAATACACAAATAGTTGTATAGACAGATTTACTATAGTTTCATACCCAGAACAACCTTGTGACAAAAGCATCTCAGAGTCAGAATTCTTTTCTACTTTAAAATTTCAAAAACAATTGTTTAAATATTAAATTTTGGTTTTAAATATTAAATTTTTTTGCTGTTTTGTTCACTTGTTGCATTAATTGTATTGAAAGTATATAAATGAATATCCATGGATGGATTTATATTTAAATAAGAATATAGTAGAATCTCGTTACATGTCAATAATTTTTCAGTGTAACAAATATTATTTGGATTGTAAAAAAAAAAATCCTATTTCATCATAAAAAGATTCACTTTAACAAATTTTTCTGTATAGCGAATTTGATTAGTGCTTTCTATCATTGTAACTAGATTTTATTGTATTTTGTTATTAAAAGCAGCTTTTAAAATCCCCTGCACAACAACACGAAATCCTGACACATTTTTAAACATAAATGCATATAATTGGCTGGCCTATTGAAGCGATTCCTAATGAAAATGATTTTTCAATTCTTTGAGAAATAACTTATCCAATTTTAAGCAATTGTAGTCATATGACAACAAGTTTTTTTCCATTCCTGCAGTGTCTTGTCTGAAATTTGGTTCAAAGTACTAATTTAGACAGTATTTTCTAAAAGATTGCTTGCATTTATTAAAAAATGAAAATAGTCTCAATTACACAATTTATGAATGACAACACCTGCTCATATCTACTTTTATATAATTTAAAAAGAGGCGGCTTTTGTGGAGCTATAAAAGTTATTTTGGTTCAATCGTGTTGTAGTCATAAAAAAACCAGATGAAACATACACTAGAGTCATGATTAAAAAAAAAAAAAAAAAAAAAAAAAAAAAAGGTTCTTAGTTATCCCGTCGACCAATTTCACCAAATTTTAATAAATCGCCAAACCACTCGCCACATTATACAAATTGACATAATTTTTATTTTAAATAACAAAAAAAAAAAAAAAAAAAAAAAAAAAAAAAAAAAAAAAATTAGCATAACATTAATAAAAATACAAATAAAATGTCGAATTAATGGTTTTATTGCCCATTATTGCCATTTTATCGTACAATTAATAAAATTAATGACAATCATTATTGGCATTTTATCTTAAAATTTGGCGGCAGTAATTTGTTCGACGGGATAACTAACAAGTATCAAAAAACGGTTTTAAAAACAAGATATATATAACTTTCTTTAAAAAAATCCAGAAAGTACTTGGCATATACCCTCCACTACATCCCTGGGTTCAATTTCTCACTTGTTTATCAACAACAAAAACATAAGGTTTATTGACTTTAGTTTACATTTAATTTTTTTTTTAATTCTATGCAGTTGGACATATTTAAATAAAATACGGGGGAAAAAAACTTTGCTCAGTAGTTCCTGCCAAAGTTAAAAGTGAAACTTTTGTTTAAATCAGACAACAAATTATTATATAACACGATTCAGTTAATTGACAGGTTGTAACTAAAAAAAGTCATTGTTAAAAAATTTTATATATATCTAAGCAGATCATTTGCCATTCTACACAGCAGTTCCAAAATCCAAAATTATACAATATAGAACTTTTATAATCACATTTCCTAATCATATACATTTTAAAATATAAAATTTTATTTTTTAGGAAGAAACTAAACACTTACCTGTTGAATATTTGAAAGTGAAAATCATGCTAGAAATATGTTTAAATAAATATTTATACCAGCATTTCTCAAAAAGAAGTAAATGACAAGATACTACAAATTGCATTTATAACATATTTTACAACTGAAATCATAATTTAAGTGTTACTATCATCTGAAATTTGGGAAATACTGGTCCTTTTTTTCCTGTTACCTGCATACATAGTGACTGTAAACATATACCAACTAAACATACAAAATGAAAAACTTTATTTAAATTCTTAACATTTTTAAATTGCATTAGTCACTTTCATAGTCATCAAGAGACAGTTGTTTTGATTTCAGAATAAGGTTTGATCTTATTGATACAAGTTTTGACACACTCTCATTATTAAGTCTGTTGCGTGTCACTGTGTGGGTATGGGAAAAAGTTGAAAAATTTCTTTCACATGCGGCAGAAGAGGGTGGAATACTAAATAATCGTAAAGCGAGTGAACATAAATCCTGACCCTTAAAAAAACCTTCATTGCAGATATTGCTCCATCCATCTGTTAATATTGACACAAAATCAGCATTTTTAATTTCGTCATTTACAAACTTTGTTGCATTTTCATATTCTTTATCTAGAAATAGACGTCTATTGCTCAGATCATGCTTTGAAGGGACTTTGTATGCTGGTCGAATCAGCTTAAAAAACTGTTGCCAATAACTGTTATCAGGTAATGACAATGGCAAATTTTCAGAAAAAACTGCTTTAGCAAAAGCAGAGTCAATATTTTCAGATTCCACTTTCGAGACGGAATCAAAAAATGCTCGTAAAACAGGTTTGCTTGAATGAGGTTCCGAAGGACTTGAGGTGGCGACAGGAAGATTATCTGAAATTGGAACAGCACTACTTGCAGTTGTAGATTCTGAATGGCCTTGACTTAGCAGTACACTTTCAGGATCAATCAGCATTTCTTGAGACCCCACGATGATGGGAGGTTCCTCACCATCTTCACCATTAGAATATATGGGCATTGATACGACTACGGGTTTTTTTTGCATGACCTGAAATAAAAATAATGTAATTAGTTATGATTAAAATAGTCACATTAATTTAATAAAAATTGTTAATCTTAAGTGATATATCTTAAGCAGAGTCACATTGAGAGAGAGAGAGAGTACTATATCTGGAAATTTTATGCACATGTTTTATTATTACTAGAACGTTTAAGCAAAGGTTGTATTAGTGTTGAATTTGTGTTTTGTGTACTTCGCGGCTCTTTTTAAATATTTTATTTGTCTTTTGATCCTTACTATACTTTTTGACTCATATCCTTTCGATTTATTCCTTTATCAGACGCAGGAGAAAAAAAATGAAATATGTCCATTGATTGTGCGATATAAATCGTAAATTTTGCTTAATTTATCAATAGGTCATGTGAAGAAAATTGAGAAATTTGCAATCAATCAAGGAAAAAAATGGCAACAGGGAAAAAAACTCGCAAAATTCATCCATCGATAAAATGAAAAAACAGTGAGTTTTGCAAGTAAATTGTAGAGCAAAAACCGAGAAATTCATCAATTGTTCACAGAAAACTATAGCAAAATTCGTCAACAGGGCCCTTTAAAAATAGAGAAATTGAGCAATCGTTTGTGGTAAAACAGAGAAATTCGTTGATTGATCGCAAGTAAAAAACACGAAATCCATATATTGACTGGGAGATTTACGAATATTAAAGTGAATTTCGCAGAAGAAAATTGTAACATTAATTTTTAAAAATTGCAAAATTTGTTAATCGGTCATGGAAAAAATTCGTGAAACTTGTCAGTCAGTAATAGGAAAAAAAAATCGCGATAATTTTCATTTGATTGCAGAAAAAATACAAAATCCATTGATAGGTCGTGGAAAAAAAAACCTCATGATTTTTTCTAACAAGTCTAAAAAAAAGCAGCAAATTTCACCAAACAGTAGAAAGAAAAGATTGTCAAATTCTTCAATTGGTCACTAAAAATTCGCTTAATTCATCAGAAATCGCAAAAGTTTGTAAGTCGATCGTGAGAAAAATCTTTGAAATGTTGTGAAATTATCCGATTCGCGAGAAAATAACAAAATCTGTCAGTCAATAGTCGAGAAAAAAATGTTAATCTTTGATCTTGTCTGAATCCGATTCTTAATCATTCCACTAAACTTGTCAAATGGACGTTGGTTTAATGCCTAACCAGTTATACAGAATATATCCAACCCCAACCATTCTGGATAAATGATTCTATATTGTACATACATTGAAGATGAGTTCACACACTTTTTTTCAGAGCTTGAGCCTGATGATTTGGAATCAAAGTGTCAATCAAGTGTCAATTTGGAATCATTGTGTCATTAAAGCTCGATTTCAAAAAATATGCTGCAAAAATCATTTATAACATCTTTAATTGATTAAGGATTAATTTCTCATTTGAACATTTCTTCTTACATAGAAATAAAACATTAATCCAAAATACGCACTCATGATCTTAAAAATATCTTTAAAATAGCAAATTTGTAACTAATACGATATCAAACGACTAGCAGAGATCTGAAAAAGTCACAATTATTATTCATTTAAAATATCACTGTACAATGATGGTAGAACGATAAAAGTTCTGTTTTCTTGTACTTGTTGAAAATAAAAAGAAAGCGGGGATAAAAAAGGATTATCAATCCCACAGCTTTGGAATTAGAATATATCTCATCAATAAAACGAAATTCCTTTTCAAATTGATTTTTAAAAGATTCTAATACTTCCAAGGCAGAGGCGATTGTGAATTCCTGAAAAAAAAAAAAAAAAAAAAAACCTAAAATTTTAGCGAGAAAGTTTTTTTTTTTTTTTTTTTTTTTTTTTTTTTTTTTTTTTTTTAATGGAAAGAACATAATTTATGAAACCGGAAACCCAATCCTCCCTTATGATAAATATTAATTTTAATTATGTTTAGCAATCATATATGAATATTTTAGTAAAATATCAATAGAAATGAAGGATATTCTGTATAACTTTCTATCTTGACTTACAGAATATTAACTTGATATGTTCAATATAAAGTACAAATTTTTAATTTTCTTTTTTTTCTAAAATAAAAAATAAACAATTTAAAAGTGCATTAAAGTGGTTGCTATATCAGCTAAAATATATACGAATTGTTTTAACCAACAGAATAATTCTGCTAATAGTAATTTAGATTCAATAAGTCATTTTATATTATTTATTAGAATCAGAATCTAGGTATCCGAAGTTTTGCCAAAAATACACCAAACTGTTAAAATTTTTAAACATACAAATAAAAATATTCATTTTAATTAATGTTTAATCTTATTTCCATTTAAATTTTGAAAAAAAAATAATTATAACAATAAAAGTACTTAAAAAAATCGGAATCCAAATCCAAAGTTCGGTCGAATAATCCGTATTCAGCTAAATCACTTAGTTACATCCCTGGATTTTATACTTTATAATAAAAATTGTTAATAATCAAGCTAAAACTATTACTTACTTTAATTTAAGGAATCTGTGTAGAATAAAAGAGGGAAATGATGTCTTGTGCTTGTCATTTCAATACAAAATTGGACGGAATATGCAAGCAGAAGCAGAGAAAACGTATTCTGTATCTTCCTCGGTATCATCGTTTGGCTAGCTCAGAAGAGTTGAGTTGTTCTTGCAATTACAGTTCAGAATAAAATAATTGAAATCATTACAAAAATATTAAATAATAAATTAAATATTTCAGTGTTTAAAACGTTTTAAAAATTCCCGGAAATTTTCAAAATTTCCCTCCCAAAAAACCCGGTTTATTCCCGGGAATAAACCCGGTTTTTTCCAGCCTTTGCAACTCTAACGGCACCACACTTCGATGAAACCAGATGAACACAAACATCTTGAGTATCAGTTTCACCCGGTCATCGGAGCGCTTTGACTGAAATGATTTATAGCACTACGGAGGATGAACTATCAACACACAACTGCATGCCCCGTTCAGGCAGAAAAATCGCTCTGGTAAGGTGTGAAGAATGGCAGAAAAATAGCATCCTAGTATTCCACGATACAACCCTCTTTTTGGATGAAAATTCACGAATCCCGTGTTTCAAATCCGGCAAGGCTCGACGAATGGTAGAAAAATATCTCAGTATCCCAACATGGAATACGTTTGCTGGATGATAACTCATGACGAGACATTAGCTCCTTTTCAGGGCCTCTTTCGATGTTTCGAGTCAGAATGACCACTGTCTTTGCTTTCCTTTGTGGGTCCGGTATTTTTAATGATGTTTATATTTCGTAGATTATTTTCCCGCACTAGGTATCATACTGCCGACTATGAAGAACTGTCGCATTTTCAGGAAACGACAGACTTCAAGGGGATAGTTTTAATTACGATTTATTTAAAACATAGAAAAATCTTTTCGCAAGTCTTTACATCATGAGTTCTGGAGACCAAGTGCGTAGATGTATAATGGAAATTTCTCATCTCCCGCGGGTTGCCAGTTAAAAAGGGCCATGTGTTTCACTTAAATTAATACGATAAACTTAAGTTTCTTGTTGCCCTGTAAAACCCGTGATTATTAGTCATGGGGCCCGTATCCACATTGAGGGACGATTTATTAAAAAAGTAATAAATAGGTCTGATTTTTTGTATTTTCTTACATATATATATATATATATATATATATATATATATATATATATATATATATATATATATATATAGTCGAAGAATAAATTCTACTTTTTTCACAAATGTAGCTATCTGATATGGAAGAAACAATCATTATTTCATTTTTTGGGCTGTTTTTGTTCAGGGTCAAAGATCATATTGGCCAATCTCATGACACGTAATGTGAGTTATAATGATTTTAGGTATGTTCCAGATGTGATACACAGTGCAGTTAAAGTGTTAAATAAGGCCAAAAAATATACTTAAGTTTATTGGTGGAAGCTCGCTTCGTTGGTAATGAGAAAGACCGCCTAAGAAAGCGGTTACAATTGAAGCTCCACTATTTTAAGGGTATGTTAGTTATTTTCTCTTCATAAACTTATGGATATGAATCTATACTAGTAGTCTTTTGCAAACTTTCTGCGCTTAATATTGCAATCTGCGTTTTATTCATAAATTGATTTTATTTATTAACATATAATACCACTGTGTTTACATTAATGAAATTCTGCCACAACTACAGTGCGTGTAAATATTATAATGACATAAATTTTTTTTTAAATAAATTATGAAACAAATAAAACTTTTTCCTTAGAATATGTATCATCATGCTGAAAAGCTAATAAAAAAGTCAACAAAATTCAATAGTGACTATTACAAAAATAAAGTAATTGTGCAAAAAAATCACTATTTTTTCCTGTTTAAAACTATAAAGATAGAAAAATGAGTTCAATGTAATAACCGAAGAAACAAATATTTAATTTGTTATGCACCTACTTCTGAGTTTAATGATTGCAAATATTCCATCATTCCTAGACATAATTATTTTTTGCTCATGTTTGGGATTCTTTTTGTGCTTTTCATCTTCAACCGTAGATCTGAGGTCTGATGCTGAAGAAAAATGCCTTCTATTTTTATAAACTCGTATATCTGGATCTCACCATGAGTTTTCGGTATGGTTTAGATCGGGACTTTTTGGCAGCCATTGCAAAACTTTAATATTTTTCTCATTAAACTAAAGTTTTGTCTCATAGCTTGGGTGGATAGGCGCATTACCTGGTGTTATATCCTTTTTTTCCCTGCAGGAAGTATTGCAACAAATGAAAGATGATTAGAAAGAGTTTGTATATGTGTCTTTGAATCCAATTTTCCTGTAAGATATAAAAGTGACACCACATCTTTGAACAAGAAGCAGTCCCATGTCGCAATGAATCCGCCACCTACCTGTTCCAGCCATACAAATGATGACTTGGGATGACAAACCGCTGCAGGTTATTTTCTCTGAGGAGATAAGTGAAACTTAAATGATCCTGATAGCTGGAAATATGATTGGTGATAATTTGAAAAAAGAAAAAGATATCTTCTCAAAACGTTAGTTAGTTCATCGATTCATTGCGACATGAAGCTGCTTTCGTTTAGTGACACGGAGTCACTTGTATATCTTTCCGGAAAATTTAATTCAAAGACATATATACAAATCATTCAGGCCATCTTTCATTTGTTGCAACACTTCTGTCAGGAGAAAAAACGGATATAACAGCGAGATAATGCACCTATCCACACAAGCTGTCAGACAAAACTTTAGTTCACAAGAAAAATATTAAAGTTCTGCAATGGCTGCTAAGAAATCCTGATCTATACCTTACCGATAACTTATGGGGAGATCTAGCAAGACGAGTTCATAAAAATGGAAGGCATTTTTCCTAGGCATCAGAACTCAGATCTACGATTCAAAACGAATGGCACAAAATCAATCCCGAACAGTTCTAAAAATTAATAAGTCAAGAAATAATGGAATATTCGCAATCATTAAACTCAGAGGTGGGTGCATAATATATTAAATATTTATTTCTTCGGTTACTATATTGACTTTATTTAGCTGTCCTTATAGTTTTTACACAGGCAAAAATAGTGGTGTTTTGTGCAATTACTCTATTTTCGTAACATAAGTTTCACCGTTGAATTTTTTTTTATTTATCTATTAGCTTTTCAGCATGCTTAAACATATTATAAGAAAAAAAGCTTCATTTGATTTGAAATTTATCAAAATATTTTTTACTGTCCTTATAGTTTTTACGCGCACTGTCTATACATAGACCTTAATTCTATTTAAATAACCAAAGTTGTTCTACGTAAAATTAAATATTTACGCTTAACGATGTTTTCTTTCAAAAAGATTTTTAATTCAGCGACTCTGTTTTTTCTATTCATATAACAGATTTCGTACGCTTCAAGGACATTCAATCACCTTTTAACACAATATTTGTAAAATAATATTTGCCTAATTTAATGAAACAAATGTCTATCTTAAAATATAGCGACCAGTAATTGCCTCAAACCTCCTGAATAAATTTATGAGTGCGAACTCTGTATAACTTTTGCAACAGATTGTGTTTGATTTAATGCTTCAACAATTGCAACAAAAAACTGTACAAATATTTTCTAAAAGATTTTAAACCGATTTAAATAATAAGTGATACATAATATTATTGATACATAAAATCAAATGCTTTCGACTGATCAATAAATTTTTTTAATGCAAACATTTAACCCTTTCCGGCACGGACAAAATCTGCATTAAAATGATAAATTATCGACTGACACCGGAATGCACAAGTGAATTTTTCAGTTACTTTGAATTCCTTAAAATATGCTTTTATTGTAAAAGTAAAATTTTACTAAAATATTACTGGTGCCGTTTGCAAGTTCGGAATTAAAATTAGGTATCCCAGACCGGGCACAGTGTGCCGGAAATGGTTAAAAGAAATACATAAACGTACAATAAAAGAACTGATATTTTTTATTATTTTTTTAAAAACAATGAAGAATAAAAATTTTACTTTGTACTATATCTTTATTTAAATAAATGGAAGAAAAGTTTTCGTGAAATACGACGGAGAAAATATCTTTTATAACCAAATAAGTCTTCTTAAAATCAGTATATTTTGCAAATGTCTTTAAATATTCAACGTTTAATCTAAAAAACTACTAAAAAATCGCTTTTTCCTGTACTCTGAAAATTTCGCTTATTTAAATGTAATGCCCAATGAAATTGGTAATAGCGTTTTAATATTAGAATTATTTAACAAAAACTTAATAATATCTATAATTATTAATATAAATAAATAATTGTATCAAAATATAATTAGGTAAAAATAGATAATATCCATAATTATGAATTACTCTCAAAAGAAAACATTTATTAGAAACATATTTAAATAGATTTGGTGAGGACTTAAAAGAAATGTAAAAAAAAATATGTATGATTATCATTAGTAATTGTAAAATCAATAAGCAAAAATATCAGTGTTTATATATATATGTATACAAAATATTTTTTTGATAAATAGCAATAAAACAAATTGATAAAAATTGAAAGTATTTTTAATAAAATAGCGCTTTGTTGGCTTGACATAGTTATATAAGTGAATATACAGTAAAACCTCTAAACAACGGACACCTCGGCAACGCAGAAAATGTCCGCTATTCGGAGATGTCCGCTGTTGAGAAATTCTCAGAGATTCAAAAATCACTAAGAAATGCTTAATGATTCATTAATTTACTTTTAGATGTACTAAAACCTCTATTATATAATTAATCAGAAATTTAAATTATTTTTCAAGCAATGAAATTGAAATAAAATTGTGCCAAATTTTATCCGCTGTTTATTATATTCTTGAGGAAAAAAGTCTGTTACAAAAGTTTACTTTTGCTTGCGATTACATGTAATTTGTTTTTCTATGTGACATTATTGGACATTCTAGAGTTCCGGGCGGAGGGGGAAGGATTGCACTTTTTAACTTTAAAATACATAAAATCGCAATCTTCTTGGTTGACATTTCAATGCTCTGGGAAGTATTTCTCCCGGGGAACCCCCTGAATTTAGCACTGAACGTGTGGGTGTGTGAGGGGGGGGGGAGTAATTTTCCAGAGCTCTTTATCTACAATTATCTGTGATCACAAAATTTGTAACACATTGTCCTGATAAATTCAAAAATCTTTTTTCTTTTTTTTTCTCTTTAAAAATTACTTTTTTATCCTTTATCGCCAAATAAAGTGTCCGCTATTCGGAATGTCCGTTATTCAGAGGTTAAACATACAAAAATTTAGGTTTCGGGAGTGGGGATTAGAAAACTGTCCGTTAAATAGAGGTGTCCGCTATTCGAGAGTGTCCGTTATGGAGGTTTTATTGCACAACTATCTTATAATTTCGTGTTTTAAGGATAGTAATTAGATGCAGATATATAAATATATACAGTACAAATATATGAAATTTAACTTTTTAAGGACAAGATATTTGTATTCGTAAAATGTCGAAATATTTGTTTGCGACTAGTATTTACAAGAACACTTATTTGTAAATTAGTAAAAGTGTACTTCCGCGTACTTAATAAGAAGTGAAATTCTCTAATTAAAAAATTCTGGTGGCCATGTAGCAATTAGGGATTAAAATTATGCAATGCCATAAAAGCATCACTGCTTTTCGAGAGGTTAAGGGTTTATTATCAAGTATTTTGGCATGTTAGGCAACATTGGAATATAAAACGATATCGCCCTAAACTGAAGAGCATTGCAGTTGATGTTTTTCCTGTATCTCGTATAGTTTTTTTTTTTTTTTGACAGATAGAAATGATCACCCCACAGTATACCACTAGGTGTACTGCACTACACAGATTTCTGAAACGCAGATTTGACTTGATGGAGATTTATATAATTTTAATTACGAATAAAGACAACAATACCCTTTAATTTATATTTAATTTTTCTATTAATAATTCTGATAGTAGTAATTTTTTTTGGAAACTAATTAAAATTCTGCTAATTAATTTTCTGTTAATAAATTAATTTTCACTGTTATTAAAATTTATTATTTAAAAATTCTTGTTTTAAGAATTGAATAAAAAAAATTAATTTAAATTACCCGAATTTCCTGCGTATAATCCGCGGATCAAACAATAATTTTTCAACCCAGAAATTTTATTAAATGAAATGTTACTTCTTAGATCGCCGTAAATATTTGCTTTCAAATATAAAATAAAATTTCTGAGTCGAAAAAGAATTGTTTGATCCGCGGATTATACGCAGGAAATTAGGGTATTCAAGACCATGGACGCATACATGCACCTTCAAAAAACGCATAGAGAATTTATTTTTGATAACAGGGAAAAAACAATAGCAATATGTGCTTACATTGATTAGAATATTTTCGTGGGAATATTTTGTGGTACAATTTTAGTGGCTAAAATCAGCCATTTTTAGTACAATGCTTGCATCTCCGCTTGTTAAACTTTTAATACAACATTTTAACCCTTTTCGTTACAGAAAAATTCTTTTCGAAAATGGTGAAATGTTTGACTGACACCGGAATTTTGTAAACAGCATTTTTACAGATCAGAATCTTGTTACATAAACATTCACTGTAAAAACAAAATTTTGTTAAAATATTCTTTGTGCCGTTTGGATTTAAAATTAAAAGAATCCGACACTAGACCATTGTGCCGGAAAGTCTAAAACTATTCTTTGAAATCTTAAGGACCTTACACGTTAAACGAAAAGTTAGAACGAAAAATATTCTTATAAATATAATGAATATTTTATTAATATAAAAATTTGTGGTCGGAGGTTTCTTTAAAACATTCCATAGTATAACGTAAACAATTTCATGAAAAATTAAAAATTCATAGTAGATATAGCTATATATAGTATATATAGCTCGTGAACAGAAAAAAAAATATTTAAAAAAATTATAGTTTCAATAAAAGGCGTCATAAATTTGTATTTGTCCAATCTAAATCAAATTCTATAAAGAAAATAATTTTAAAATAGTTAATGAGATTTTACTACTCCAGTTCAAAATATTTTATTAATGATAATTGAAGCACAAATTGATTTCTATTTCCTGAATTTAAAAAAAATTAGAATCGTTTTCTAAACGGTTAAAAAAGTTTGGCGAACCCACAAAAAATGGTATAATTAATTTAATCGAAAAACTTTATGAATAGTTATTATTTAGTGGCATCTCCCTTAGTCTTAATAACACCGCGTAAATGATCAAGATTACTATTCCATACTTGCCAACCTTCAGTGTTTTGTAAATGAAGAAAACATACTTTGAACAAGAACTTTTGTTAATCAAAATATATCTTTTATTAAAGATGGTTCCATTTAAATACCTAAAGAAATTTCTGGTTCGTAGTACAGTAATATTCCAACTTATGTCACCCATTACTATGTCGCACAGTGGTCCCAAAAAAAGATAATGTGGGCAAAAACATTTTTCGGTGATTACATGCTGTGTTACGCCTAAAAATTTTGCTTTGTGGATATCAAAATGTTATCTAAGAGACAACTAGGTAATGTTGCAATTGCTTCTAGTAATTTTAAAGATTTTTATACACGTATTATAATTGAAAATTCATTAAATGATTAAAATATTTCACTAAAATATCCTTAAATAAATTTATTGGACATTCATCGTATTTTAGAAAAAAAATGGATATCATATAGAGAAAAGAGAATAGAAATAGAGATCATATCAAACAGAAACATTCTAAATAACTAGGCGGAATCATAGATTTTCCTAAAGATTTTTTAGTAGTTTTTGACCAAATAAGTCAAATTTAACAGTAAGAAAACGTGGACGCCCCAAAAAATCTTATGTTGAGGGTAGCAATCATACACTTTCTCCTTTAAAAAAGATAGATTGTTTTCATTTAAGAATAAAATAATGTTGCTAAAACAGCAAAAATACTGAAGAAAGCTTCCCACAAGTGACATTGAATGACTCTAATATTAAAGACCCGACTCATTGACCCGAGTGGTTCAAATCTTCGCATGTGTATCATTACTGTGTGCAAACCGCATTTTTAAGTCTAAATTCAAACTTTTAAAATGTAGGGTTTCCAGAAAAAAAATCCCGAAGTTACAAATTATACAGAACTGACTTAATCTAACTTTGCCACACGTGATAATTTTCAGAAGGAGTGCTCATTTTGAAAGCTATTGACACACTTCTAAAAAATCAAATTTTGACATGTCGATTAAAATTAGGTTCCCCCCCCCCTTCGCGACGGGGATCTTATGCGAAATTTTTAATGTTTTGTCACCGGTTTTTAAAAACAGAAATTTGTGCTTTATCAAATCTAGAAATGCTCCGATTAAATAAGACAAATTTAACAGTATAATTTTACTGGTGGAGATAAACGAAGATTCTTAAGTCTTTTTGCGGCACGTATACGTGTCGCTCGTACCCAAGAGGTTAAGGTAATCAGATAGTCATGTTTTACTAAATCAATATCCAACCATATTTAATGAAAAAATATGAACACCCTGTTACTTAAGGGAACATGCAACATGGAATGATTTAAACTTTTGAGCTTTTAATTGAGTGATGCATTTATAAAATAGAAAACAAAATGTTAAATTAATATGATTTTGGCGCTGGAAAGTTTTAAAATAATATAGTTAAGCATTATGGATGTGTGTATAGTTTTATTTGCATTTTCGACGAAAGTGTTTTTATATGCTTTAGAACACTTTTCTAAAAAAGTATTTTATTTCAACATTTCAAACTTTTTAAAATAGTCTAGCTTTATCTGAGAGCTACCAGAATTAATTTTCATTTTGGCTTAAAAAATATGAAAAAAAAAATAAATAAAAAGTTCGGAAAATCCTTTTTAATCGTATTCTTTATTTCTGGATTTCTCAATTACTACAATTATGTGTAACCAGGGCACCCAAATGGTCCGCGAACTGAACATCAGTATTTTTAACCCATTAGTGTCTAGCGTCCCTTTTTAGGGACGCTTCAAAAGGTGTATTCAGCACTGTTTTTGACACCGGTAAAAAAGAAATGCAATAATCATTTTATTTAAATGATGCATTTTCGTGATTAATCAACTAAACTTAAATCTTCTAAAAATAGTGGTGCCAACCAAATAAAATTTACGCAAAAGATGCTGGGCACGATTGGGTTAATATCTTCTTTGAATAATTTCTTCTTTCATATGTATATCGTTCGACTGCATCCAACAATAAAAAATTATTCCGTGTATAAGGCGCACCTAGGAGTTTTGCCCTAATTTTTTGGAAAAAAAAGTGCGCCTTATGCACGAGTAACTACGGTAGTTACAATTTAAAAGTATTTTATAAAAGCTATTTGTAACATAATACGTTCAACAGTAACATAGTCTTGTGACACCTGCCGCTATTGCCGACACCTGCCAGTTGTAATGCTGTTATAGATATTAAATGTTAAAGAGAAATAAATACACAAATGCATGATTGAAATTTACAAAAACTTATTCTTCGTTTCTTGAATCTAAAACATTTAATTTCTCAATAAAAGCATTTTAAAGCATTTAAAAGATTCTAAAGAATAGTAGAAATTTCCATTCACATTTCTCGTGCTTAAAATATGTACAGTTAAGAAAAAATTTGCGATTAAAATGAATATATGAATCATAAGATAATCCAACGTTTCTCAAAAATGTAATTTTAAATACGATTTCATCAAAGAGAAAGAAAACAACAATTATAAATCTGGATTAGAAATTGTCTTTCAAAAATCACGTCACGAAATTAAAAAAATACACTTTAAAGGTGGAGCATTTTGATGAAAAATATGCTTAAAAAAGGCGTAAGAATTATAAAAAGGATTATAAAAAGAAGTATAAAAAGGATTTTATGTATGCGGTATAAGATTAAAATTGAATTTACAACAAGAATGAAAAATCATGTATAGCGCATAAATATTTAAAAACTTTCCAACGCTCAAAGTATAAAGCTCAAAGTCCAAAGCTCAAAGTTAAAAGCTCAAAGTATATTACTAAGAAATTTTCTTTTTTCATTCTATATTTCATATCACACTCATTTACATTTTATATATGACGTAATTTTTAAGTTGGCTGAATTTTCTAATTTTATGTGACATAACTTTTCTTAAAAAATATATAAATAGTTGTGTGGAAAATAATAAATTCTTCAAATTTAATCACGATAAGTTTTATATTAATGCTGGGTAAAACTAAACTATCGTGGAAGACCGAGCTAAGCTCGGTTACAATAAACTCTGTGTAAAACTCCATGCAATATTCTCACTGAATAATTCTCGCTGTATTATTGCTTAAGCGTGTTATTTTTAATAGTATTATTTAAAATAGCAATCAGTTTGAGAACTATATAGTATATGTTTATAAATATTACTTTATTTACACTTTGACAACTAAAGGACATCAATCCAAATCACAATTTTAGCTCGACTTTGATTGATTTAACCATGCATCTTGATTTGCAAAAGAAATGTAAAAAGAACAACATTCTTCCCATTTTGAAAGAAAATCTTTTATTGCCAAATATAGCCAAATTTGACGACATGCTTTTATTTGGCTCCAAGAATGCGTTTTGGCATTGGTAATCTTTGAATTCGATTTTTAATCCAAATGTAGTCAATTGTTTGTCAAATATCGCCAACTTGCTGGTTGTTGTCGAGTTTTGAGCTTGTTCACCATAACAGGTAGTTATCCTAAATTACACATTAATCCAATATGTTGAAACATGCGATCGAAACCTGTGATGATAAAAAATTGTAGGATTATGATTACCAGACAGGAAGTTTATATAAAATTTAATCGATATCGTTTAAAACGTTTCTTAGACAAAATTTGCTTGAACCATCGTGAACTCCAAATGATATATTTATGAAATGATAGAAACTAATATATTTTTCTCGAACATGGAACCCAGCCCAGTAATTTTTTGAAGACTGAAAATTGTAAAGTACGAAGTTTAATTAAAGATAATTGATCTGTTTTATTAGATAAAATTAGCTTGACCCGTATTAACCACAAAATGATTCACCAAACAAAATTTCTCGAGATCTAGCCAAATGACTTTTTTTGTGCTCGTAAACGATATAATGAAAAATTTTGTCAATATCATATGAGCCGTTTTTTAGATACAGTTACCTTGAATCGCCCCCATAGTTACCCAAATAGACTCACTATTTAATTTTTCTCGAACGTGGCTTCTAACCCAATGGTCTTCGATCAAAATAACACAAACTTTAATCAAATTCGTCAGAGCCATTTTTTAGGTAAAATTTCATTGACCCTTTGGGAACCCAAACTAACCCAGCACTCAAAATTCCTTGAATCTGTGATCTAGGCCAGTAATCATCTCATTATATAATTACATTTACACGGTGCGATAGGGACAGAAAATTACCCATTAATCAAAATTCCCCGAACTTATAGCCTATACCAAAAATTTTCTCGTGCTCTGTAACGGTATAAGACAAAATTTTGTTAAAATCGTTTGTGACTTTTTTAAAAACAATTAACATAATTCTGTTCCATTGTGACCCAAAATGACCGCTAATCGAATGTTCTTGTATATGCATGTTAACTCATTGGTCTTCTTGTGACCGAAAACGAAAAAGTACAAAATTTAATCATAATCGTTAGAGCCATTTTTAGATAAGATTAGCGTGACCCGCATTGAGCCCAAAATGACCGATTAATCAAATTTAAAAGAACATGCAACTCGGACCAGTGATCTTCTCGTATAAAAAAACATTTGGATACATAATTAAGTTAAAATCTACAGAGTCTTTGTTCAGATATACTCAGCTGGACTCTGACCCATTATGAGCCAAAATTACCCACTAATAAATTTTCACGAACATGTGTCCTACACCAAAAATTTTCTCGTGTACCAAACCGATATAATACAAAATTTAGTCAAAATTGCGAGAGCCATTTTCTGGTTAAAATTAGCATAGTATACTAGTAGAAATTTCTCGAACAAGTGACTTAGACTAATAGTTTTTTTCTACGGAAAAAGTTTAGATACAAAATTTAGTTAAAATCGATTGAGCCGAATTTTAGATATAATTACCTTGACCTTGTCCCTGACCCATTACGACCAAACATAATCCACTAATCGAATTTTCTCGGGCATGTGACTTATTCCAGTGGTCTTTCGTAAATGGTAAAATAAATATGTTTGTCACAATCGTTAAAGCTGTTTTTAAGATAAAATTTACATACGTGCACATTCTTGCTCATATTATAGTACAAAATATTGCTGAATATTTGCAAAATGTTGTACCGAATTTATAGTAATGTCATCATAATTGCATCATCTTTCTATATGCAGAACAGTTCTAAACAATAATTGGAAAGTTTTAAAAAATATATGATTTCATATTAATGTTTGTTTTCTAAATATTTCTAGAAATTCTCAATATTTTCAGTTTTCTAGCAATCTTTTGCCAATCTATCAAGTTTATCTTATCAATTTCGTCGCATAGTAAAAATAAATCATCCCGGCTCGTCCAACAATCGCTGATAGATTTCAAAGTTAAATAAATGTTAAATTCACCAACAAAATGTAAATGAAGTTTAGAAATAAACTAAAGTAAAGCAATTTTATGTGGCGTCTTTTAAAAAGATTTTACTTACGTTTTTTTTTCTGTAAAAGCTGATTTTATCAGAATAATGTTACTAAAATAATTTCTTGATCAACAGCTATGTATTCATATTTTATATTTGCTGTAAGATTGGTCCTATCAAGAACTTGTTAGTATAAAAACTGTAGGGGAAGATGGGGATACTTGAGCCACTTTTTAAATTTTATTTTTTTTTTAATTTTTTATAATTTCTTAGAACAAAATAAAACATTAAAAATGGAAATCTGATATTTTTTCTTCAATTGAAAACCACTTTCAATCAATTTTGAACTATTTTTCTATGTCTAATTAATTTTTACTTTTTTTTTTTTACATCGTGGCTCAAGTATCCCCATGAAGGGGATACTTGAGCCAGTACGGAAAATAATTTTTGCACAAATATTTTACAGAATGATAAATTATGATGCATAAAGTCCTTTAAAACCAATTGATATTAGAATTCAGATGTTTCAGCTTTTTGGCAACATGTATGAAGAACAAATTCAGAATGGTTGTAAAACCACACATCTTTTTTCTTTTACCTACATGGCAACTCAGTAGTGTCCTCTGTTGGGGACAATAGAAGTCATTTCTTTGATTCAAAAAAGGTTACAGTAACAGAGGTTACAATTTCAATATAAAATATTAGCCTTAATATATTATATTAAAATATAAATATTTAATATGTTGGATCTAACTAATTAAAGTATTAGAGATTAGTTTACATTTATCTAGACAGGCTATTTTGTTAGTCAAAATGAAAAGTAAAATGGATATTTTCATTTAAAAAATACATTTTTAAACATTTTTTTCTAAGTCATTATTTTTTTAAGAAAAAAAAACTAAAAATTATGCTCCCTTTTATCCAGAAAAAAATCTATTAGTGAATATAAGGACGTAATTTTATCTTTTGTTTATTTTACCCATGTCTAATTTCCTAGTGAGGATGGTTGAGACATGACTCAAGTATCCCCATTACCACTATTTTTGTTTATCAGAGTTTTACTAAGTAAAACATGCAGCTATTAGAGCTATTTAGGATTTAAAATACAATTGAGATTATACTTATTAAATTTATATATATTGTTGCAACTTTAAACGAAACTTTAATAACCCCCCCAAAAAAAAAGAAAAAAGAAAAAAAAAGAAAAAAAGAAAAACCATGCACCTAAATATTTACTTTACATAGAGAAAAACAACTTTTAATCACCATACTTTCAAAATGGTACCAAGGTATGTGATTTCTTTTTTACATGTTCAGAACTATAAGTATGTTACCCTATTGCCAGTTTTAGACAGAAAAATTAACCAACTGTAGAAATAATAGGGTTGGCTCAAATATCCCCTATGCTCAAGTATCTCCACTGTCCCCTACATAATACTAAGAAGATTAAAAATACATCTAAGCGGATTTTATGTATTGTGAATTGATAAAGTTTTCATTTTTTTTTACCCTCCCCCCTTTATGTTTTCAATCTGAAGCATTTTTGCAATAAGTGTTGGTCCTATCAAAAACATATAAAAGCTGCAGATAATATTAATAATATTTATAATCAAACTTGTGTTTAATATATTGAAAATCAACAAAGTTATGAATTTTTTTCTTCCTAAAATCCTATTTTTTCTAATTTTGTAATAAACGATTTTTTTTATTATGAAAAGTTGGTCAATTTAATGTGTTGTTGCGATATTTTAATCAATACCATAAAATTTATTTTTTCACAAGCGACTGTATGAAGGAAATTTTGTGTTGTTTCATTCAAAATTTCCAAAATAATTTTCATTAAATTTTTATTAATTTCTATTACACAAAGATTTAAAGACATAAATGGGAGGACGAAAGAAATTTTATTTAAATTTTAAAAGCCTTTGGATCTAATTTTAAACCTTAATGAGAAACATGGAACTCTGTTATAAATTTGAAAATTTAATTAAAATTAATTTCTTTTAACTTTCGAATTATCTTAAGTAATTTTATATTTGATTCACCCTTAGGGAACCCAAACTAACCCAGTACTCAAAATTCCTTGAATCTGTGATCTAGGTCAGTGATCTTCTCATTATATAATTACCTTTATACGGTCCGATACGGACAGAAAATTACCCATTAATCAAAATCCCCCTAACTTATAGCCTATACCAAAAATTTCTCGTGCCCTGTAACGGTGTAAGACAAAATTTTGTTAAAATCGTTTGAGACTTTTTTAAAAACAATTAACATGATTCTGACTCATTGTGACCCAAAATGACCGCTAATCGAATGTTCTTGTATATGCATTTTAACTCATTGGTCTTCTTGTGACCGAAAACGAAAAAGTACAAAATTTAATCATAATCGTTAGAGCCATTTTTAGATAAGATTAGCGTGACCAGCATTGAGCCCAAAATGACCAATTAATCAAATTTAAACGAACATGCAACTCAGACCAGTGATCTTCTCGTAACTCAGCTGGATTCTGACCCATTATGATCCAAAATTACCCACTAATAAATTTTCTCGAACATGTGTCCTAGACCAAAAATTTTCTCGTGTACCAAACCGATATAATACAAAATTTAGTCAAAATTGCGAGAGCCATTTTCCGGTTAAAATTAGCATAGTATATTAATTTCTCGAACAAGTGACTTAGACTAATAGTTTTTTTTTTCTACAGAAAAAGTTTAGATACAAAATTTAGTTAAAATCGTTTGAGCCGAATTTTATATATAATTACCTTGACCTTGTCCCTGACCCATTACGACCAAACATAATCCACTAATCGAATTTTCTCGGGCATGTGACTTATACGAGTGGTCTTTCGTAAATGCTAAAATAAATATGTTTGTCACAATCGTTAAAGCTGTTTTTAAGATAAAATTTACACACGTGCACATTCTTGCTCATATTATAGTACAAAATATTGCTGAACATTTGCAAAATGTTGCGAGAGCCATTTTCCGGTTAAAATTAGCATAGTATATTAATTTCTCGAACAAGTGACTTAGACTAATAGTTTTTTTTTTCTACAGAAAAAGTTTAGATACAAAATTTTGTTAAAATCGTTTGAGCCGAATTTTATATATAATTACCTTGACCTTGTCCCTGACCCATTACGACCAAACATAATCCACTAATCGAATTTTCTCGGGCATGTGACTTATACGAGTGGTCTTTCGTAAATGCTAAAATAAATTTGTTTGTCACAATCGTTAAAGCTGTTTTTAAGATAAAATTTACACACGTGCACATTCTTGCTCATATTATAGTACAAAATATTGCTGAACATTTGCAAAATGTTAAGAATAATTGGAAAGTTTTAATAAGTATTCGATATCTTATTAATGTTTGTTTTCTAAATATCTCTAGCAATTCTCAATATTCTTCAGTTTTCTAGCAATCTTTTGCCAATGTATCAATTTTCCTACGTATTGTGAAACATAAGTTTATCTTATCAATTTCGTCGCATAGTAAAAATAAATACATCCCGGCTCGTCCAACAATCGCTGATAGATTTCAAAGTTAAATAAATGTTAAATTCACCAACAAAATCTAAATGAAGTTTAGATATAAACTAAGTAAAGCAATTTTATCTGGCGTCTTTTAAAAAGATTTTATTTACTTTTTTTTCTGTAAAAGCTGATTTTATCAGAATAATGTTACTAAAATAATTTCTTGATCAACGGCTATGTATTCATATTTTATCTTTGCTGTAAGATTTGTCCTTGTTAGTATAAAAATTGTAGGTAATACTAAGAAGATTTAAAATACATCTAAGCGGATTTTATGTCTTGTGAATTGATAAAGTTTTCATTTTTTTTTCTTTTTTTACCCTCCCCCCTTTATGTTTTCAATCCTAAACATTTTTGCAGTACGTGTTGGTCCTATCAAAAATTTGTTAATATAAAAGCTGCAGATAATATTAATAATTTTTATAATAAAACTTGTGTTTAATATATTGAGAATCAACAAAGTTATAATTTTTTTTCTTCCTAAAATTCTATTTTTTCTAATTTGGTAATAAACGATTTTTTTATTATGAAAAGTTGGTCAATTTAATGTGTTGTTGCGATATTTTAATCAATACCATAAAATGTATTTTTTCATAAGCGACTGTATGAAGGAAATTTTGTGTTGTGTTTCATTAGAAAATTTCCAAAATAATTTTCATTAAATTTTTATTAATTACTATTACAAAAAGATTTAAAGACATAAATGGGAAGACGAAAGAAATTTTAATTAAATTTTATAAGCCTTTGGATCTATTTTTAAATCTTAATGAGAAACACGGAACTCTCTGTTATCAATTTGAAAATTTAATTAAAATTAATTTCTTTTAACTTTCGAATTATCTTAAGTAATTTTATATTTCCAAAGTTCCTATAGAAGTTTACGTTGTATTTCAAAGGAACACTGACGAATGTTTGAAATATTGATATTTAATTATAGAAAAGAAGAGATTTCGCTGATTAATAATTATTACTTTAATTATTGAATGGCATTAAAAACTTAAGCTTAGTCTAGATAATTTGATGCGCAACATGAACTACGATAACCTTTCACCAGTAAAATTTTCACAAGAATTTTTCGGGTATGAATAAGATTTTCAGAAATATAATTTCGAAATATGTCACTTTTAATCAAATGTTCTATCTTCGTACGTTCTATCACTTGTAACCCATTAGTGCCTAGCGTCCCTTTTTAGGGACGCTTCAAAAGGTGCATGTAGCACTGTTTTTGACACCGGTAAAAAAGAACAGCTATCTTTATTTTATTTAATTGAAACATTTTCGTAATTAATGAACTAAACGTAATTATTTTAAAAATAGTGGTGCCAACCGAATAAAATTTGCGCAAAAGGTCTTGGGCACGAATGGGTTAATCGTATATTCTAACTTAAATAATCGTCTGATATTAATGTTTATTTATTTTTAATACAATGTAACGTTATTGTAAGAAAATTTATATTTAAGCATTTGTGTTATGGTATTTAAATAGACAGCTCATTTTATGATATTACAATACAAACTTGTCAAATTAATATAAAACATAGTTTCTGTACAACAGGTTACCAATTTTTCCGAGATCATGTACAGTTAAAAAAAAAAATGTATTTTGACAGGTGTAAAATAGCGAGCATCTGTATGCTTATTAAATTTTTATCTATGCACTGTACAAAAAGAAAGATGTAAATCTAAAAGACTAGTTTTTGTAAAGCCGTACATTATATGTAGTTTTGCAAACGAATCGATTGAAATTGCAGCAATCTCTCTAAAATTTTATCTCTAATCCTGGTTGCAGTTACATAAATATTTCTGGACACTACAATATATATAGATATAGATATAGATATAGATTTATATAACAATATAAATTCTCAACAATTAATGCGAATGTATTATGAAGTGAGTTTCAAAACACGCCTTCCCATAATTTAGTCGTGTGTTATTTATCTGTAGGTTTTATTTTTAAACCAACACACAGAAAAAAAAAAACTAATTTTTTTCTGTAATTGTGTGTTGTAAAATCGTGGAGTTTTTTACAATGAAAACCAATGGATGCAGAACTTTCTGGATTTACCAAAATTGGATTTTCTATGTAACTCGGGTTTTTAAACTCATGTCCTCAAATATGTACTCAACTAAATGTGGCTGGTGACTTTTGGAAACATGACATGTTGTCTTAACCCTTTAACGTTCATTGGTTTAACCACGAAACCACAAAATTTTATTTCCGATACGCAACACTGACACCGGTATTTTTATCTAAAAATATCCCTTTTATTTTATATGTGAAAAATTACGTTTTCTTATTTAGAGATATATTTGTTCTTAATTACCGGTGTCATTCATTTATTTCGACATCTTAGCAATGATAATGCTATGATCGTTAAAGGGTTAAATAAACTTTCCTTGTTGTGAAACGTTTGTAAGATCGAAACAAACCACTTCTCGTAATTAAAAATTCGTTTTAAAAAAAAGGTGTGAGGTCGTAACTTTTGTGTAAAATAAGTGACAGAAATCTAAGTGATTATTTTTTCTTAATAGTTTGGTACAGTAAAGCTGAATCCATAGTTTTCCACAATTAGTGAAATTTTTTTTAAGTAATTATTTGGCTAAATGTTCTAACTGCTATTTGAACGAGAATTCCTGGCTCTGCTCTGTCACATACGCGTAACCGATTCCATTTGCGAGTAAGGGCAATAACTGACTCTTTCATCAAATACAGTGGTTTATCTTTAATGAAACTATATATTTCATAGCATTTTTCTTCTTATTCTTTCAGGTGCTATCACACTTCAATCAAGATTTTTTTTTTCTATTCTTTAGTCTTTATTATTAATGCTTGTAAATTGGGGAAATTATTTTATTATCACATTGCCACTCTTACTTTAAACTACAGTTATCTTTTACACTTTTTAAACATAAATTAAGTATTTTTGAGCTATAGTTTATTGATATCACTTATTAATTTCTTCAAATATCTGTATATAAATTTGATCTCATTGCTTTCATTAGTTTTTACTGCAAGTTTCTCCAAACTGGATACTTTACTTTTTAGATTTACATTTAATAAATGAAAATATTAAAAAATACGTATTAATATTTTAATAGTATTTAAAATTATTTTCATTAAACTATGTTTTTTCAATGTCACCATCATTCAATTTATAATCTTTAACAAAATCATTTCATTTCGTAAAGAATTCAAGGCTTATTTATCTAGTTAGTCGCTGAATCATTAGTACATTCAGAAAATGAAATTTTGAAGCATCTTCATTCGGCTTTTTTTTTTCCTAAACACGATATGCTTATCCTAATCCTCCCCAAAACCTCAAAGTTGCCCTAATAATCTTAACCATCTTGTTAGTCAACATACTTATAAGCCGAAAACAGCAAAATTGTTATTTGTAAACGATGTTTCAAAACTTCATGAGTGGGGATTTAAGGGTGAAGTTATACAAACATATTGAAAGTAAAGTAAACTTTTTCTTTAGTATTTTTATATTACATCATAATTATAAGTATTTCTTTCTGTACTGACAATGTTTAACTAGCTTGTATAATAAAACGAGAATATTCATTTCAGCCTTATATTTTTGTTACATATACTATTTAAAATGTCTTCATTTAAAAATTCATTTCCTTAAAAAATATATCAAAATTTATAGATATATGTTTGTGCGTGTGTATTGAGATCTTTAATTACTCATTACAAAAAATATTATATATACATATTTTTTGTAATGAGTGCTCTTGAGTGAGTGTAATGAGTGTTTTTTAATGAGTATACAGTGTGTGATCGGTTAACTAACTTAATATAAGGGTCTAATTAACTTAATCGTTCAAAGGGTTCACTAATCGAGTTATTCTTTAACCGATCATAGATTTTGTATGGATTTGTATTCAAATTCAATTAATTCGTTTTTAAATGCTAAATAACATATTCTACATAATGTCTCTCTCTCTTGTAATAGGTTTTATGTACGTTCTTTTTAAACATTGTAAGATCGTATTTCCATGAATTTGTCCGTGTAGTGGCATATTTAAAAAAGAATAATAAATGACATTTTCTTTGTAAATACTTTTAAGATTACATTCGATGAATATGATATTAAATTACATGAATTTGTCACCTTGATTTTTTAAAAACTTTTTAGTTCTCTAAATCCTTATATTTACTGCAGGGGTCGGTAAATCTCAAGTTGAGCCAAAAGCATGTTAATGATACGTGAACTAAATTTTAATTAAAATAATTAACTTGCAATTTAAACAGGGTTCGCACAACTGTACCACTAAATTTTTACAGTGTTTTCAATGTACTTCAATGAAGAAAAATAATGCGAAAATCGCGAATCGAGGAGGTGGTTGCGAATTCTGTATCTTAAAAATTAAATATAAATTTTCTTATCATTAATAGTGGTACCAGAGTCCTTACAAAATATAAGGAGTGTGCGAACCCTGTTAAATATTTCTTTAAAAGTTGACACACATATAAAAGTTCATGTTTCAAATCTGTTAAGTCTAATTTGAGGTCCTCAGTATTCAAAGTCTTGACCCTCCGGGAGCACAAGTTTTATTTAGATCATACGTATACAACTGTTAAAATCTTCTCAGAGTCGACAATAGATGCAAATAAAAACAGTTCGGAAAATCTGAAATACGGCATTGCCTCTTCTGCACTTTGTTTTGCAAGATGATCGTTATCCTAACATAAAAATCTGTCGCGAATGTATTCGTCAGACGATCCGTTCGAAAATGGAAATATACGTTAACTGATCACTCACTGTATATACATTAATGCATGCAAGTGTACAAATTGTTAGCATTCGTGCATGCGTATTAAAAATATATTTCATAGTAATCTTCATATTTAATTAAATATTTAAGATATTTATATCATAATTGTAGTATATTATTTCCTTAACACCTACGCTACGGGACGAGCATTATTATACATATTTTTTTTTTAAATTTTATTGCCGGTTTTCCAAAAAAAAAAAAATAAAAAATGTCAATTGAAATTCGGAATTTCTGCCGTTTTCTCGCATTAAATAAAATAAATTTACAGTAAAAGTTTACTGATGAGATTAATCAAAGATTCTGAAGACATTATGCGGCACGTATGCCGTTCGCTCGTTCCAAAGAGGCTAAGTATTTCGCTAAAACCAGAATTAAATTTAATCGAAAACCTTTCATGTGAGAACCAAAAAACCTTGCCAAAAGCATCGGTATTTGCGCATAAGTGGCAGTTTAAAATTAAAATAATTTTTCATATTCGGATTTTGTTAGTGAGGTTATTAAAATTTAATTTACATTCCAATCTATATCTAATCACAAACATTGAAACTATATTACATAATATCAAATACTTGATACATCCATTCCCAATTTATCTATGGTAGTAACTTTTATTTGGGATAATGCACAGTAGATTTTCTGCAGAGTACTTCTGTACTTATTTCCAAGACAGTAAATTTCGGTAATTAAAAAGAAAGAAATTTTAATTTGCATTTTTATTTCACAACACTTTCATGAGCAGAAGATTTCTATTCATAAAATTATGAAATAATTGATTTGCAGCAGAAAAATCGTATGCATTTCTTTGAATTTTAAAACCCGCTATTTTCTTTTTTTTTTACAAAAGCAAAATATTCTTAAAATTTTATTAGTTTCAATGGCAGTTTTGGAATTAAAATTAGGTGGCTAAAAACGTTTAGCCACTGCTCCTGAAGGGTTAAATGACTCTTTAGACAGTGGTAGAAAATTAGTTGAGAAGTCGATTCTATTAACACAAAAAAATTCTAATAATCTTCACTTAAAAAATACAAATATTCTTTTTTCTTATATAAGTCGTAATATACAACCACAATTAAGTGGTGTCCGTAGGCTCCTCCCATGCGCAAATTTTCCATCGCTGCGTACAAGAGTACCAAAATCGTTTAATATTTCTTTTCAACTATTTGAACTGAAAAAAAAATATTTCGAAAGTTGTGATTAAACACAATGACAACAAAGTCGGCAATATAACTCAAAAATTCTCTGAATTTTATTAGTGGTGGCCGACAGCTGTGATTTTCGAAGGAACACATCATGTTAAAGTTGAGATGAGTTTAGAAGTCATAGCTCGAAACTTATATACAAATATAGATAAAGAAATTACATTACTGTATAAAATTAGCAACAGTACATTTATAAGTTAAATTTGCAATACTACATTTATATGCTAAATTGGAAACACTTGTATTTATCAAAACTTGCAAAAAAAATCCATTGAACCAAATTTGTGAACCCTGGTCTCTTATACAATTTTTTTATTTGTATTAACATCTATTTGATTTAACAACTATTACATTTGTGACTTTCATTCTAAGAAAAAGTATATTGGAAATTTGTCTAATGTATTTTCTTATTGCGAGAGTTACGAAAAAAACTATAAGTTCGAGTTGCATAATATGCCATGCATAGTCTTTTTAATCGTTTGTTCACAGGAACATTCACTTCGTAAAAAGATGAAATGACTGATTTAAACCGGAATTTACGAACGTGTATTTTCGAAATTAAAAACTCGTTACGTGAAGTTTTCAATTATAAAAGCAGATTTACAATAAAATGAGCTTGGTGCTGATTGTTAGTTCGGAATTCAAGTTAAATGTCACCGACATGGGACCACTGAGCCAGAGAGGGTTAATTTAAAAAACTGAACTGCAATCGGCTTTTCTTATTTAAATGCTGTTTCTTTTTACTTACTATCTCCTCTTCCAATTGTTACCATTACTATGGACATCTGCATTAAATAATTAAAAAATATACACTATAAACATAGCTGCCAACTTTTACGCATTTTTGCTACCATTAAAATTGTACAGAGATTTTCCATTCGTTTAATCATAAGATTATATTTAGCTCATGTTATATTTAGCGTTTCCTATGTATGTTGAGACGTTATGCAAATTAATAACGTTGTCTCTGTTATTAAAGAAATATTTTTTGAAATGTAGGAATAGATTAGTTTTGCGGTTTTCGTGATATGAGACTTAATGTCCTACGAGACAATAAATTACTTTTCTTCATGGATTTATTAACATAATAAATTTTGCCCTCAAATTATAGATATTATCAGGGGCGTGCGAAGAAAAAGCACCCCACTTCCCAAGCTTTTTCTTGTGACAAGCTAACATTGACGTTGGTAGTACAAATTTCGCTCCCGGGACGACCGCCGCCCTTTCGCAGGGCGCTGGATATTGTAATTAATGTCTAAAAACCATACATATATACTTTTTCCGAAAATAATTAACGTGATAAACAAGACAAAAATCAGTAGATGTTCTCTATATTTTTTATACCTTTAGAGAACAACTGAGTTCATGTTATTTGTATCATGTAACCGTTATTTATAAGATGCATTATTGAAGATAATGTGCAGATAAGAAAAAAATTATATATACGAAAAATTTATTATAAAACTTAATTGAGACCAATGTAGGTGAAAGAATAATTATATCGAATAAAATTTGATTTTTATGTATTTATTGTAATAACATAAGAAACAAAAATAAAATGTTTCATATACTTTTTTTTCCCAAACAAATCTTCCTTTAACCCATTCGTGCCCACCACCTCTTGCGCAAATTTTATTCAGTTGACACCACTATTTTAAAAAGAATTAAATTTAGTTCATTAATTACGTAAATGTTTCAATAAAATAAAATAAAGTTTGCTGTTCTTTTTTACCGGTGTCAAAAACAGTGCTACATGCACCTTTTGAAGCGTCCCTAAAAAGGGACGCTAGGCACTAATGGGTTAAAATTACTATTATTTTGCTATTTTTTTCCCTTTTTTTAAAAATAAAGCTGAATAACTTTAATCTTTCTTGCATACAAATCTAAGTATACTTACTTTCCAACGAGTTAAGTGCATAAGTGGATTAATCTATTTTCCATTTTTTTAATTTAATAAAACACTACAAATTTTAAATTAAAGATTTTGTAGAATCTTTAAACTAATCTATCATGAGGGATTACAAAAATGTTACAATTTATAAAATACATTTTCTACATTCTTTACGATTGCATTTAATAAGGCTAATTAATCGACAAATAATCTCAATATCTTCAGGAAGATTCTAAATATTCTCCATTCTTAAAAAATAAGCATTACGACTTCTATACATTTTTAAATTATTATTTAAAATGTATAAAACGATTTCACAAAAACTTCATCATAATGTAAAAAGAAAAAAAATCTACATTGCTTTGTGATATTTAATTATTTTTGAATATTTTGTACATGTTTGATGTAATTAAATTGAGGAGGTGATGTTGATAATAATTAAATTCGAAATGAAAAAAAAAAAAAATTTTTTTTTCGCCAGAAAATGTTGTTAAATTATAAAATTGACTGTGTCATAACTCAGTAACATATATTTGAAAATTACTTGAATTTATACTAATTTACTTATTGAAAAGTTTTTAAGGAGGTGAACATTCTTATAATTATAAGAGCTGTAATTTAAAAACCGTATAAAAATTCAAATTTCTTAAAATTTAAAACTATATGTATTTCTAAATAACTGGTTTACCTGCTATAAAGTACAACTTTGATTTAATTTTCCACTTGAATAAGTAATAACTGTTTAGCAACCATAGACATAGTTGTTTAATGGTTAGCTTTTTTCAAAGAAATAGAAATAAATAAAAAAATAAAACAAAAAGAAATACCTACTTTAGTGCTAATCTTAGTGCTATTGTGTGTATTTGCTCGCGCTAAAGCGAAGTTTCAAATTAATGGATACATAAATAAAAGCACAAGTACGTATTATCTAAATAAGTCGTTCAAGAATTCAGTACCACATAAAATTCCCTTTTTGGTAAACAGAGTTGGATTCCCTTCTAATTTCCGAGTTTTAATTAAATTCTTGTTTAAAAAGTAAATATTTCGAATAGTGTTCTTTGATTACCTAAAAATCCATTAAAATACGAGTAACGGTATCCAATATCTGCAAATTATTTTATGCAATGTCAGTTTTTTATACATTTCGATCATGGAATTCTTTGAAATCTATTTGCTTTTTAATTTTAAATAAAAATTGTAGCATGAGAAAGTACTTTCTTGTTTTGTATCAAAATTAACTTTTATTCATATGTGCGTCATGTGAATACAGATAAATATTTCCCTATAAAACAAAAAAGAAATAAAGAAAACAGAATTTATTTATGTTGATGTGATTTGTGGATAGATAATAGCTAGCATGCTACACAATAATAAAATTATTTTATAATAAATTCTCATTTATCACAAAAAAATATTTTTTGTGAATAATGAAAAATAATGTATGTACGAGAGGGTTAAATTTACTTTTGAAAACATTTTGCTGTGATTAAGAGTGTTACAAATAATCACTGACACCAGAATTCTAAACAAATGTTTCTATATAAAATAATATGCTTCTAGTTTGCAACGGCTTTCCAAGAAATTAACCCGGTACCCATCAACCCTTTCCGGCGCACTGCGCGTCTGGGATACCTAATTATAATTCCAAACTTGCAAACGGCACCAATAATATTTTAGAAAAATTTTGCTTTTACAATAAAAGCTAAAATTAAGAATTTAAAAAAATAAAAAAAAAAAATCGTTTGTGGATTTCAGTGTTTGTCGACAGTTTCTCATTTTACTAACAAATTTTGCCCTTGCCGGAAAGGGTTAAACAGTAGATATGAATTTTTTTTCCAGAAATACAGGGTGTTCGAAAAATAACGTAATGAATTTCCATAAATACACCAACTATTGATTTCATTCGCAAGTGTATGAAGAAATGCCTTACTTAGAAGAAAGAACAAACAGCATTTCATGGAATCTGGGGGATAAAACATATGAAGATGTTTGTCAGCTGTAGCATTGAAAGTATGAAAACAGCCACTAAACGAGGGCCAATATCAGGCTACTTGTGAACGTGGGCTCCTTCCAACTGCCTCACGAATGCTCTTGACGGTATGGTCAGATGTGCATGATCGTCCAGGATGTTTTTTTTATCCGTTACACAACCGGTTCGTCCGAATTTGTTCACAAGTAACCTGATATTGTCCTTCGTCGGTGGCTGTTTTCCGTTTTTTCTATGGTACATTGGACGCACCTCTTCACATGTTTATTCACCCAGCATTGAACAACACGTAAATAACGAGGATTAACCCCTTCGCGATGGGAGCTTTTTACGAAATTTTTAACGTTTTGTCGCCGGTTTTTAAAGACAGAAACATATGACTTTTTAAATTCGAAAAAATGCTCCGATTAAATTAGGCAAATTTTACAGTAAAATTTTACTGGTGGGAATAAAAAAGGCTTCTTAAGCCTTTTTTACAGCAAGTATACGAGTCGCTCGTTCCAAGGAGTTAACAATTATTTTATACTCTTTTTTCTAAAGGATTGTTTAATGTTGCACTGATTAAACAGATTGGGTCTTTTTTTATCGTTGACAAACAGCTAAAAATTAAACCGTTGCTTTTAGATAAATAGGGTCAGGAGGGGTAATTATGATCAATTTTTACATTTTCAACATTGTTATTTTATTTTACTTGTTTCTATTTGGAAAATGGTATTTTTAATACGCAAGTAACGGTGACCTATTAAGAACACTTCTTAAAAGTTTTAATTCTCATACACATTTTTCTCTCTAAGTTTAGAAGATGGTTGTGATTACCCTATCAAAAACTCATAATCACACAATAGTAAAGTTTGGGAAAATTGTGACCATTATATTTCCTCTTTTTACTTACCTACATACATTTGTTTGGAATAATTAAGACCATTAGAACTTCAAACTGACAATTCCGTTTATTAAAAAATTTCACAGACTTTGTTTCGGATTGCTATTTGGATCTCAAAAATGCTTCAGACTAATGATAAAAGTGTCTAAAATGAAAAATGCATAATGTTGTTAATATCTAAGTGTGAAAAAAAATTACCATGCACAATATTCTATATTATAGGGATGGTCATAATTACTCCCTGGTCTTAATTATCCCTAACTGACCCTAATTAAGCACTGGAAATTTTAAATTTTTAGGAGAAATTTTGGCGAACATTTTTTCTTCTTAAATACTTAGAGATTTTTTTCTTGTATTTTTTTTCTCGTGTTAACATTTCCTTCTATCATTTGGAAACATTGAATCGTGATTTGTCAATTCGGGAATAGAAATTTTTGAATTGTACATCACAATCCTTGTGATTGTCTTTTATATTTTACATTAGATTACCGTAATTTCGGGTGTATAAGCCGCGGATCAAACAATTCTTTTTGGACCTAGAAATCTTATTTAGTAAATGAAGATAAATATTTACCGCGATCTAACTAGTTACATTTGTCTCTTAAAAAATTCTGGGTCGAAAAAGAATTGTTTGACCTGCGGCTTATACACCCGAAATTACGGTACGTTAAGAATTAAATTCAGCAAAAAGGAAGATTTCAGAACATTTCCGGAAATAGAATTTCGACAATCTGGAAACAATGTTAGAAATATAGTTTTATTCGCAAAAATATATAACATATTATTCTCCATCATATGAAAGTCTATTTCAGCCAAAATAGTTATTACATATTTTTTATTTACAAAATTTAAATATTTATACGTTTCCTGCAGTTACGGTTTCTAAGTGATTTCTCCGTAGTGTAAGAAATAAAAAAATAAATATTCAATCGCTGTACAGCATAAATTTATCGAGTTATAATACTTTGAATTTTTTAATATTCTGCAGTTTCTTAAACTAAATACAGAAAAACGAAATTCAGTATCAAAAAACGTCGAAAATTTATAAAATCAAAGTATTGTATTTTAGTAAGGTTTGGTGAAAAAGAAATGAAGTTTCAATTTTGTTATTGTGGTTACATTCTTTAAAGAAAGGTTCTGAAATATAACTTCGAAAATCCCAAGATCATACATATATTTAAAAAGTCGTAACAAAAAAGAGAATATTGTTATGTAAATATATTCTTATATGAAGAACATTGTTGAATACAATATTACAATTAGAATTATACAATTAAAATAATGTTTTAGGAATTTGACAATTTGTATATGTAGCAAAAAAAAAAGTTTTGAAGAAAAAAGGATTTGTACGTAAATGTTTTATACACGTATGCTTTAATTAAATTATCATCTATGTAAGAAGGTATAGAATTCCTTTTCCCTTTCAGTGAAACCATTATAAAATTTTGTTGATATGATAATTTTATAAACTTTAGAACTTTGACCCTCTGACTTGCTATGATTATTGTGAAAAAAATCGTATAGAATTTACAAAAGTTTTGACAAACATCCAAGTATTGATGTTTTCTAAGATACACAATACTGGTGCACATAAAATTTATCCTCTTCTTTTTTTACATAACACTAATAATTTCTATACAATACAATCTATGAGCAATAACATTTGGAATTAAATTTCATCTGTTTCATCTATCATCAAGTACTGGATTAGTCAAGAATGTTTGACTTCCGGTTTTTGATAGATTTTTTCATATTAAAAGGTCCTGAATACGAATTCATGTTTTTAGGAACATATCTATCTATATGTGAAAAAAGTTTTGTGTGCATTGTTGCTCAAGAATTAACGCACGCAAATTTCGCAAAAATTAGATTTATTTACACACGGACATAAACTGGTGCCGGTCAGTGTTCGGTTCAATTCGCCTAACCGGTGCCGTTGCTTGGTTACATTATTTCTCTAATTTTGCAATAGCACTATTTCAGAAACTAACACTTGGATTTTTATCATACTTCAGACTCTGTTACACATTAATACAGAGTGGTACGGATTAGTTTTTGGTCTATATCACACAACAGCTCGCACTTCTATGCTATATAAATTTCCTTAAAATCTTCCATTTCAAGAAACAGTGAACGCATATTCATCAAGCTCTGATTCAGTAAAACGTTTACATACCTGTTACATATTAGGGTATGGTGTAAATCGCAGATGATGTGGCGCTACTTTACTGCATATTTCACGATTTTCGCAATAGCTATAGTTGAGGAAATAATGCACGCAATTTACTCAACATTTATATCCTGTTACCTTTTAATGTAAATGTGTCCTTTGGGTTTATATTTAAAAACGGATGTTGATTTTATATTCTTTGAGCTTGAAATTTTGGTTCTGGACGTCCAAGATGGTAGGCTTCGAAATTCATGATCCGTTTAAACAATGCGATGTATATACAGGGCTGTCATAGGCAAATATTTTTAAATTGTGTCCGCACCAAAATTTTTCTAACAAAATCTTTGAAGCATGCATTGCTGGACATTGTTGCAAAGATTTATTTTTGATAAGAATTTCTGTTTAGAGAAACTGATGCCAATCAGATTTAATAAATAGTCGCCTGTGGCAGCTCTGTATATATCTCCTTGTAAAATGCCTCCAATTCAACGATTTTACATGTGTTTCCAATCTTTATGTTGACCATAGATTGTCAATTACTAAGTTTCTGCATTTTGATAGCAAATTTTAAATTACTAAAATATATGGGAAGAATGCTTTGGGATAGACAAATGAGACTAATCATTGCATTGTAATACACAAATTACATTATGATCTTGGTCAAGATTAAAGCAACCGCTCTTCAATGCATAAATATCTTGATTGATTCTATATTATTCCTATCACAAGTTGATGAAAAAGCAATCTATAATGCAATTAAGGTCTAATTAGATTTATAGTTATTCACGGTTATTAGATAATTATCAAGTTATTTTCTTATTATATATGACTGTAAAATTTAAATCAAAGTATTGTTTCACGGAATTACAATTAACATCGTTTAAAAGTTTGTTAATATGGATTTTGATTCAATCTGTAGATGAATGCAGAAAAATAACTTGTGTTTCTGTAGCTTAATCGAGAACAAAAACAAATATCCTGAACTATACACCGGGTTAAATATAGAAAACCGGATAAGATTGTCGAATTGAAAACCGAAATTGCACTTAAAAATAGTGGTGTTATTTGTGAGCCTGTGTATTAAAATTAAGTATTTGCAGACTGTAAACAACGCCCCTGAAAGTTTTAAAGAACTAAATTCAAAACTGAACATTTATTTTTTCAAATACATAATTTATATATAAAAAAAGAAAATTTTAGAAAATTTTCGGAAATTTAATTTTGAGTATCTGGTAACAATGTTAGAAATACAGTTTTATTCGTGAAAGTGTTTTAAATGTTACTCTTGATCATATCAAAATCTATTTCTGTAACTCAAAAAGGTTACTATATATTTTTTATTTACAAAATTTAAATACTTATATGTTCCCTGCAGTAACGTTTTACAGATAATTTCTCCTTAGTATAAGAAATAAAGCAGTAATTATTTAACTGGTATACGACAAAAAATTCCCTATTTACGATGATCCCACTCCGGGCACACTTAAATGTATTCCAAACTTGCAAATAGCAACGAGAATATTTTGATAAAATATTTATTTTAAAATGAAAGCTTAGATTAAGGGATTCTTAATTTCTAAAAAAGTCGTTTGTAAATTTCGGTGCGAGAAAACACCGGAATGTCCGATGTCTGGTTTACATATTACGAACTGATCTTTCCTGTGCCGGAAAGGGTTAAGTTCTAACAGGTTTTATTTACAAACAGAGATTAAACAGGAATTTTAAATAGTCTTTCATAAATACCAATCTTAGAATATTTAAATTTCTAATTTAATAGGTTGATTTTATTAAATATTCACACCAGAAAAATAATAAAAGTACTTTAAATAAAATTAAAAAATTGCAATACTTTCGTGAGCACTCTTTTCAGTTTACTTGCTCGTGTCAAAGCTGGCATTATGACAAAGCGTAAATGCGGCTTTAATAATTATTAAGTAAAATGTTGCCACCATATGCCTCTTGCATTCAAATTAAAAAGAGATAGAAAAAATACCACATTTTGATCCAAATAAAATCGTATGAAATATTAATAAATATTTATATCAAAAGGCATAATAGGTTATGTCATAGTATTCACGCACAATAAGCAATATTGATTCATTTAAAGTAATTTAATTTAATCTATAAATTTATACAAAAGTAAATATGTATCTTATTGTATGAAGTTTTCCATCCTTTCAATCATAGACCGGGAAACGGCAGCAAAAAGCAACCATCTCGTCGAGATCACGGATGAAAATCCAAGATTAATTAAATCTCGGTTTACATATTAAAACGCAATCAATCTGCCAGCTCATATCTTGGTGGAAAACAATTAAAAAACAAATTTTAGCAGTTGCCTCGTAGGTTTACCATTATGCTTTCCTGAACTAAAAAGTATAAAAAGTTGTAGAAGTATGAATGAATAGTAGAAAGTATGAATAGAGGATTCGTAGCGGGAAAACACATTACTGAAGCTATGAGCCACCGTTAAAATCAGGTTTTTTTTTTTTTGAAAAATATCTATTATTATTGTAGCATACTTGTGAACAAATATCGTGAATTTCGGGAATGAATATTAAACACAGGTGACCAATGATCACTGAGTTATTGATATTTTGATGAAGGTGTCAGATTTTTTCAGTCTCGATTGGAAGCTCAAATCCCCAAATGTATGCTGGATTGGACATGTATAGTTTTCGAAACTAGATAAAAACTTTAATTTTTATACATAATTTATGTTTATTCACATAGTATATGTACATAATTTATACTTTTTTTATTTATTAATTTATTTACATTATATTTAGCTTATATATATATATTTATATGTTTATATATATTTCATAAATAAATTTTGTTGATTTTCATAAATAAAGAGTTGAAATAAGATAGTTTTACACTGGGGAAAAACCGCCGAAAATCGGGTACAGATTTCACATAGAACAAAACTTTTAGAAGGGACCGCTTTTCTTCCTGCTCAAGCTTCCATCCTGCATCAAGGCTTCCATCGAATGGCTTTCATGCCATTCGATGGAAGCCAACTTATCTCCGCGTCTGGAAAATGGCACCATAAATCTTTTCTTAAATTGTGCCTCTAAAGATTGAAGCCATATGGGAAGGTAAGAAAGACATTAAGTAGAAAAACAGCCAATCAGCATTCCACCAAACATGTTGAAATCACTTGAAGGCATTGTTGAGATGATGTTCGCCTGCGAAATTCGGTGACTTTTCATTCACCGGTGAAATTTTCGGTGGGAAACTCACTTGTGATTTTAATTGTATTTGTCAGTCAGTCTTTGAACTATTTGGGGGCACATATACAGGGTGATTCATAAAAGATGGGCAGAACTTTAAGGGGTTATAGTACACTTAAAGACAAATAATATTAAATAGGAGACTAAGGGTCCCAGACGTATTCCCAAGGAGATAGGGGGCATTAAAATTCAGGGTCCGAAATTTCAAATGATTATAAAAAATGGAAAAATTGGTCGATTTGTTTGCGGTTTTTGCAAAAAATTTTCTTTATGCCAGTATTTTCTTGAAATAAAATTTTAAAGTTCAATTTCAAAAAATGCCGATAGGGGGCGCTTTAGACTTTGGAGTAACAAACAACTATTTTTTAACGTTATTTTTTGTATTTCTTTAAATGATTTCGAAAGCTTAGACTTAAACTTAAATTTTGATCTAAAAATCTGAGTCCTAACGAGTAGTTAAGTAGCGTAAACTGAAATTTGAAATTTGAAACCTTTCTCCCCCCAGAACAAAAATCAGTTATTCCCGATCTTTGTGTCGTAGATTAGGCTCTAACTACTGCCGCGTTTTGCTAAAATTATTCTTTATGTCAGTATTTTCTTGAAAATAAATTTTAAAGAAAAGTTTCAAAAAATTCCGATAGAGGGCGCTTTAGACTTTGGAGTAACGAACAACTATTTTATACCGTTATTTTTTGTGTCTCATTAAATGCTTTCTAAAGCTTTGACTTAAACTTAAATTTTCAGCTCAAAATCTGAATCGCTGAGCGTGGTTCAGTAGCGAGGGGAGGGGGTTCAAATTTCAACTTCTGAACATAGTTCAGTTTGCACTACTTAACCATGCCCAACGATTCTGTGCTGTGATACGGAGCAAAAATACAACTTTCGTCAAGGACTGCATAGTCGGAATTCACTCATAAAGGCACTGGCATAGTTGGAAACGTCGCTCATGCAAACGTTAAAGCTCCATTCCTGACGCTAGTCACCGGGTGAAGAAGGAGACAGAAAGTATGCAAATGTCAAATGGGGAAGAAGAAGAACACGTATGCAAAATTTCGACACGATTCAGGCATAAAAACCACTGAACGGTGAGTCAAGTGTAAGTCGCTGTAGTAATGAATCGGAAGATGGTGCCCTTCACGAATAAGGAAAAGGCTGAGATGCATTTAATTTACGGAGCGGCAGATGGAAATGGTGCAGAGGCACAACGAATGTACGGAGAGCGATTTCCCAACAGGCGGTTGCCTAACCGCAAAACTTTCGAGAGCTTGCACAGACAGTTGTGTGAGACGGGATCATTTCTCGCTTCCCGGTCGAATGCAGGTCGTGCAAATAAGGACGAATCAGTAGTTGTTGCAGAAGCCATTCTGGATGTAGTAGCGGCGCAGCCAAGTACAAGTACACGTACAGTGGCTAGGCAGGTGGATACCTCACAGTCCATGACTTGGAGGGTACTGAAGGATGAACATTTTCTCCCGTTTCATGTGCAACGAGTCCAGAAACTGTCTCCAGGGGATTATCCAAATCGTATAGAATTCGCCCGCTAGTTTCTGCAGCAGAACGCGCTAAATCCACATTTTGGACGAACTGTGCTTTTCACCGATGAATGTACCTTCACACGTGAAGGTACATTTAACACACACAATGCACATGTATGGGCGGATGTCAATCCACATGCTACGTATCCACATGCTCATCAGAGACGCTTTTCCATCAATGTTTGGGCAGGAATCCTCGGAGACCACCTAATCGGACAGTACCTTCTTCCTGAACGCCTCAACGGTAAAACATACCTCACATTTCTGCAACATGTGCTGCCAGACCTGTTAAACGTTGTTCCTCCACGCATCCGGCGGGTCATGTGGTTCCAGCACGATGGAGCGCCAGCCCATTACGTACGAGACGTACGCAACTATCTGGACATCACATTTCCGAACAGATGGATTGGTCGAGGTGGTCCTGTTGCTTGGCCTGCTCGCTCGCCAGATCTTTCACCCCTCGATTTCTTTTTTGGGGACAATTGAAGGCTCTTATGTATGAGACACCCATTGAATACCCCGAGGAACTGGTCGCCAGACTTTCCGCCTCTGTAGGGGAAGTGCTCGAAAACCCTGATGTTTTCGCGAATGTTCGCCGTTCCATTCTTCGCCGTTGTTCTGCGTGCATAACCTCTGGTGGTCACAATTTTGAACATTTATTGTAATTACATGTTAATAAATATGCTTTGGTAACATAATCCTAATTTGTGTCTTTTTACCTCGTATCACAGCACACAATGTGTGGACATGGTAAACTGAACTGTGCTCAGGAGTAGAAATTTCAAACCCCTCTACCCAGAAACTTAATCACGTCTAACGATTCAGATTTTGGGCTGAAAATTTAAGTCTAAGCTTTAGAAAGCATTTAATGAGACACAAAAAATAACGGTATAAAATAGTTGTTCGTTACTCCAAAGTCTAAAGTGCCCTCTATCGGAATTTTTTGAAACTTTTCTTTAAAATTTATTTTCAAGAAAATACTGACATAAAGAATAATTTTAGCAAAACGCGGCAGTAGTTAGAGCCTAATCTACGACACAAAGATCGGGAATAACTGATTTTTGTTCTGGGGGGAGAAGGGTTTCAAATTTCAAATTTCAGTTTACGCTACTTAACTACTCGTTAGGACTCAGATTTTTAGATCAAAATTTAAGTTTAAGTCTAAGCTTTCGAAATCATTTAAAGAAATACAAAAAATAACGTTAAAAAATAGTTGTTTGTTACTCCAAAGTCTAAAGCGCCCCCTATCGGCATTTTTTGAAATTGAACTTTAAAATTTAATTTCAAGAAAATACTGGCATAAAGAAAATTTTTTGCAAAAACCGCAAACGAATCGACCAATTTTTCCATTTTTTATAATCATTTGAAATTTCGGACCCTAAACTTTAATGCCCCCTATCTCCTTGGGAATACGTCTGGGACCCTTAGTCTCCTATTTAATATTATTTGTCTTTAAGTGTACTATAACCCCTTAAAGTTCTGCCCATTTTTCATGAATCACCCTGTATACCCATCATAAAACAAGGAAGGTTTTGTCATGACAAATTGAAGTTTAGATAGGAGGGAGAATACAAAAAGTTTAGATTTTTCCACATCAGGGAAACAGAGAGCGGGTTCTTTAAATGCATCATCATGAAAAAAATAAATGATTTTTCATGTAACTCGTGTATTATCGGTTAAAATCTTATGAAATTTTGGTTTCATGATGGAGTTATTTATAAAAATCCAATAAATCCAATATGTTTAAAATAAAGCCGCTTTATTTGGAGATGTCTGAATGTAGAACAAATAACTCCAATGAAACCAAACCAGGTGCTTGCACAGTTCGAGAAGAGGGAAAGAAAAGGAGAGCAATAAAAATTAGTTGTAATAACTGGCCAACATGTTGCATTACGTGTCCTTTCGGGAATTTTTTTTATTGTTCCATAGTTTTCCCCCCTTACAGGTCTCCCAAATGGTCCGCGAACTGAATACCAATAATTTTTAACAGAAAATTTCATCGTAAGTTTCTACAGCATTTATGTTAAAACTAACCTCCGAAGGCGTTTTCAGCGCAATTTGCAAGAAAAATATACAGTCGATTCTCGTTAATTCGAAATCGGATAATTCGAATCTTCGCTTAATTAGAACTAAACATGAAGTCCCGAAATTTTCAATGGCAGAATAACGTTAAAAATTTTCATTAATTCGAACTCATTTTCTCTTGACTTCGTTTAATTCGAACTAACGAGAATTCCGATTTTCTTTTTTCTTTTCTTTGATTATTTGAATAACTTTCTTTCTTTGATTTTTGTGAAATTTGTTCCGAATGATTATACAAAGAATCTAATGCATTTGATAGCCACTATTTTTAGTGACCCGTCTGTCCATCAGTGATGTTTTAAATTTTTCTTCCATTGTGCTTGTTTCTAATCTTTTAATTAGTTTATGTATTTATATATTCTAATTTAATAGTAAATCATATTCTAATGATAACAGACGAAATAAATTTAAAAAGCACTATAACATCAATTCATTTGTAACAGTACCATATTGAGCATGTTTTCATTTCATTTTTCTTTAATTCGAACTTCGGATAATTCGAACATTTCTTGTGGTCCCGACGAGTTCGAATTAACGAGAGCCGACTGTAAAACAAAAATCTTTCTTAGAAAATATTGATGTTCAGTTCGCGAACCATTTGGGAGCCCTGCCCTTATCAAACAGTAAATGCTCTAATTTTGATTTCCTTCGGTTAATTTATTAATGAATACCGCATTTTAAGCTTTTTTGGCCTTTATAACTGTTATGCTGATATATTTGGAAAAAAAATAATCTCATACGCAAATATTCAATGCGAATTCAAAATTATTTCTTCAGTAGGAAATTTAAACGCTGCATATGACTACACTAGGGATGAGATTTCCGCTTTTTTGGCCACCAGTATAATTTTAGAGAAAATGTTGTTCTTCTAAATCACAAAACTGTTCGGATTACATAATATAGCATTTTCTCTAAAATTTCACTGGTGTTCAAAAAAGCGGAAATCTCATCCCAGGACTACACTTACATATCCGTTTATCGAACATTAACTTTCTGACATTGATTTATTCCAAGGGGTAAATTCTTGGTCAAAATTATCTGATTTATACAAATGCATTTTAATACAATTTTATTTTATTTCCAAATGCATTGTAGTCGATCAGACAGATATTTTAAAAGCACAGATTAGTGTTAGTGTGCTTTTGTCATTAAATTCTTTTAGAAACAGTACGGATTCCACTTTCGAATTCCTTTCGAGATCTGACTTTGTTCCACAAGCCTTTAATATTTGGAAAAAAAAATGTTTCAGATTTCTAATATTTAAATGTTTTAAATTTCATTCAATTGGAGATGTCTGCCGACATATGAGTAAAGAGTAATTTTATGTTCTTTCTTCTAACCTGAATTTAGATTTTGTATGAAATGCGTTTCAGAGAAATTTAAAATAAAAAAGTAACAATATGTTTTGCATCTTTCACTGTAAATATGCATTTTAAATAACAGTGCAGTTTGGTTTTATTTCAGCATATCTATTTCTCACTAGATTGAAATAAATTGTGAATATGGTAGTATACCAGGGCAATAGTGAAACACGCATATATTTTTTATATATTATATTTAGTTTAATTTTTTTTCAAATAATCATTTAATTTATCGAGGAATTTGTCTCGAAGATGAAAGTTTTTATTTATCCTCCTTTTTACTGGTGAGAAAAGCACTTACTTGACTTTTTTTAAACTGTTCCAAAAATGGGACGCTAGGCACTAATGGATAAAGTACCAACCACTTTCTTTTATATCAGTACATCAGTAGCAGTATTGTATCTGTAATAGGAAATTTTTATTCTAGGAGGAATTTCATTTTGATACATTTAAGAAATGTTATCAATATTGCACAAAAGATTGTTTTTTCTTACTTTTTAGATTTATGATAAATATGAATAGATTATTTTAAGTATCAATCAGTGTCTTTTAAATATAAATCCTGTAGTCTAAATTAAAAATTTCAAAAATGAAATTACGATGTTGAAAAAAAAATATGTGGTGTTTTCATTCAAAGTGCCATTTAAAAACGTAATATGAAAAGAGTAACAATAATTTAGGAGTTTATGTTCGATGCATTATTATTAAATATTTTTATTGTTATGAAACTAACATCTGTGTTTCATAATGTTGTTTAATAAATTATATTAAAAAGAATATTTGTAAAATAAAATCGAGTTTAATGGTAAGTGAAATCGGTGATAAATAAAATGACAAAAGTAACATAAGTATCGAAAACATGAACAATGTTCTCTGATAGTTAAACCTTTTCAGATAACATTAAAGGTTTTGTATTTTTGCTGAACTCTATTCTTGCAGCTGAACATAATTCATTAGTGCACCGTTTTCTGTTTCATTAAATGTATTGTATAAGGATGTCTTACTTTAAACAGTTATAACAGGCAATTCTAGCGAATTAACATTTATGATAACTCTCTCAAAACTTAATGTTTTGTTAATAATATAATGGCCTTGTAAGTATTGAAATGCGAAGATGGAAATTTATATGTTACTATATAAAATATTAACAAATTAATGCCACATATTAAAATTAGATTAGAAAAACTTTAGACATTAAATCTAATTCAGAATTCTCAGGCAGATACTTGGTATTTATGGCTCATCTTTTAACATTTTTTTTAAATATACATATATTTTATTGTATTATAAAATAATCTAAAGTAATTAATAACAAATGAATTTTCATAGATTTGTAGATTTCCAGTGATTTCTATGAGGATAAATTTGTTGTAAAGTATACGCTTGAACGGGCCGTAAATTCCAAGTCCAGACCCGAACGGATGATATTTTAGCCCCCCCCCCAGTGAAAAAATAAAAGTTCCGCCCGAGCCTGTGCCTAGCCCCAGCCCATATACAAATCAGCGAAAATAGGCTCTGCCCGACTCGTACAAAAATCAATTAAGGCAGACCCGATTCTAAAACTCAAATTTCACATAAAATCAGATTTTTCTTATCATAAATTAAGATGTTTTTAATCAATGTTACATACGTATTTGTGGGATAAATTTACAATGTGTTTTAAACTTAAGTTTATAAAGATTTTGTGCAATATTCCTAACTACATTCAAGTCCTTTATTGAAAATAAATTTTTAATATTTTGCATAAATGGGAAAAGTACATTGAAGTGCAATACAGAAATATTTCTGAATTTAAACTTGCTTTTCTTTTCTCTCAAAGTCTGTCAACGTCAATAAAACTGAAAAGACGCAAAGGCAAAAGACATCATACTTTTAAAATGTTTTGTTTGTTTAATAAATAACTAATTTTTTGTATAAGACGTACCCAATTTTAAGATGCATTTTGAAAAATAAAATAAAACAAAATAAAAAATTCTTTTCTGCGCCTTAGAAACCGGTAAAATACAATAAATAAAGAAATTAATAATTTAAAAAGATTCTCGAAATATATCCTATCGTCTTAATATGTTTTTCACTCATCGTTACTCTATCTCTAACAAGAAGAAAATATTTATTTTTAGCTAAAAATATTCTTTACGATATCTTTAGACTTTTTTAGAGATTTTTTAAAAATACTCTTTAGATATTCTTGTAAATTTCCAACCGCAGCCTATTTCTTGTAGTTTCATTTCATTTGACAACAAAAACATATTTCTAAAAAAGGAAAAATTAATCTAAATTCTTATACAGAGGAAAAATTAGATTTTATTTTCGTAATTAGAAATACCAAAGAACTGAATGTTTGTTATGTCATTTCTTCTCCTGAGATATATTTGTCCTCGTAAAAGGGTGAAGCAGACAAAAAAATATAAAAAATAAATAAAACGAAATTACTATTTTACTTTTTCAAGCAGTTCCTGTACAATTTTTTTCTACAATACGGATTTTAATAGAAAAAAAAATCTTAAAAACTCAAGATGAGTTCAGAGCAAAATCACTCCTTCATCTGGAGTTAAAATAACTAAAAATAACTATTTTCCAACAAGGTGTTAAAAATTCATCGAATATCCTGTTATAAATGAACTGGTCATAAAAATTTAAAACCGTTTTTATTAAAAGTAATATGAAAAGAACTGAAATATGTTACACGAAACCCGACATTTTTCGATCAAGGACTAGTATAACTAGAATGTCAATTTCGAACGTTTAAAACTGGTTACAGTAGAACCCTGATAATTCGGACTAATTGGGACCAGACCCAATCAAAAATCCGGATAATCCGGAGGATATGAACCGATGAAAAAAAATATATACTTACAGAAAATCATCCTTACATTGAACATAATCAATATTTACACACAGTAAAAATATTTACTTTGTAATTATAAGTTCGTAATCATCTGCTTTGCTAGTTGTGCAGTCCACATGGTCACACATCTTCTTGAGCATAAATATTTCGTTGGGTATAGTCTCCACTTAACGTTCAAAATAAACCATTAATTGTTCTAAATGGGACATTGCTTCAACGTGGTTAATAACGTTTGATTGATCATCATTAACCCGGGAGGACATGCGCAGGGCCTACAAGACCCGGAGTGCGTATGGATTTTACAATTGTAACTACTAATTTTTTTTTAAAGTGATTTTCAACTTATTTTATCGCAAAATTTCTAAGAATTGTCTCCGCCTTAATAAAGGGACTGTATTTAATTTGATTTTATTGGTGGCAAAGATAAAACTATTCATACTCTGATAAGCACGCGTTATCCCGGGTTAATAATAGAATTTTCGTCTGTTTCAGTTGTACACAAAGCGATTATTTCGTCATCTGTGAAGTGAGGTGTTTCTGCTTCCAGCCAATTGGTATTCTCGCTGATATCAACATGTGAGCAATCATCAATTTATTTTAACATGCTCACAAAATCTTCAGATGTAATGTCTTTTTCATTCTCGTTTATTCCTCATTTTTTTTCAATTTGTCGCAAGTGATTTGTCGAAGCGTTTTCTCCCGCAGACAAGGAAACAGACCCCAATGGACTAGCTGACAAAGATCGGAATGCGATTAATATCACTCAGTATGTCTATAGCATTGACTTCTCAACTAAGGTGTATATGGACTATTTCACCTTACTTTTTTGCAATGGTCTAAATAAAACTTTATTGTGCAAAAAGCTTTAGTTGGCGTTTCTAAATGTATTATGTAGTAAACTGTAAAAATTGGAATTGCCAAAACATAAATGATACATAGCTGTTCCTTTCATAAATAACATCAAAGAGTTTAAAAAAGAAAGTTTAAGGTAATTTCCGAAAATATTTCCGAAAAGACTACTTTATTCAGAATACGAGGATGAAATAAATTTATGTCATGGAATTTTGCCGATTGCTTCTCAAGCTTGAAAAGACAAAAATTGACCAGACCGACCTGGATTCAGGGCCGTAACTAAGGGGGCGCTATCCCCCAGGGGAATGCCTTCTTTAGGTATTTACGGGTTTCGCAACCCCGGGGTCCTGAGCGATCTTTCTACTTTTCTTTATTTCTTCTCTTTTTAGTTGTCTATCCTTTTCCTCTTTGTTTCACTCTTTTTAATCTTTTTTCAGTTTTGTTACTTCTTGGTTATAGTAGTATCAATACCGATCTTCCCTGTTCTGCATTTGAACTTATGGGGACTCAGTACCGACTTTTCAGGCTCTGCCTAGTGGCATCCAGTTGGGTGTGGGAAAGGTCTCCAGTTTGAATGTAGTGTGGGGAAGAAGAGTGGCGTGCTACTATAATATCGTTTTTAAGGAACGTTTTTTAGAAAACGGTCCCAGAGGTGGGCTCCCTTGGTAGCGTTAGACTGGGGAGGCGGAGGCCAGCTCATAGCGAGAAATCCTCTCTGGCTTGCCAGGGACCTGTGTACCTGGTACACGTTATGAGTGGCAGACGAATCCCCAGTTCACGAATGGCTCCGGAGGTTACCCTTTACACATTAGGAAAGGGTGGGGAACCACTACCTATGCGGGGGTAGTGGCGAACTGGAAGTTTACCGTGGTTTCAAAAATTTTTTCTTATGGTTACAACTATGGCTGATCGGGGAATGTGTTTAGAGTCTCAGATCGGCGGTGGTTGTGATATTGAGAAAAGTGAAAAACAAGGATTGGGGGTCACTTCTAGTGAAACCCAATCGAAGACTGCGCTCAACTCTCCGGAGAAAAGCACAGTAACACAAAAGGAGGAAATCGGCATGACTGCTGGTGGAAACGGAGGTGGAACCCACCTAGGTGGGGAACACTCTGGAACCACTGCAGGAGGGCCGAAAGTAAGACGCAAAAACGAAACCGACGGAGGAAGCAGAAGCGGGAGGAGGTGGAAACCAACACTGATGATGCTCCACCGAAGGGTTCGAAAGACAGTGGTAGTAAAAGGAAGGTGATAGAACTAACACCTTCCCCACAGATGTCGGCAACAGCAAAGAGGCCTAAGGAGGATGTCCAGAGGTCCTTTGCTGCTGTAGCTGCAGTCAGAAAGTTAGCTTTGGTCAAGGAAGGCTTTCCATTGACCAGACTAGCACAAGAAGAGATAGATATTATCTTGAAGGATGTCATCAGATGTATTGACGAGACTCCTGATGATAGACCTCTGCCTCTGATAAGTGACTCCAGGCTTGTTTCTGGAGCCTTAATTTTCACATATGAAGGAGATGCCACCGAAGTCTGGATTAGGAACACTTACCATGGCAATGTCACTGTCTTTGAGGGTATTTCCCTCAAGGTGCTTGCCATGAGTGAGATGCCGAAACCAGTCAAGGTGGCTTTCAAAACAAGAGATATTTATACCAAGGATCCCATCGAGCTGCTGAAGAGGCTTAACAGGTATAACCCAGAGTTGAAGACGGGTGAATGGCGTGTCCTGGACCATGTCGCAGAACCCCAGTCCATTCGTTGGATCTTTGAGGTTGACCTTGTTGCCTCTGAGGCTATAAAGAGAGCAGACTATAAAGTATATACTGGGCTCGATAAGGGATCATTTAAAATTTTGAATGATCCAAATGTGAAAAAGATGAGAGAGAAGGAGGCTAAAGCTGTGGCTGCAGACACTTCCTCTCAGGTAAGTGAAACAAGCAGTATTAAAGAAATTAATACTAGACTTGAAAATGTTTCTGTCCAATGTAATTCCCCTTCCATGTTTTTGGATGAAGTGGAACAGTTATTGGCTGAGGACTCAGAAGATATGGCTATCTCTGAGGAAGACAGATTGGTTGTTGGTTTAAATAAACCAGATGACGCTTCTAAAGATAGTTCAGATCAACCTCCATCACAGTAAGGGTTCATCTGCCATTTTAGGAAAGATGATCTCTGAAGGGAAGGTTGATATTGCACTTATTCAGGAACCCTGGACTAGGGATGGCAACATTCTTGGTCTAGGATGTAGTAAGAACAGGCTATACTTTGATAGGACCTGTGTTAGGCCAAGAGCTTGCATTTATGTCAGTCCTAGGCTAAACGCAATTAATATGGTGAACTACCTGAGCGGTGACTGTGTTGCTGTAAAGGTGGTTTTTCAGGGTGAGAATGGGCCTGATAGGATAATTGTCTCATCTTCTTACCTTCCATTTGAGAAACAGGATCCTCTTTCTAGTGAGGCGAAAGCTCTCATGGGTGACTGTTCTCGGAAGGGGCATAAGTTAGTGTTTGGGTGTGATGCAAATGCACATCATACTGTTTGGGGCAGCACAGACTGTAACAAACGAGGAGATGACCTCTTAGAAGATATTTTGGTTTATAACCTATATATACTTAACAGAGGGAATGAGCCAACTTTTATTACTAAAAATAGGAGGGAGGTTCATGATGTCACTTTTTGCAGTAGAAACTGCTATGACATCATTAGAGATTGGAAGGTGTCAGATACCATTTCATTATCAGATCACCGACTAATCATGTTCAACATTGCAGGGACAACTGGACCAGCAATGAAGAGGAGGAATGCCAGAAAAACAAACTGGCATTCTTACTGCAGGGAACTTGAAGAAAGGATCCTGTCTTTAAATGGTAAGTTAAGTTACAATAGTTCTTCAGAAGTGGAGTTGGCTGTTGACTCAGTGCAACAGGCCATTCTTCAAGCTTTTCACAGTAACTGCGAACCTCCTGTAGCTAGCTCCCCAAGGCCTGTGCCTTGGTGGTCCTCTGAGCTTAGCAAACTCAGGAGAAATACCCGTAGGGCATTTAATAAAGCCAAAAAGGGTGGAGATTGGCAGCAATATAAGACTGCACTCACCGTATACAATAAGGCCATCAGGAAGTCTAAGTATGATTCTTGGAAAAACTTCTGTGATGGTATTAAAGATGTCTCTACAAGTGCTAAACTTATGAGAATTATGGTTAGGGATAAAAGTTCTAACCTTAATGCCATTAAATTAGAGAATGGGCAGTATGCTGAAACGGGAAAGGAGATTCTCACAGAAATGATGAGGACTCATTTCCCGGATTCCACTAGTGATGATGAAAATGCGGCTCCAGACATAACTACCACTTTTATTAGCAGTAGGGAATGCTGGAATCTTGCTGGTGATATCGTCACTCATGACAGGATCTTGTGGGCCATCGATTCATTTAACCCTTATAAGAGTCCTGGTATGGACGAAATCGTACCTGTTTTGGTTACAAAAGGGGAAAACGATCTTAGTACCTGTGCTTGGGCAGATATATAGGGCGTGTCTTGCTTTTGGGTATATTCCGAATGCATGGAGGCATACCAAGGTGATCTTTATCCCTAAACCTGGGAAAGACACTTATTTTGAGGCAAAATCTTTCCGACCTATTAGTCTAACCTCGTTTATGCTTAAGACGTTGGAAAAGTTAATGGATAGGCACATCAGGGAACGCATCTTGGGTGTAAAGCCTCTCTCCAGTTCTCAGCATGCTTATCAGAGTGGCAGATCAACTGACACTGCTCTTTATAGTCTTTCTTTCTTGCTTGAGAAAAGTCTTAACGCAAATGAAACTGCATTTGCTGTCTTTCTTGATATTGAGGGTGCCTTTGATAAGGTATCTATGGATTCCATTCTCAAGGCTTTGGCCGATAGGGGTGCAGATGAGGTAACTATGAATTGGATCAACTGTCTGCTTAGGGATAGGTTTATCCATGCTGAGCTGCTAGGAGATGCAATTCATGTTAAGGTAAAGAAGGGTTGCCCACAAGGTGGGGTTCTCTCTCCTGTACTTTGGTGTTTGGTGGTAGATGGACTCCTTGTTGAGATACATCTGCGTGGTGCATACTGTATTGGATAAGCGGATGACATTGTTATTGTCATTAGGGGTAAGTTTGAAAATATTCTTTCTGATATACTCAATAATATTCTTAAGAAGGTAGAGCGGTGGTGCAGAGATGTTGGTCTTTCTGTTAACCCAGAAAAGACTACTTTTGTTGCTTTCACTAAGAAAAAGTCACTCAAATTTAATGAGATTGTGTTTTATGGGCATACATTGAATTGCTCGAAGGAAGTGAAGTATCTTGGTGTCTATTTTGATGAGAAATTATGTTGGAAGAGACACATGGATTACTGCATCAATAAGGCCAAGAAGATTTTCTGGTCATGCAGAAATGCTATTGGCAAAACATGGGGACTTAGTCCTAAGGTTATCAAGTGGATATACAATATGGTGATCTGCCCTATAATCTATTATGGCAGTATAGCTTGGTGGTCAAGAACTATGACTGACACTGCTAAATCAGATTTAGCAAAGCTGCAGAGGATGATCTGTATCTCCATGACAGGTGTACTTAGGACAACACCTACATCTGCCATGGAATTGCTGTTGGGTATGTACCCTCTGCATATGATTATTGAGGCAGAAGCATTGATCTGCTCACATAGGCTCATGTTACATGGGCAGTGGCTTAGTTACTCGAGGTATCTTACTTGGGGTAGGCTCAACTGTAAAATCAGTAAGCACCCAGTTTTTATCATGAAGGGTGATGGTATGCCTTTAAAGCATGTATTTGATAAGTCATTCAGAATTGGTCTTCACTCCAGAGCTGACTGGGAGACCTCTTCTGTGAAACTTGAGGCAGGTATGACCTGGTTCACTGATGGTTCCAAGATAAATTCTGGAACTGGAGCTGGAGCCTGCTGCCCAGATGATGGTACATCTTTCTTTTACCCGCTGGGGAATTATGCAACTGTTTTTCAGGCAGAGGTTTATGCAATACTTATGTGTTGTTACATTTGCATTGAAAGGGGGTATAGTGGACTGTCTGTTAATATCTGTTCTGATAGTCAGGCAGCATTGCTCGCCTTACAAAAACACACAATTACTTCTAGAATTGTTTGGGAGTGTTATTGCTCTTTGAATAGGCTTGCCCGTAATGGTAACAATGTTATTGTACATTGGGTACCTGGTCATACTGGCATCCTGGGCAATGAGCTTGCTGATAGTTTAGCAAGAAAAGGGTCGGTTACTCCGTTTATTGGACCTGAACCTGCTATTGGCATTTCTAAGGACTGCATTTGAACTACTGTTTTTAGAATTTTAAGAGAGCAGCAGTATCAAGAATGGCTTAACTCGAGTGGACAGAGACAAGCGAAGGAGCTCAATAGTGGATGCCCCAGTAAAAGGGCAAAAGAACTTGTTGAACTCAGAAGAAATAGTCTACGAAATATGGTAGAACTTCTAACAGGGCATTGTAGACTTAATAAACACCTTAGCATTATGAAGGTAGTCAATGACCCTCTTTGTAGGGGTTGTAAATACGATGAGGAGACTGCTGTACATGTCCTTTGTAGCTGTGAAGTATATGCTGCTTATCGTTTTGAGCACCTGGGTCGACATTTGATTGAGCCATGGGAAATTCAGGATATTCCTATCAAATGCCTGCTGAATTTTATGTCAGCTACTGGTCTGTTCAGGGACTAGGTGGGGATATATTTCCTCTTTAATTCTTGGGGGATAGTACAATAGACCCCTGGTCGCAGTGCTTTGGCTTTGGCCTCCCCCCTAGTAATACAGTAGTAATACAGTAAAGGGGGCGCTATGGGCGGCTCAGCCCCACTAAAATATTTTGAGCTCCCCCCCCCTGGAAAGTATTCCAAGGTCACTAGATGAATTTTTGCTTCGAAAATTCAAATGAAATTCTGTTACAAAATCTAATTTAGTTTTGAGACCCTTTCACAGTTTTGCCGAATTACTAAATCGCATCTAAAATAAGTATTTCAACACTCCCTCATCCTATTTGAACATATTAAGCTAACATGATGTTTAATTTTGCACCAGTTATACACTCAAAATTTTCATCATCATATACTTTTCTTAGTATAAAATGAAGTTATTACAACAGTTTAATAAGAAACATAATACCTACAATGTGAATATGTACTAATTTATCTTTCTGCGTCAGAATGACAAAAAAAATTATAAGCCCCCCCCCTACAATCTCTTAAGCCCCCCCCCCTATAGATCACTTCTAGCTACGGCCCTGCCTGTATTATTCGGAGATCCGAATTAACGAGGTGCGAACTAGCGGGGTTCTACTGTACTTATAAATAAGCACAATATTTTCATTTTTTAGAACTTTCTATTCTTTAATTAGCTCCGACTGCACAATTTTTAAAATGAAAAAACGCATGTTTTTATTTATTTATTTATTTATTTATTTATTTTTTGCTTATTTATTCTGAATTGTCACTCATATTTTAAAATATCATGCAATCGCCAGCCAGGTTTTTTATACATGCTTAATATAAATTTGAAAATTACAATTTAAAAAATGCTTTATCGGCCAAGAACGTAAATAAACACTTTATCATTAACTATTGAATGTTTCAATTTCATATGAAACATCTCTACAGTAAGCCTAAGATTGCCGGCAATAACATCGCAAGGTTTGAAGGAAGGAATAGCGTTTAACATGAAAAAAGAATACAAATGAAAATAAAATAACTTACGTTAAGTGAAAAAACCAATGTATTTCGATCATTATAACATAAGTAAAGAAAAAAAATGTAATTATCATAGCATTGCATTAAACAGTGATAGCAAATGCAGTCTTATCATATATTTACCAACGCGCTTTGCAAATGCGTATACAGAGGGTAAGTACAGTCTTCTCCGATTGGTTTTCAGATTTCTGCGCAAGCGCGTATGCGTAGAGACCAGTTTTAGCTGTGCTGAAAAAAGATCGCTCCTGTTTTAAGTATGTATAAAAAACCTGGCTGGAAATCACATTGTTTTTTGTTTTGTGTTTTGGAGGGGAAGCAGGGATTTTCGACCGGCGATGTTTTGACTTCATGGATGTAAACAGATTCTCAAATCACTATTTATTTTTTGCTTCAGTTTCTTATTATACTCATGTCAAAAAACGGTGACATTTTCCCCCTTATAATTTTATTTTTGAGCAAATTCATAATGTTGTTTTCGCCAAATAATGGAGTATAATGGATATGGAATATGGAATATGTAATATAATATGTAATATGTAATATGGAATAATTTTCGCCAAATAATTCGCCAAATAATGAAATAAAAATATGCCCAGTTATAAACAGCTTTGTAAATCATTAATATTTATTTAATGTTTCACTTTCTTTGTGTTGACTCGAAGTTCCCTTTTTAAAAAAGAATCCTTTTTTTTAAATGTTCCCATGACGAAATTTGCTGAGTTTTTTTGGGGAGAAGAAGGGGGGAATATTTTGATGAAATTTGCTATTTTTTTTCAATCGCTTGATCTTGATCTTTCAACAATGTTTTTTCAAAAATATGAAGATCATTATAATCAACAAAGAAAAATAATTGTAACCGATGTAATTTGTCGTTTGTCGAATTTATCCTTTTTCCGTGATTTTTTTGTGAAATTCGTCGGTTATTCTCCATTTTCAGAAATTTGTCTTTTTTTCACTTTTTTGTTGCAAAATTTACCTTTTTTATGATCTTTTCATGAAATGTGCCTCTTTTTTCATCTTTTGACAAAATGTGTTGTTTCCTCACAATCTCTTTACCAATATTTGCGTTTTTTGAAGTACCTAGAATAAATTTTATGTATTTTCGCGATCTGTTGATGAAATTCATGTCTTTTATGATACCAGGACAAAATTATTTATTTTCTCGGGGATTTTCGGTGAAATTTGTCGTTTTTCTCGCGATCTTTCGATGTAATTTGCCGTTTTATCGAATTTATACTTTTTTCGTAATTTTTTTGTGAAATTTGTCGTTTTTTTCGTTATTTTCAGAAATTTGTCATATTTTCGCTTTTTTTTTGGGGGGGGGGGACAAAAATTACCTGTTTTGCTATCTTTTGATGAAATGTGCCTCTTTTTTTCATCTTTTGACAAAATGTGTTGTTTTCTCACAATCTGTTTACCAATATTTGCGTTTTTTGAAGTACCTAGACAAATTTAAAGTATTTTCACGATCTTTTGACGAAATTCACGTCTTTTATGATACCAGAACAAATTTTTTTGTTTTCTCAGGGATTTTCGGTGAAATTTGTCGTTTTTCTCGCGATCTTTCGATGTAATTTGCCGTTTTATCGAATTTATCCTTTTTTCGTGATTTTTTTTTTGTGAAATTTTTCGGGTTTTTTTTTTGTTATTTTTAGAAATTTGTCATTTTTTTCCCTTTCTTTTTTTGCAAAACTTACCTTTTTAGTGATCTTTTGATGAAATGTGCCTTTTTTTTCATCTTTTGACAAAATGTGTTGTTTTCTCACAATCTGTTTACCAATATTTACGTTTTTTGAAATATCTACCTAGACAAATTTTATGTATTTTCGCGATCTGTTGATGAAATTCACGTCTTTTACGATATTAGGACAAAATTATTTGTTTTCTCGGGGATTTTCGATGAAATTTGCCGTTTTTCTCGCGATCTTTCGATGTAATTTACAGTTTTATCGAATTTATCCTTTTTTCGTGATTTGTTTTGTGAAATTTGTCATTTTTTTCGTTATTCTCAGAAATTTGTCATATTTTCGCTTTTTTTTTTTTTTTTTTTTTGCAAAAATTACCTGTTTTGCGATTTTTTGATGAAATGTGCCTCTTTTTTTCATCTTTTGACAAAATGTGTTGTTTTCTCACAATCTGTTTACCAATATTTGCATTTTTTGAAGTACCTAGACAAATTTAAAGTATTTTCACGATCTTTTGACGAAATTCACGTCTTTTATGATACCAGGACAAAATTATTTGTTTTCTCAGTGATTTTCGGTGAAATTTGTCTTTTTTTCTCGCTATCTCTCGATGTAATTTGCCGTTTTATCGAATTTATCCTTCTTTCGTGATTTTTTGGTGAAATTTTTCGTTTTTTTGTTATTTTCAGAAATTTGCCATTTTTTTGTTATTTTCAGATATTTGTCATTTTTTTCACTTTTTTGTGTGCAAAATTTACCTTTTTTCTGATCATTTGATGAAATGTGCCTCTTTTTTCATCTTTTGACAAAATGTGTTGTTTTCTCACAATCTGTTCACGAATATTTGTGTTTTTTGAAGTACCTAGACAAATTTTATGTATTTTCGCGATCTGTTGATGAAATTCATGTCTTTTATGATACCAGGACAAAATTATTTGTTTTCTCGGGGATTTTCGGTGAAATTTGTCATTTTTTTCTCTCGATCTTTCGATATAATTTGCTGATTTATCGAATTTATACTTTTTTCGTGATTTTTTTGCGAAATTGTTGTGCTTTGTTATGTTTTTGAGAAATTTGTCGGTTTTTTCGCTATTTTTAGCTAAATTTACCTTTTTGCGATTACCTAGACAAATTTTATGTGCTTTTTGAGATCTTTGGACGAAATTCGCGTCTTTTATGATGCCTGGACAAAATTCTTCATCTTGAGGTCTTTCGGTAAAGTTTATCGTTTTTCTCGAGTTCTTTCGATGTAGTTTGTCAATTTATTGAAGATCTTTTTGCAAAATTTGTTGTTTTTTGCGAAATTTATCTTTTTGTGATTATTTGATGAAATTTGCTTTTTTTCAATCCTTTGACGAAATTTGTTGTTTACTCTCAATCATTTGTCAAAATTTGTTGTTTTCTCACAATATTTTGAAATTTTTTTCACAATATATTTACAAATTTGCTATTTTTTATGGATTTTTTTGGTCAAATTTTGCCTTTTTTACCGAAATTTTTTCATAAAGATTGCCATTTTTTAGTTGTTTTGTCAAAATTTTGATTTTTTGCAATACTTTTGCGAAATTTGTTTTATTTGGGTTACCTAGACAATTTTTTTGCAGTTTTTTGACAAATTTTTTAGAGATCTTTTGAAGAAATATGTTGTTTTTTGCAATCTGTTGACGAAATTTGCTGTTTTTTTTTTCACATCTATTTACAAAATTTCCGGGTGATGTTTTTGTTTGGGGGGGGGGGGGGTATTTTGACGAAATTTGCTATTTTTTGTGATTATTTGGCAAAATTTGCGTTTTTTATGGTACTTAGACAAATTTTGGTACATAGCAAATGATTTTTAGCATTTAAAAAAAAAAAACTTTAACAGTTGAAAAATAATCTTCAAATATTTTCAAGAGTCTGTGACGTGTGTCACAGCGTTGCACCGATTCTGCGCCCGGGATCATGTCATGTTGGTGTTACGTTGGTAAATAGAAAAGCATATTGAAATTTTTAATAAATATTAATCTTTAAAAAAAATTTATACCGACAAAATACTTTTTTTCTTTGGTTCTTTCATATTGTTGCCGTGAAGTTTTGACGGGTTTCACCTAGCCAGAATAAATATCATTAATTTTTTTAATATGTGAAATTTACATGTATTTTTGATTTATGAAAAGGTAATAGAAAAGTTAGTTGAAAATGCAAATGTTTATTTGTTGAATGGGGTGGGTAATGTAACAACAAATTAACCACTGAGAGGATCATTGTTATAGTTGTTGCTGAATGGCAAACTATAAATTCAGTCTTATGTTGCTGCGAAGTAAGTGAAGTATGTATATTTTTTATGAAATGAGTAATGACAGTAATTTATGATTTATTCATGTCATAAAGAATTTATTGGTGTTGTATTTGTAAATGGAAAATTATCAAATGAGAGAGATTCTAAATCTATGACAGCATGTCTGAATGTAACTCGGCCAATTGCGGGATATGCCTGGATGTAAAATGCAGGTTTTTCTCTTATTTATTGAAATTTTTGCTGAAGATTAGTCGTCAAAAATCCTTTAATAACTGTAAAATACCTAGTTTTGACGGGTTCCATCTAGTCTTAATAATTACATGGAATTTGATAAAATGAATATGGTTATGGTGTTACAAAAAGTTAAAAAAAACATGCATTTAGAAATGTCTGACATTTCTTAAATGGTTACTGAAAGCCGTTTTTAAATATTTAATCAAATTCAGAACAGTCACAAGAAAACGGACCCAATAAATAATAGGGGAGACTAGGGATGGTTGACCATACGGGAGGCTGGGCCCAACCATCCATTATTTAAATGTATTTTAGAATTTTATAGCTAGGTGAGAATCAAAGCCAATGGAATGATAAAACAACAACCTTTATTTCAAACAGGTAACTTACAAATATGTGGACAGAATCAGCTGTGAAGAGTTTTCAACACGAAAAGTGAGTTTTTCAGAAACATATTATTTTTTAGAAATACATGAGTTTTTCACATAAAATATGTTTTGGAAATTAAAGTAAGTAGGTTTTAATAAAAACACAAAATATTGCGCTTTTATTATTGGCATGAAGTTAGCGGAATAAATAAAGCTTAAAATAAATATGTACTATTCATTTCAAAATGGATATATGGGAAATATGACCCAGTCAATCTGACGCAGTCTTGACCATGGTCAAAGCTTCCGTAATTTAATGTTTTTATAAATGTTTTTATTATACTCGGTATGTAATAAAGTGTTAATGATTATATTTGTAAAGAAAAAAAATGCAAATTTATTCTGTAAAGCTACAAGAGCTGTAAAAAAGAGTTTTTTTAAATTAAATTTTAAATGGTGAAAAAATGGGCACATAAATAGTGTGAAGCAGTTTGTCAGGCCGCTCCATCAAAAGTGAATTTAAGGTGATATTGATTTACAGGAAGTAATTTTTTTAGTTAACATTTTGTGCAGGGCTGATATAATTAAAAATGTCTTTGGAGATAATACCAAATTTCTAACTGAAAAAAAAGTTGATCTGCGTTTATATTTTAACTGAACCTTACGAGTTTAACAGTAAAAATGTAAAAGGCCGCAGTCTTTGAGGCCGATAACATCAATTAAAAAATAAAGGTATTCTGTTTTTATTTTACTCTTTTAAACTTTTAAACTTTGTAGCATAAAGGTATCTTGGGTTTCTAAAACTTATTTTATTTGTATAAAATTAAAGCTTACAGCTATTCCGCGATTTTTAAACTTATTTTATTTATTTAACCCTTTAACGATCAGAGCATTTTCATTGCTAAGATCTCGAAATAAATGAATGACACCGGTAATTAAGAACAAATATATTTATAAATAAAAAAACGTGATTTTTCACATACATAATAAAAGGGATATTTTTAAATGAAAATACCGGTGTCAGTGTTGCATATTGGAATTAAAATTTTGTGGTTTTGTGGCGAAACCAATGAACGTTTAAGAGTTAAACCTTGTAGCTTAAATGTATTTTGCGTTTTTTAAACTTATTTCATTTGTTTAAAACTTGTAGCATAAAGGTATTCTGTACGTTTTAAACTTATTTTTTTTGTTCAAACTTAAAGTATTCTGTATTCTTAAAACTTATTCTATTTGTATTATCTATTTGTTTTACTTATTCTATTATTCTATTCCTTATAGAATAAATGTTTCATGCATTTTAATACATTATTTTAATACACGCATTTATTGATACATTAGAGCAGATTCGAAGTCTTTTTCAATATGAAGGAATTTTCCGTCTAAAAGGAAATGTTTAAATTTGTCTATTGCGGAAAAATGTGGAATATAAATAAGAAATTTTAAAAATATTTTGTGTACGGAACATTAAACGGAATTTACCTTATTTACAGATTTGAAATATAGGGGAAATATATTATTGGACTAAAAAAATATGTAAATGAAAACTTTCTTGTAAGAACATAGAAATCAGAAAAGTGTAACATAATTGTTATGGACCAAATTGTAAGAAAGTGAAATTGTGAGAAAGAAAAAAACCGTTTGTTACCGTTTATAGGTATACTTTGTTAAAATAAAATAAAAATAGATAATTTATTAAAAAGCTTTGATTTATATAATTAGAGATGATATGCCTATGAGCATATTATATTGATGAATAGATATAATTTATGCTTACATTCAGTTTTAACTGTAGTACACTTTTGTCTACTTTCGACACGCAGAATACAAATTTGTATAAGGTACCCTGGGGTAATAACGCCACATTAAGGTTCTGCCAATTTTCACGGCTCAGTTTTAGTTTGTATTTTTCAAACAAATACATGATTTGATACAGCAACTCATTGACTATCTATATAAAGAAAATAATTTAACAGGTATGTATTCGTAAAATGTAATGGCGTGATTTCTTGACCAATGCTATTCGGCGTTATTACCCACCTATATGGGTAATAACGCCATGCAAACAAAACTATGAAATAAGATGGAATAATTGCATGTAGATTGCCCAATTCTAAAAATACACACTCTACAAACTTAGAAATTGACAAATTGCATTTTAAGATATTGAAAATGTTCAATTTTTTGTGAAAGTGTAAGAAAAATAAAGTTGTGGTGTGTGTGGGGGGGAGGGGGGATGAGGCAAAAGAATACCAGACCGTGAGCTTCTTTTTGTTTAAAAAGGACCGCTTAAATAGAATTATTAGAAACATTGCACAGTTTTAATTGTGTTTATTTGAATCAGTATTTAGGATGTAGCTCAGCCACTGTAGGGAATCAACCAAGATATTAATTCCAAGGATTGGCGTTACTACCCCGTTATAGTTATTGCGCTGTACATTTTAAATTACAAATTATCTCGAGAAGACATCCAAAATCTTCAACGACATTTTGAAAGTCCATGAAATGTACTACAAATTTATGTAATTAATAAAGTATTTCCTGATAAAAAAATAGTCTTCACATCACAAAACGTATCTCGCAAATTTTAGATCAAGCGTTAATTTTAGTTGCTTGTAAAAACAATAAGACCTAAAAACGAAACAAATTTACTTGAAGCTGTTTTTTGCGATTTATATGACTCAAAACCCTTCTGCGCAGAACACATGGGTGTCATTTACCAGATTATTTCATAATTATGCAAAATATTAGCACTTGGCGTTATTACCCCGCCTGGCGTTATTACCCCAGGGTACCTTATATTTCATGAAGTTGAAAATTTAAATGAAAGATGATTTTGGAAAGTTTGCGAACTGTTATTACTGCGACTGTCTCTGTGAAAGTGGAGGTCAAAATAGGTAAAAAACAAGTTCTTCAAAAACTACTCTATTCGTGTCACTAGGTGATTTCAATGTCCGAAAGTTGAATATTGAATTATCTATTCGAAATAGCTCATCTGGTATTTTAAAATGGATTCTACCTATAAGCTAATTTGTGCCAAAAGATTTATCCACAAAGAGTAAGTTTCAATCCACAAAGTAACTTCCTAATTCATATCAATCGCCTAACTAAATTATTTCTGCTAAATATGTAATTAAATTCTGTTTCAATACATAAAAATGTTTCAGTGTTGTTCTGTTTAGATTATGTCTATAACATACATAAAAGACTATGTATAACATATGATAGGTAATATCTATCTGATACATAACAATATTTTTGTGTTATTCTTTCAAGTTAGTCTCTAAATGGGCTGAAATATATTAAGATTTTAAAAAGAAACTAACGCATAGACAGCAGAGGTTTATACGCTATAATCAATAATGCGTTGCTATACCAAACTCTCTTTAAAAATCACTTCCAAGATACATGTCACAGTACATTGGACATCGTCATTAATTTACAAGTACTTGGACATTTTCAACAATAATTCGAGAGTACTTTAACTTAATGTTTTTTCAAGATATTTTTTCCGGTTTAAGGATTTTTTGTGTAGTGTAAAATAATTTTTTTAAAGTAGCAAAATAGAAAAGAAAAGTATAATTTCTTATTGCTTTTTTTTTTCGTTTAGGAATAACAAATACTACATAAGTGCAGGAAAATGGGCAATTGCCACCCCACCTGTTAGTTTTACGCTATTTAAAATAGTTTATAATATATACGCAAATGTGTATTTTTACAATACTTTTTTCCTTTTATCTGATTATGTATAACATTTTGATTCATTCCCGTGCTGACCATGCCGCTAGTTTCACTGCAGTTTCTGTGTTTTTGCCAATTTTAAGGGATGTATGATCATTTTCTTGACTTTTTTTTTTTTTTTTTTTAATAAAAATTTGCAATTAGTTCGATTATTTAACGTGGCACGCTAAAGAGGTTTTTGAATGTTCATCTATTCGACTTATTTTTGTCCATTTTTTTTTATGTAGTTGACAGGGTAAGGGTGTGTTTGATCGATAATTAGAATTGGTCATATCTTCGCGTTTTTCTTCACTTAAAATTTCATTATTTTAATATCAACTATAGAAAAAGAATAATTCCTCAGTGGTTTAAACTTTATAAAAAACTAATAATTATAAGGCATGTTTTAAATATTAATTAAAATATTATGATTAATGAACGCAAAATATTTAAATTTTATTATTGCTCAAAATGTTTTCTTCTTGTATATCTTTAAAAGTTATCACTGTTATTTTAGAATATAGAAAATTATTTCAACAACTTACTCAGTTTATTTATGAAAATTAGAAAACAGGAAAAGTTGCATAAGATACAATAAAATATTATTGACAATTATTAATTTCTCTAGTCCACTGTGAATTTTTTCTACATATATGGTTATTAAAAGTCATCACCAATTAGTAGTTTAAGTGATCATAAACTAGCGAATGGGTATTCTATCAGTTATGTTCAGTTTACTTACAATATCTCCAAGGTTCAGGCGATGAGTATACATTTACATTTTGACAATACTTTTTTAGTTTTTTTTTTTTTTTTTTTTTTTTTACTTCTTAAATATGTTTTAGGTCCTGTCCTGAGTTTTTTTCTTTCTTATACAAATTTTAGCCATTTTAAAATATGGTATGCTCATATTCTTAACTTTTTTTCTATTAACTCGGTATATGCCAAAATCCCTTAATTATTCCAGACTCTGATTCAAGTCAAACATGTTTCCAACCGTAAATGTTATCTAATAAACTATTTTTAATAAAATCTAATAATACCGTATTAAAGAAGACAAGTCTTTTGCTAAATACTTTCCGGTTTTAAACTTGCTCGTCTGCAGCTAATTCAATCTTCAAAAATCAAGCAGTATTGAGTCAAATGCGATATGAATTGAGGAACGGCAACTTTACAAAGAACCCGCAGGACCATTTAGCTGCAATTACGTAAGCTAAGTTTTCAAGTATTCAAGTTTATTTTGTTTACATTACTACAAAAATTTCTAGTAATATGGTCATAAAAAAATTCTTGTAAATTATTTGCATTATTTCATGGAATGCTTCTTTTCTTACACATATATATCTTCAAATGTCATGTGCACGTTTATGTGCAATATTCTGCAATATGCAATATTCATATACAAAATATATAAATATTTGGGTATTATGCAAAAATTTAAAATTTCCTTTAACACATCAATTCGGATCAAATCAGTGCAATTTTCTGTATTTTCATAAATATTTGAGTTTTTGAAGGGATAAAAATTACATACTTCTATAATTATTGATTATAAAAATATACTTTTAGTGATATGGAACATTAATTATAAATAAACAGTTTACGGACGAATAAGTAAATACTGTAAGTATAAGTGAAATGTTTACGGATTGCAATAATTAAAACACAATAACTTTTTTATAAGACAAAAATAAAATTCATAGTTCTGCCATATGGATTTAGATGATATAGTTAATTTTAGCAAGCCTAAATAACTACAAAATACACGCATCGAATTTAAGTATATATTTTTTTAATGTTTCGAACTGCCTAATAATATTTCCGATAGGAAATTGCTCTTAAAATATTTCTTGACATGTGTGTGACCTCAAGTAAGATGTAAAAAACACAAATATAGGGTAAAAGTGGAAAAATGCATCACCCTAAGTGTCATATATGTCGGATATAAAATCCTTTGGCAGAATTTCACTGTCAGTACACTTGAAATAATATGAACAACAATTCAATTTGTTCAATAAAGAAATATAAATACCAAACAATTATATTTTATGCGGTTATTTTAGAAAACTTTGGTATAAAAACGAGCAGACATCGAAATTTTATTCTACGTTTTAGAAAAGTTTTAATGCATCTTTTGTTTAACAAAAATAGGAGTTATTTTTTATCTTAGTTCATATACATTTTTTTCACTTTATGTAACCCGCAAGTAGTCGCGACTTTTTTTACAACGTCATTAGTCGCGCTCGGTCTTTTCGCCGCTGGCCCCCCGCATACCAAATATGTAAAATAAGAAATACTTTTCACCTAATATACGAAAATAACATTACAACGAAGATATAAATTCGCAGTTTTCTTAAAATATGCATTTTATTCATGAGATTTGGAGTAGTTGGAAAAAGTAAAAATGAACACACATTAGTGTTTTTTACGTAGACTTTTTCGCCAATTTCAACTTTGTTTCTAAAAATGTACCTTAAAGAAAAGCAGAGGTGTCCTGTTACTTCACTAAAGTGGTCGAGGAAGCTTCAAAGTCAGCTACGTGGTAGATCTCCATTGTATTTGTAATGTGATATAAGTTAGGAAAAGATAAGTTATACGGGCGGCGAAAAGACCGACACGCGACTACTGACGGGTTAATTTTTTTAGGCATAGCTGCCAATTTTTACGCATTTTTGCCACCTCTAAAATTGTACAGAGATTTTCCATTTGATTAGGCAAAAGACTTTGACATAAAAGTTGGTAGCTATGCTTTAGTGTATTTTCAGCAAGCCTGTTTTATTTATGGGTGATATTAAATGGATAAATATTACTTTGTATGTGGTAAAATGGTCAAAGTAACACAATCATAAACAACATAAATTTTTTAAAAAAAGTACTTCTATATTTTATTTAATTAATATTTGTAACTGTAACAATATGTGTATGATTAATGTAAAATTATGTGTAACAACTTATATAAAACTAAACGTTTTAAATTCGTAAATAAGCATTATTATAAAAGAATAACTTTAAAACATAAAGATGTATAATCAGTTTCATTTAAAATAAAATATAAAGTAAAATTAAAATTAAAATTAAAATAACATTTTTACTTCCTGTGTTTAAAAATTTCAAGTATTAATAACATTCCTTATCTTAAAATACAAAAGAAAGTTTAGAACAACATTAAACGCTAATGAGTGGATAAAACTGTTTTGATAAATTAAATTTTCACTTTAGATTATAACTAAGTACATATAATTCAATTTACAAAAAATATAATGAAAATTATTTAGGAAATATTATTATCAGGTTATCAAAATTCCAATAATTTTTAACTCTTTTTACCTTTAATACGAAAAAACTGTAACATTTAATTGTATGTATTAAATATATGGAATTACATTATTACAGAACATTTAAGAAAATAATATGCACAACAAACGATTTTTCTTCATTCATTGTAACACAATGGGAAAATTTTAAGTGGTCCAGTAAATAAACCGTGAATGCAAAACACTTCATTTTCAACAAACACTTCATTTTCAACATTCATTAAAAAAGATTTAACGTAAACGTTTGTGTCTATGTTTTGTACTTTATAAGTTTTTGCAACACAATCATCAAAAGATAAGAATGCTTTCCGCTTTCGAAAATGAAAGTGTACTCCTAATTATTCTGCGATTGAAATCAGAATAAAAACTTCTACGTTAGATATCAGTTTCAAACATCCTGCAGTAAAAGAATTTTTTTAGAAATTGAAATGTTAAAGAGAAACTCCAACAGAACGTTTGGTATAGTGAATATCCTATTCTGAAGCTTTCAGACTTTTAAAAGTGTAAACTAGTGACCATGGTTCTAAAAATGCAATCAACAATCTTTCGAGTTTTGTGGACTTTTTATGTCTGATATTTAATTCATAACATAAATTTCTAGTAGCAATATTTGCTTTATTTTCTTAGAAACATTCTGTATTCATATAAAAGGAAATTTTTCATTGAAATTTACTGGTGTGAATTTTGAATTTACTGAACTGCAGAAATTTTAGAAAGTATTTTGCTGTAGAAAATAGAACTTTAAATGAAAAGCAAAAAATTCCTTTTTATATTCAACTTGATGAATTAACCTTGCAAAAACAGACGCAAAATATAGTAATACCAATAGTACCATTAATATAAAATATTGCTTCGGCATCTCAATATTTTTAAATATTGGTTCTCATCATAGGATAGCTGCGATAATAATTACCTTATTTGGCAATTTTAACTTTTTCAATTTTGGTTGCAATTTTTCTAATGCGACTGCGTTCAATTTTTTAACAAGTTTCAAAAGAAAGAAGCGACGCTATGATAAGAAATAAATAACAAAATCAAAAGCACAAAAAATATCTAGTACTGTATCGTGTTTATATACTATACACAAAATAACAGCAATTAAAGATATTGAAATACCGTCGAAAATTTTGAAGACACCACTGTATTTGTTTAACATTAGCTAGCGAGTATCTTCACTTCAGCAGCGTGTAATCTTCAGTTAGACAGGCTGTTTTCAATACGTTGAATTTTCATTGTATTTAATAAAAACAAGTTGTTTTGAATAAGTTCAATTTTAAATATTTTTAAGAAAATGCTGGTTTCAAAATTTTGAATCTTAAATATATCCATTATTTTAAGTTCTAATTTTAATTTATTTGTTTAGGTTTTTTAAACCAGGTAATTATCTTGTAGATATTAACTGTTGACTTCTCTAGCACTTATTAACTTTCTCCTCTTAAAAAAGCTTTTAGCCTCAAAAGAGAAAAGCTTCAATGTCAGTCTTAATCTCTTCCTAATAAGAGCTTCGATTAAGTTACATAGAATTCCCTGATGGTTTGGTATTTAGCTTGTTTCTCTTCATTCGGAAATGTACTGGACACCTGCTGGCCGCAGTAGGCAGTAAAGGAGGTCGTTCTTCCAGTTTATCGGATTAAGGCATGACAGTATAGTTATTCCATGATTAGAAATTTCTTTCTTTTTACATTCTTTGCTTCATTTCCATGTTGTTATGTAAAACATGTTTTTTGTTGCGATTTTTTTACATAAAATGCTCGTCTACATATTTTTAAATAAATACAAGTAATCTATAAGTGATAAAGTGACATTGAAGTATAAACTGATGATTTAAATCGAAGTAGCAACTCGTATTTTAGAGCAACGTTCTTCTCCTTACTTAATACCATACTATTGAACAAATTGAACTTTACAAACTTTAGAAAAGGGTAGATATCCGGAATGTAAAAAAAAAAAAAAAATTCCAATTTGATAACACTGCATATGGGTCATTCTCTGGTAAAGGGAAATTTTATGTCCTTGGCTAAAAAATTCGAAATTCTATGCTTAGTTAAATCTTGATTCGCCTATTGAAATGCAATCGGACTGCCATGTCATGTCTTAGTGGAAAACATCAGAAAATCGGATTTTAGCGGTTAATTCGTACGTTTATCATTGAGTTTCCCAGTTTCCAGTCCTCCATGTTTTCATGTATTTAATTGCAATTTATTATTTAATGACATTTACATTAATTATTTCTTGAAAGACATTGAGAAAACATGTCATCTTTTACCTGAAGCTCATTATCGCTGTCTAATACAACCTTGTATTGAAAGGCCGTTTTCATTATTTTGAAAAAAAAGAGACAAGAAATATTGCTAGACTAGTTGATTGTGATGTCCAGGTCCAGTTTCCGCATTAATGATTCGACGTTTCTTCTCTATGTTTCTTCATACGTTGCACTTCTTCTAATGTCTTTTTAAGAAAAAAAGAAAAGTTTTTAATAAAAAAATGCATTATGAAATCTATAACCAATAAACATTAATCAAATTTTTTATTATCAGTTGAAAAACAATGTTATTTAGGTAAAATTCATAAAAAATTTTTATTTCTTTAATTGTAAAAATGAAGTGTATGAAACATTTAACTCTCTTATATTTATATAGGAAAACAGCTAAAAAACAGTTTTTCCAGAAAACGAAACTAATATTTTCACATTCGCGGGAGTCTCAAGCAGAGAACTTTACATTGCTACAGTTAATCCCTTGAGCTCTGATGGTAGAATTTTCTACCACATAATTTTAATTTCGAGATGTCAGAATTGCAATAGAAAATTCGACCAGATTTATTTGAAAAAGATTTAATGCATTTTTTCGTGTTTATAGTTAAGCGGGTTTTTTTCTTTGCAAAATACTGGTGCCAATGTGACATTTGGAATTTTGAAGAAATTTACACCCTAAAGTTTAAAGGGTTAACCAATATTATGCTGAGTCAGTTTGAATACTAAAATTTAAAAATTTTTTCTTTAAAAAATTTCTGATTTCAGTTATTTAATTTTATTTGTTTTCTTTCTGGCTTTCTCTTGAGAAATTTTGCACAAGGGACGAGGGTCAGGGGTTCGAAAACGCTGAAATGTGCGAATTCAGCGGCGCAATATGTACAATAGGATTGTAGTGCTATGAATTTTTTAATCGGACCAACTGCACAAACATTGTTAAAGACTTAAAAAACTATAAAATAAACATACAATAATTACATTTCAAAGCATTCTAAAATTTTCTGATCCCTTTTCTTAGTATTTTTAACAAAATATTTACTTAATAAATATTATCATTTGACTTTTGTTTTTGTAAAATGTTGCAATGTGTTTCTGAATACAGTAAAACAGTTCCTCTCAAGAGATGGAAAGAGCGGAAATGTAATTACGGGACCGTTCAAGTATTACATAAGCACTAAAGGGGGAGGGGGGTGTCCAGAGTCTGCTTATTTTTTCTGACAATGGGGAGGGGGGGTGTCACGACAATTCTTAGGAAAGCATTAAACAACGAAACAACTGCAGTTCAAATTCAACAAGCAAACAAAGTATGATGGGGGAAGAGCGTTCTACAGCCCGTTCGAAATTCGCCGTTTATTTTCGATTTTATCCTTTGCTTATCCATCGGCAGTCGCGTGACCCGCATCACCCACTCGCTCTTTGTCTCCATTGTTGTCTGTTGTGATGCCAAGTCAAGTACACTGCAAGACTAAAAAAACACAGGAACCGGTGTGGCTGGGTTTTGTTGCCAGGGTAACTGGTCAGTTGACTTTATTTTAGGTAAGTCCGCTATTTTCTTTTCTCCCGTTCAATCTGTCATCTAGTTCCAGGAATTTTTGCAGAAGTATTGTTTTTACGTATTGACCATGCCATATCTCAGCTTGTAGTCAAATCACCTTCTTGAAATTTTTTTTACGTAACACTACTACACAATACTATCAAAGGCCAGAATTTTAGATTTTTATCTCGGGCCCCACCAGAGATATCAAAGCCTAAAAAGTGGGATTTTTGAAATTTTTGACGAATATCGGAATTTTTTTCGCAAAGAGAAATCAACTCGCAGATCTGGGACTTGATGTATGAGTACACACACTTTTGATCTATTTGTAGAAAAAATTGTGAAAGGTTGACTGTTTTCTTTGCATGAAAAATTTCCTCTTGCAAACGGATAGATTTTCGAAAAAATCTTACATTTTGTGCTAAAATTTCGCCTGTAAAAATTTATTTTTCAAAATTATTCTACCACCGTACATTTAGCTTATTTTATTCTGAACAAAATGATGCAAACAATATTTCAGTTGGGAAAATAAAAGACGAGATATTTACAATTTTGTGTATCCTAGTATCTGAGAAAATCGCTGAACGCGATGAAACAAAGATGGCCGCCATGCACAAACAAAAAATAGTAAAATTAAAATAACCGTCATTTTGAACTTTCATCATGTTAAGGTTGTTGTACAAAAAATTTCAGGTTTTTAAAAATGGTCTAGCGACCAGTGCTGGACCACTTGAAATGGATTGACCCTAAACTTTTCTCAATCGTTGTCAAGACACCATAGGATTTAAATACAGTAGCTTTCTTTTTAAGTTGCTACATTGAGAAAACGTTCAATTATATTTAATATTATTATGATACATTCCTTATTATGATACATATTGCAGTAACACCGGAACGTGAACATATTAAACTTTTCTCAATCGTTGTCAAGACGAGTACACACTAGGATTTAAATACAGTCGCTTTCTTCTTAAGTTGCTACATTGAGAAAACGTGTAATTTTATTTAGTATTATTATGATACATTCCTTAATGTAATTTTAAACGAATGATAACTAGAAACAACTGGCCAGATGCTGAACCAATTTTTGTTTCTCATCTGGGAATAAAACAAGATGCTCCTGGCCCTTCAGGTTTGATGATATTTAGCCCCATCGAATATGCGGTGCTTGTGGACATCTTTCAACATGAGTAGGCTCAACATAGATAGGTTGTGCAGGTGTTTGTTCATCAGCCCAGGTGATTTACCAAAAATTGCACACAAAAAAACTCCGAAAAAGAGAGACTTATATAATTACTGAGACATTTATTATAGAGTTAAGACACTGCAACTCCCACCACAAGGGGGAGGGGATTCTGAGAGCTCAAGTGAGCTACATCTTGACTGATTGATGGCAATCGGTGAAGTGACGACACAGCGTCATAGCCCTTATCGCCAAAAAGGCGTAAGAAGTTTTTCATACAAAGATTTTGGCGATATTTGGTAGACCACACCTTCAGGATCAGCTAACTTTTGCGGTCTAGGAACCCAAGGATTATTTTTACATCTGCGAATATCTATTAGGGTTATAGAAATATTTTAAGCCTGGGAAATAGACAAGAGCTAAGCAGGCCGTTACTTACATTGGAGTTTTGCTGACCAAAATTTTATTATCCAGATGCGCAATTGAACAGATAAGAAAGCAGAGTCAGGATAAACAGAGATAAAAGTATTTCTAGCTTTAAGCATTAATTGTGAGAATGAAAACAGGGTGTGGAAGGCAGATGTTAGTGTAAATGTGACGGATAAAAGATTATGAGCCAAGCCCAGAGTGTTCTTTATTTTGTTAATAAGTGCGGTATCTATTGTGCAGATGTTTTTCAAAGACACAACAGAAATTTGTGAGAAAGGAAGTTCTATCATTATTTTCTACAGAGAGCCCCAAAAGATGAAAAGTTGTAACTTCTAATAGTGGGAGTATGAAAGATAAAATTAACTATTAAATGTAGAATTAATTTAAACTAATGGGTTTATTAGTGAAAAGGGAATCTAAAATAAAACTAAGAATTTATTAAAGGGAAATAATGATTGCATTTATGAAGGGGAAAAGATATGTAGCGATAATCTCCACTACATAACTCACCCTGGCCACCACAAAAAAATTAATACTTGTATTAAAGTTTTTTTTGCTATTATTGTCATTATTTTGAAGATACTGAAGTCCACCAAAATATATACAAAAACACATATCAAAAGACATACAAGTATATATATATGTTACAGGCCAAACCCGATTTTAGGCCAAACTAGATTGGCCTAGGCCAAACTAGTCTATCCTAACGCCCATCGGATAAACTAGTTTTTCCTTGGCCAAACCGGTTTATCCTAACGCCCATCGGATAAACTAGTTTTTCCTAGGCCAAACCGGTTTATCCTAACGCTCATCGGATAGACTAGTTTTTCCTAGGCCAAACTAGTCTATCCTAAGGCCCATAGGACAAACTAGTTTTTCCTAGGCCAAACTAGTTTGGCCTAACTCTTATAGGATAAACTAGTTCAGCCTGCTGTTTATTGGTCTGAACTAGTTTATCCTAGGCCGATCTAGTTTATCCTAGGCCAATTCAATTTGGCGTGATTATATTGAATTCAATGACTGCCTCAGCGCCAACATTCTAGTTTCTCCTATGCTGATCTAGTTTGTCCTAGGCCAATGTAATTATCCGTGTTTTTAGCTCACGGGCGTCAAAGCCAGCGAAATAAAGGGCTCACAGGTATATCACTGTATATATATGTACCTACGCATGTATGTAGGTATGTACGTACGAATGTACGTAACGCTATAACTCTTGATATAAATATCCGATTAGCTTCAAATTTTGGATGTAGGTTCCTTCTGATAAGATACTTTTCTGATTAGTTTTGGAAAATCACTGAATAAGAATAAAGGGAGCGAACGGAAGTCTAATCCCCCACCGTTAATTTAGAGAAATGCATTTATCATGCAGAATTATCAGTTTTCATTTAAAATGTTAGATATAGAATTATTCTGACAAGGCGCCTCCGGGATTAGTTATGGATGTTTATTGTTTAAGTGTTAAAGAAATGGCAATGTAGGTACCTCCATAATTTAGATAAATGTTTTTTAACGCAGAAATTACGAATTTGCTTCAAATTTTGATTATAGGTTCTTTCTGATAAGGCAATTCCCTGAATAGTTTTGAGGGTTTAATGGTAAAGTATGACGGGAAAATGACGGATTTCCCTCTTACCTAGTAAAAACTAGTTTTTCCTACGGGCATATAGATAAACACGTTTGGCGTAGGAAATCTAGTTTATATAATTGGCGTTAGGATAAAATAGTTTGGCCTAAGCTAATCTAATTTGGCTCGAAATCGCGTTTGGCCGGTAAAAAACATGTGTTTCACTAGAATAAGTATAAATGTGTGTCAAGAGTAATTGCTTATAACATCAATACAGGAATTTCACATGTCCACCCTAAAGACATAATGCATTTTACATGGGTTTTTTTTCCTGCAGACTTGTGCCAACTGAGGTCAGGCTTGCATTTATTATTATTATTATTATTATTGCATATTCGAGCCAGATTGGAGGTGAACATAATTTGGAATCGAAGAGCGTTTTCCATTTTTTAGAAATTAATTTCTTGTCGACATATAAGTTATTCTTGTCAAGGCGTCAAGTTTTTCTTTTCCGTGAAGTCGTAACCGGAAATTCGATTCAAAACGTAGCTTTAATAGTATTTTCTCAAAGGTACATTGCTTTTATGGTAAAAATGGTTAACGCCATTCGATTACATATTTTCTGAGTGAGAATGCCTGTTAATCTTATGCCTTTCCGAAAATGAATTAATTCTTAAATGTGTTAGGATGTAGCTCTTTTGGATTTGAGAAAAGTCTTAAGGAATGACAGAGAAACATATTTACAAATTTACTTTTTACTAAACAGTTTAGTTATGATGTTTATAACTCTCCTTTTTTTCTTTTGTTCTAAACTACATTAATTATTTAATGAATCCCCATTTCAATATTGAAAGGTCTATGAAATTAAATAATCAATAATATATTGTGTATTTTTCATTCTGTGAACACCTCGTAATTTAAAAATACATTGTAAATTTATCCAATATGTATGTATGCAGTATTTTGTAAAGGAATCCTAATTGTATGTTAAGTAAAATCTGAATTTTTGGCAGAAATTGAGTAGGGCCAGATTGAGTGGGACTGAGTCTTTTTTCACATATTTTTGTAGTGTCAGGGCTCGGGCTGAACTTTTAATTTTTACACAGAGTCACGGCAAAATAACTTTCCTCCGGGAAAGGCAGGGTCCGGAACTCGAAATTCTGGCCCGTGCAAACCTCTAACAGTATTCTACAACGCATCGAATAAAATACATTATAATGGTGATGGCAAAACCACTTTGCACAAGGTTAGCAATGAAGCAGTAGTCGGGATCAATATTAAAAAGAATATTGCCCAATTAAACTGATGGCTTGGCATTCATAGGCTGTTTACAGTCATTGTGTATTTCAGCCTTATTTTTTTTATAGAATAACACCCTCGAAAAATAAAGTAAGTTGGATTACTTTTTCCCATTTGACCCACTTATATATAACCATTGAACCCCCAAAACTAATCACAGATACGCTTTATAAAATTAAACAATTATCCAAAATTTGAAACAAATCAGATAATTCTGCTCAAAAAACCATTCATCTGATTTAGAGAGAGTAATCCCACCTTCCCACACTTCCTTCACTTTACACTTAATTATTAAACCCTCAAAACAATTCAGGGATTCGCCTTTTAAAGAAAAAACTATAAGCTATATTCAAAATTTACGGCAAATCGGATAATACTGCATAAAAACCCATTTATCTAATTTAAGGAAGGCGATAAATCATCCACTAACCCATTATACATAACCATAAGAAAAGACCCAAATTAATTAAAGAAGCACCTGATGAAATGAATTCATGTCCAAAATTTTAAGCAAATTGGATAATTCTGTATTATAACAAATTTATATATTTTAAGGAAGGAAATAAATTGCTGGTTCAGACCAAATACCAAAAAGCCACAAAAATTAATCAGTGAAACGCTTTATCAGAATGAACAAATCTAAGATTTGGAGGAAATCGGTTAATTCTGCATGAAAAGCCCATTTAACAAAATTAGGCGGGATTCCCCCGTTCTTCCCTTTGTTCTTATTCAATTAATACCCAAAACGAATTAGGGAAACGCCTTACCAGAATGAATCTATTTCTAAAATTTGAAGTAAATCAGTAAATTCTGCGTGAAAAAAGCATTTACATAAATTATGGGGCGTTACCCCTATTCTCCCCTCCCTTTATACTTAAACAATTGACACCCACAACTAATGCAGGCGCTTCAACAGAATACTCCTATATCTAAAATTTGAATAAAATATGCTAATAATCCATAGAAATCTATTTATTTGAATTAAGGGAAGGGGCCAATCAGCCTCTCATCCCCTTCCCACTTATTCTTCTCCAATGACCTCCCAAAATTAATCAGAAAAGCTCCTCATAAGAATAAACATATATTGAAAGTTTGATGCAAATCGAGTATTTCTATCAAAAATTATTGCGTTACGTACTTACGTACATACATAGATACAGAACCCACGGGCACATTAGTTCTCAGTCTTGGGTAGCTGACGAGATAAAAACATGTCAAATTACATTATATCTATCAAGAGTTATCGCGTTACGTACATACGTATGTACATACGTACATACATGCGTACATACATACAGAACCTGTGAGCCCATTTTTTCTTTGGCTTTGACGCCCATGAGCTAAAAACACGTAAAATTACACTGGCCTAGGATAAACTAGATCAGCCTAGGACAAACTAGAATTTTGGCGCTGAGGCGGTCATTGAATCAAATAAAATCACGCCAAATTGAATTGGCCTAGGATAAACTAGTTCAGACAAATAAACCGCAGACTAAACTAGTTTATCCTATAAAAGTTAGGCCAAACTAGTTTGGCCTAGGAAGAACTAGTTTGTCCTATGGGCCTTAGGATAGACTAGTTTGGCCTAGGAAAAACTAGTTTATCCGATGGGCGTTAGGATAAACCGGTTTGGCCTAGGAAAAACTAGTTTATCCGATGGGCGTTAGGATAGACCGGTTTGGCCTAGGAAAAACTAGTTTATCCGATGGGCGTTAGGATAGACTAGTTTGGTCTAGGCCAATCTAGTTTGGCCTAAAATCGGGTTTGGCCTGTAACATGTATAAGTACAGTAAAACCCCGATAATTCGGATTAATTGGGACCAGACCCAATCCGGATTATCGAAAATCCGGATTATCCGGAGAATAAGAAAAAAATTAAATAAAATAATACATACGCACAGAAAATCAGCTTTATGTCTAACTTATTGATTATTTATAAACAGTAAAAATATTTATTTTGTAATAAAAAAGTTTGTTATTTTTTGCTGTGCCAGTTTTCTATACCTTTTGTGAGCCATACAGTCACGCATCTGCTTGAGTATAAGTAGTTCGTTGGGTGTAGTTTAAATACGAGTTTAAATAAGAAAGCTTAAGGTATTCTTCCGAAAAGATTTCAGAAAAAAGTTTTTTTTATTCAGAATACGACGATGTAACAAGTTTATGCTATGGAAATTAACCAAATCGTTTCTCAATCGCTTGACCAAACTGATCCGGATTATCCGGAGATCCGGATTTACGGGGTCCGGATTTGCGGGGTTCTACTGTACTACAAAAATGATTGGTTATACTATTTGCCTGCAAAGTAGATAAATAAAAACAATGACCATATCTATCTTTATAATCATCATGACAGGGAGCTCCTTAATAGTTCAAAATTGCCACATAGTATTTAATTTATATCGGATCCTTTATTCAATTTCTTTGTTGTGGCGCTGGTACCAGCTGTCTATTTTTTTATTATTTTTTTATGTCATGAGCAAAAATTGAGAGAAGTATATTATTTATTTATTTATTTATTTATTTGTGATCACCTGTTAGATTTGTATTTGCTAACTTCTCTTTAAATTGGTCCTTTTTGAGATCAAAATTGCATAATTGCAAGCAAAAATATATTTATAAAACACAAATAGTATATATTTAAAACAAAAATAAAAGAAAACTAACTAAAATAATATGTTCTAAAAATAATGTATGTTGTTAAAAATTGACAATGAAAATTTCTGCATAAGGCACAGGACTACTAAAAAAAGAGATACCACTGGCATGCTCATAAAAAGGTTGTAGCCCTTAATCTTGTACAAAAAGTACAAGTGTTATGGCTTCAGTTTAAGACATCAGCCCTAGGGGAAGAGGGTATAGTGGACGAACCCATATTGCGTACAATATAAGTCCGCCCCGCTCCTCAGTAAAATCGCACTGATCTACGAAAGGAGCGCGCTTGGAAGTCACATAAAAAATTTAACATAAAAGAATTGGTAGGACAATTCAAGGTGAAAATGAAATGTCTCGCAAGACAGGAGTGGCGTGAAACCTTAGGGCACAATTTTGAACGGTTCACGACTTTTGGGGGATAAATTAGAAAAATAAAATAAAATATAAGATGAATGTAATCCATCTCATAAATTAAATTGAAACAGTCAGTCCGGGTAAGATAAACACAATAGTCGGGTTTAGGTGCTACTACAACTGGAATATTTCAAAAATAAGAATGATGAAAGGTTTTTTTTTTTTTTTTTTTTTTTATGGATTGAACTATTTCACTGTCCAAATTAATTTGTAATTATTGTTGAACTACAATGTTGTGATAAAATACATGTAATGAAAATTAATTATTAGTGAACTAAGTGACCTTCTTTTCATGTACTGCCACTACATAAAAAGAGGTAAGTGTAACAAGGGGATTTGCATGTAGTGTAAAAAAAAATTCAAATAAACATGCAATGTAAATTTGACAAACAAAAATGGACTAAGTGTATTTTAAAGAACTGTAATATGTAAAGGGAATAAATATAAACATTAAACAATTAAAATGAAATGGTTAACTGTGAGCATGACAAACTGTAAAAATGTCAACTGTTTTTTCTGTGTTAGAATGAGCCTTTTAACAAAAACAAAACAAAAATGAACCGAAGAGAATTTAACGGTAAGTGTGTTAAAAGAAAAAAAAATCCAAGATATTTCTGTAGACGAGGTTTTTTTTTTTTTTTTTTAAACAACCTAATTGTAAAATAATTATTATAAGGTGGTCTGGGGTAATAACGCCAGGCGGGGTAATAACGCCAAGTGCTTATATTTTGCATAATTATGAAATAATCAGGTAAATGACACCCATGTGCTCTGCGCAGAAGGGTTTTGAGTGATATAAATCGCAAAAAACAGCTTCAAGTTAATTTGTTTCATTTTTAGGTCTTATTGTTTTTACAAGCAACTAAAATTAACGCTTGATCTAAAATTTGCGAGATACGTTTTGTGATGTGAAGACTATTTTTTTATCCGGAAATACTTTGTTAATTACATAAATTTGTAGTACATTTCATGGACTTTCAAAATGTTGTTGAAGATTTCGGATATCTTCTGGAGATAATTTGTAATTTAAAATGTATAGCCAATAACTATAACGGGGTAATAACGCCAATCCTTGGCATTAATACCCCGGTCGATTCCTACAGTGGCTGAGCTACAACCAACGATACTACTGATTCAAATAAACACAGTTAAAACAGTGCAATGTTTCTAATAATTCTATTTAAGCGGTCCTTTTAAAGCAAAAAGAAGCTCACGGATTGATATTCTTTTGCCTCATCCCCCCGCCCACACCACACTTTTATTTTTCTTAAACTTTCACAAAAAATTTAAACTTTTCAATAGCTTAGAATGCAATTTGTCAATTTCTAAATTTGTAGAGTTTGTATTTTTAGAATTGGGCAATCTATATGCAATTATTCCATCTTATTTCATAGTTTTGTTTGCATGGTGTTATTACCCATCTAGGTGGGTAATAACGCCAAATAGCATTGGTCAAGAAATCACGCCATTACATTTTATGAATACATAGCTGTTAAATTATTTTTTTATATAGATAGTTGAGGAGTTGCTGCATCAAATCATATATTTGTTTGAAAAATACAAACTAAAACTGAGCCGTGAAAAGTGGTAGAACCTTAACGTGGCGTTATTACCCCAGGGTACCTTATTTAACAAGGGAAGGATTCATATCACATGACAAAAGTGTAAAACTGTAAACACATGACATGACAGTGTTGTGTGTTATTGTGTGTTTTCATGAACCAGTTTTGAGAAAACAAGTAAAAGTCGTGTACAATCCCCAACCCGAGAAATAAGAGAAAAAAGTAAGAACCACATGACCGATATGTTGCACATGACCTCATGTGTATTCGCATGACCTAGTGTGTACCACATGACCTAGTGTATTGCACATGCCCGAGTGTATATAGAAAACAAAATAAAAACAATGTGCTGGTGTAAGAAATCGCATGACCTTGTGTAAAAAAAACAGATGAAAAAAAATGTGTAAAAGAAATCACATGACCTGGTATCTAATATACCTTGACCTAGAGAAACGCACATGACCTTGAGTAAAAACACATGAATGGAAAAAAAAATGTGTGTAATAGAAATCACATGACCTGGTATCTAATATACCTTGACCTAGAAAAGCACATGACCTTGTGTAAAAACACATGAAAGCAAAACTGTGTGTAATAGAAATCGCATGACCTGGTATCTGATATACCATGACCTAGAGAAAAACACATGACCATAAGTTGAAAGAAAAAAAAATATAACTCAAAGTTGAGGAAAGTAAAAAAAATGTAATTATACAATCAACAATCCTTTTAAAGTTAAAATTTAATTGAGAACCCAAAAAAATTACACCATGAAAAGAGTATTAAATGTGGAAAATGTAGCCTATATAACAATAGAGTTGAAATATTGACAATGTTAACTGCATTCCTATTATTGCAAAACAAAACATTACAGGAAAAGCAAGGTGTGCATGATTGTGTAAATATGTTTAACCTTTACGGAGGGGCTGTGACAGCATCTGTCCGGGCTTACATGTATTCTCAGATAGACACTGAGCGAGCCCCTCCGTAAAGGTTAAAATGATTGTGTACACCAACGCGAAACAACCAAAACCAAGTGAAAAACAAGATTGACGACCCGCATCAAAATTTTCACTCTTACTTGCCTTCTTTCTATTACTCAACCATCTGGCGCCTGATAGCCGAATAAGAAAAAGAAATAAAATGCATTTGTACACAAGATTAATGTGAAGAAAACTTGTTAAAATTTAAAGTGTAACAGGAAATGTGAGAGAACCAATTACTAAATGTTTTCTAAAAATGAAAAAAACAAATCTGTCAACATGTATAAAAAAAATGCTTAAAAGGCGTAGTGAATTCATCCTTTAGCATGATGTGTGTGACCAGGAAAATTAAAGAAAAAACTTTATTTCTCATTTGAAATAGACTCAGTTGTATGAAGCAATTGTCTTTGTATTTTTATATATCTCTTGACAGCTGGACAGTTATGAGAAAAAGCTCTATGTTGAGTTTCAAAATGGGTATTACTTGATTCATTGTACCTCATGCAATTAATGCATTTTGGTGTGTTTACACAATTAGGATCTTTATGGGACATAGCACAGACCGGGCATATTATGTCATTAGGACAGAATTTACTTAAATGAAATAGACTTTGACATGTAAAACATCTTTTTATATCTATGTACCTTTTAAGAGTAAACTTTGAGGACTGAATAATGATATGTTTATGCACCAGCAAAATTTCAGCTAAGTGGGATGGCATTAGAAAAATCCAGTTAAATAAATTACAATGCTTTATTTTTATTTTGTTTTGAAATTGAATGGAGGTGAAAAATTACCAGTTAGTTTTGAAATAGCCAAAAGAATGTCAGGTATGCTAAAATTTTCAGGCAAACGCATGATTATAACAGGGATAAAATTGGTACTATCTTTCTTAGGGGTACAGAAAATACTGGGATGATATTTGTTACTGTCACATAAATCATTAACCTGTTGATCACTAGAAAAAGAGGGATTTGTATTGCAACTTTCATGTAATGTAGTGTGGGAAGATTTGGAAATGAGGTTGTTGTCTGTCTGTGTGGACATATTCTGCACAGATTATAGACAAGCGGTATTAACCGAAGTAGTGCTATCTTTTTGAGTATTTGATATGTGAGGTTTAGTTTTACTTTTTAGTTCCTGAGTCAAGTCACGTACTCGTTCCAACAGTTTGTTATTTACCAAAAATAAATTTTCCTTTTCATGTTTTACCTTAGCATATTCATCTTTCAGTACCTGAAAGGTCTCTTTCAAAATATTTAGGTCCCATTGGATTGTGAATTTGAGTTCCTTAAAATTAGAGACGAGTGTGTCAGTGTTGGTTTGATTTTTTATTTGATTTTGAAATGCTGTGGCTTCAGCGATAATTGTGTCTGAAAACTTTGTTAAATTTTCCTCGTAAAATTCAAGTAAAGGGGATATTGAAACTTGTGATTGCCCAAGAGCAGACCCAAATTTATTATCTCTCTCTGACATTGTTTGGGAAGTAGTTGAAGCTTGTTTTAGCTCAATATCAGCCATAGATGTTTACCAAAAGAAAATGCATTAATATAACTCAAAAGAAAAAGATTTATAAATAACCTAGGCTCACCAAAAAAAATGACTGTTAACCACAGTATTAAAATAATGGAAATACTTTGGGGGAAATAACATAAAAATGCAAGGCCAAACCAAAACTTAAATTTTGCATTAGTCAGAGAGCAAACCATGCAAAGTTACGAGTGAATCTAGACACATTTACTGAGGGGGGGGGGGCAAACGAGGTGTGAGCACAGAAATACAAACAACCGAAATGCAGACACTGAATAATACTTTTGTAAAAGAAAGCATGCAAACACAATTTTTTTAAACAGTACTGCCTTCAAAAATAAACTAATTAACCCTTCAAAAATACCAATGCCAAAATTCCTTTTTTTTTACATGTCCAACATAAACTAAACAGTTTAAAAAGTCTTGTTTAACAAGATACTGGCAAAGTTAATGGCAAGGAAAAAAAATTCAGTAAAAAGGAGACTAATAATCTCAAACTGCAATTAATTAAGGACAAGTAATGTCAGCTAACCATTAAAGCGCGAACACATAAAATAAAAAACTGTGATCTTTAAGTATGCAACCCATAAATACTAAAACAACATGCATTGAAACTAATAACTTTTGAAAAGTGAGCATGAAAAGAGAAGAATGCTTTCAAAAGTGCAAATTAAATACTAAAATTCAAAAATGTACTTCATTTAAGTTAATAACTACTAAAACTTCAAAAATGCACTATATTTAAATTAAAAAAAATCTTCTCTGTTCAAGCTGATAAAAAAAACACAAACTATTTTCATTATGAACTAACTGTAACAAACAAGAAAATTTGTTTCTATGTTTCAGTTTTGTCAAAATGTTGAGTAATTATTTAAAAAAAAATAGAAACTTGTAGGACTCAAACATTCTCTCACTTATTTTTTTTACTTTCTTTGTTTAGCTCGCAAGTCTCTTTTTTATGCTGGATTTGATTTGAATTTAACAAAATATGCAAAACTGGGTGCGACGACCCATAATTGCATTAAGATCATAACTTCACAGCCTTTTTGTCTGAGTTATTCACGACATAAGTGACACTGTTTTATGCACTTATCACTAGTTATGTATGAGTACGACGACCCGTTATTTACAACCTATGATTTGGTATCTTCTCAATTTTTTTTATTCACGAATTTTTTATTCATTTTAGCATTCCCGAAACACAATGTTGTCACAAAGCACGATGATTCAGGCTTACACGATGTTGCATATCTATTACTTGACACTATTGTGTAGAGTCTGAGGACATCACTGAGGCATAACAAAAAATTACTTTTAAATAAAAAAAACACACGATACTTCTGGAGAATCTAGATATATTGCAGTAAGTTTTTTTTTTTAAACACAGTATCGTTTGTAGGAGATGATGATTTAATCTGAACTAATGGGTTTGACAACCCTTTCTTTAGCTAAAATTTCACACAGATATAGTTACTGATGAAAAAAAAAATGGGGGCTCACAATAATCTGTTGCACACCTCACTCACAAGTAGATTCAAATATGTAAACAACCAAAACAGGCCTGCACATCGATGAGTACTTTCACAACACTTTTTTGTATTTCTGTAGGATAGCATCATAGACATACTGTATAGAACCAATAACATACACTTAGTTACACTGCCAGGATGATTCACCAAACGTAGTTAGAGATCACCTTTTTGTCGCGGCACAACACAGGGTAAAATGAAGATAGCAATGATTAACACAGAGGGCTGGAGTCCGAGGGCAAAAACACTTGACCCAGTTTCCGACGCTTCGAAAACGAAAGTGCCACTTTCCAATCTTGAATAGGGCGAATCAGCTGAAAATTCTTTTGGTGCGACGCGTTTTTGAAGAACCACCGAGAGAAAAAGAGAAGATATGCAATATTTCTTGAGTGCAGGAGAAATCATAATTGAACACTAGAGACTGTAGCAGGTTTCGGGGAGGGGAATACGTCACACAATTAAGGACAGGCGGCCTTGGCACTTCGGAAAAAGGTTTCTTCTTTTGTGCAGCCAGTTGAAAACAGTCCGTCGATGTTTTAATAATTTTTTAAAACACTCTGTGTGTGTGCGTTTTTTTATGACCGGAGAAAAAACAAAGGTCTGATGCACCAGATTTATGTGCAGGTGTTTGTTCATCAGCCCAGGTGATTTACCAAAAATAGCACACAAAAAAAAACTCCGAAAAAGAGAGACTTATATAATTACTGAGACATTTATTATAGAGTTAAGACACTGCAACTCCCTCCACAAGGGGGAGGGGATTCTGAGAGCTCAAGTGAGCTACATCTTGACTGACTGATGGCAATCGGTGAAGTGACGACACAGCGTCATAGCCCTTATCGCCAAGAAGGCGTAAGAAGTTTTTCATACAAAGATTTTGGCGATATTTGGTAGACCACACCTTCAGGATCAGCTAACTTTTGCGGTCTAGGAACCCAAGGATTATTTTTACATCTGCGAATATCTATTAGGGTTATAGAAATATTTTAAGCCTGGGAAATAGACAAGAGCTAAGCAGGCCGTTACTTACATTGGAGTTTTGCTGACCAAAATTTTATTATCCAGATGCGCAATTGAACAGATAAGAAAGCACAGTCAGGATAAACAGAGATAAAAATATTTCTAGCTTTAAGCATTAATTGTGAGAATGAAAACAGGGTGTGGAAGGCAGATGTTAGTGAAAATGTGACGCATAAAAGATTATGAGCCAAGCCCAGAGTGTTCTTTATTTTGTTAATAAGTGCGGTATCTATTGTGCAGATGTTTTTCAAAGACACAACAGAAATTTGTGAGAAAGGAAGTTCTATCATTATTTTCTACAGAGAGCCCCAAAAGATGAAAAGTTGTAACTTCTAATAGTGGGAGTATAAAAGCTAAAAATTAACTATTAAATGTAGAATTAATTTAAACTAACGGGTTTATTAGTGAAAAGGGAATCTAAAATAAAACTAAGAATTTATTAAAGGGAAATAATGATTGCATTTATGAAGGGGAAAAGATATGTAGCGATAATATCCGCTACATAGGTGTGGAGGCTTAATTATGGTGCTTGAAAGATTCGACTATGGTGGTAATTTAAATCTGGTTCTTCCCTCAGACCGCAACATGGCAGCCAATTACCAAAAATTGCCAGAAACTCATTTCATTCCAACTGAAGAGATAATTAGCGGCCTAAACTGGACTTTTTAGCCGAAAAACAACTTTAAAAAAATCAATGAATAAAGGTTTTTTGGATAATTAAATACGTGTTATGGAATGGCCTGCCTGTACCTTCATCTAAATTTCTAATGAAAACGTGTGGCGTATCATCAGTATAGCTTTAAACACCGATGTCAGACAGTTCAAATATGTGGCATAACTTAAGGCTGCCATCACTGTGGCCTGATATAATATTGATGCTAATGTCTTCCAGGGATAAGTAAATAGCATGTCAAATCATATATTTCAAGTCATATATAAGCATAACGGATATATTGTTGTTAACAGTAGTAGCTTTATTTGGCGGGACACTTTTTTTCTCCTTCTTTTTTTATCCATTCATTATTTTTCCTAACCAAGGGAAGCATGGAGTGAGTTATTTCTTGCAAATACGCATTTCTATACAGTCTTTCTTAACACTAGAACCGCGGCAACGGATCATTTTGACCTGTCTCATATGGAGAGATGTTGATTCGAACAAGAAAACTCTTAATGAAATAAGATAAATACAAGCTAAGCAAAATTATTTTCCACAAATAATTTAAACAGTTTTAAATTATTTATTGAAAATTCCGGTGAGAAATGTTTTTATAAAATATGAATGAATTTCCCCGCGGTTCTAGTGTTAATATATTTATTTCGTTCACATGGTTTAATTTCCTGTCGAATTACTTTGCAAAATCATGGTGGCTTTAATTCGGTGGGACACACTGTAGAGTTATAGTCCGGGAGCCGACCGTCGATTTACCTATGTATCGACTAATAGGACAAGACTTACATCAAAATGTAGGTCTCAATGTGCACATTAAGAATATCACTGGCTGCCAGGTCCTATCCTGCCGGAACGCAAGGCAGCCGCACTTTTATGACGTCAATTTTGAGTGTTTACCTATGTATCGAGTACAAGGACCAGACATACATCAAAACGTAGGTCTCAATGTGCACATTAAGAATATAACTGGCTGCCACATACATCAAAATGTAGGTTTCAATGTGCACATTAAGAATATCACTGGTTGCCAGGTCCTATCCTGCCTATATAAATTTATTACTTAAAAAATGATTAAACATCTTTGTAACTGTTTAATCTTTTTTAGATAAGGAATCATTTATATAATTTTATACTATAGGTCTTGATTACTAGTGAATATAAAGTATTTAATTATACTTCTGGTTATTGAGTCGTTTAAAATGAATGTCATTTATTACTACGTCTCAAAGCCTTGTTGTTTAGCAAGATTATTAAATTTTTAATAATTATATTGGTTATGGTGTTTTTTCTTTAAGGATAATTCTCTTTTTTATACATATACATTGCTACCAGCTTTTGCATTCTTTTGTTACATCTGTTCGTGTTAAAAAATTAAATCTTCCTTAATCGATAAACATATGATTAAATACAGAAAAATACCCCATACAAAAGTAGTAGTAACAAAAGCTGGCAGTTATGGATAAATCACATCTTTACTTTCCTTCTTCAATTGTTTTTAATAATTTAATATAAATCATTTATTTATGGTCATAATATGTTTTAATTATTTATTTTAGTCTTTATTTATTTATTTGTTTCTTTGGGATTCAATTGCAATTTTTCTTCTGCAATTCTCCATCTAGAATAAAAGAAAAAAATATATAAACCAAAAAAGATACATAATGATTGTACACATATTTTTAGCACTTTCCAACAAAGTTGAAAAGTGATTATGCATTCGGTTTGTCTGGCCGTCAGGCCGTACTTCCGTAAATATATTCGGATTTCCATGAAATTTTAGCACGTTATTGAAGTTTACCCGAGCACAAACCCTATTGAAAATGAAGTTTATACCATGATTAGTTTATCTACAGGGAAAATGAAAAGTTTCCCATTACTTTACGATCTATGGGGAAAAATCGCTTCAAGAATTTTAAAGATGTTATTCCCTGTCAAACATATTAAAATTTATATGCTTTTACGAAGTGCATTAAAATATGCATTCTATAAAATACAGTGTGAAAATGTAGCTATTATTCATTTACAGGGTCACACAAAAGAATTCCATTAATTAATGGTAAAAGGGGGAATTGTGTGTGACATATTTTAAGTATATTAAACTGTTTCATGTGTAAACTAGTCGTTGGGGGGCCACCGTAATACTTACCGATCATAATATAAAATCTGAAAATAAAACGCGTGGAAACTATCTATGGCAATTCCAAAATAAAATTTAAGCGCATATATAAATAATTTTAACATACATAATAATGCTCTATGAAGGAATTGCTGATGAGCCAATTTCGACAAATTATATAAAACGCCAAAATATTCGAGTAGTACCGGATTGCGTAAAAGAATACATCCTTATAACTCATAAAATAATAATCATATTAACTAAAAATTTACTGCGTCGGATTAAGCGTTTCATTTCCAATTAAAATATATCTGTGAATTGAAATTTGAATGAAATACAGGGTCATGAAAAATTGAAGAATGTGGAAAACAGGATTACACATATCTTGACAACTAATAATCCGATCGACTTCGTTTTTGATGCAAAATTTGTGTTATTTTATTGCCTTTTACGGCCATTCCTTAAAATAAAAAAAATTCGAAAATTTTTATATATCTTTCATCAGAACGAATTTTTCGAGAGTCCGAAAAAAATAATTCCAGATAATCGAGGTTACTGATATTAAATAGACTTCGTCCCATTCTTACATACTAAGTACATACAAAATTTCAAGTCTCTATCTCAATTTGTTCGGGAGATAGAGCGGTTACAGACAGACAGACAGACAGACGGACGGACGGCAAATTTTTTTTTCTAAAAATATGTTTTTCGGAATCTCCAGTATCTGAAACGTGTAAATCCGTCGAAATTTTTTTTTCGATTTTCAAGACGATTGCAAGACTTACCCTATACTACGTATGATGGGTAAGTAAAAATTGATGTATGTTAATGAGGCTTAATATAAATTATACGATACTACCTTCCCTAATATAAAGTACATAATATTTACAGGGACTCAGAAAAGATTTCAAATAGTACATTCTTTCCGAAATACTGTATATATATCCGATGATAGCTGATGGGTGGATAAAATGCATTTTAATTATGATATGCGCGTATAAGTTTCATTAAATTTATGCATATTATATGGTGCGTATAAATGCTATAGTTAATATACAGGGCTACCCAAAAGAGCTCGCCAATGTTACTGAATATGAGCATAAGTTACTAAAAGATGATTCTTAAATAAATTATGCATTTTTATGCATAACTGCATTAAATTTACTAATAAATGTTTGCAGAATATAAATAAAATGATAAACAAGACCACGCGAAGAATTGGGTACATGGAGCCTTTGAATGATAATTTATGAGAAGGTGATTTCACTTGTTTTAAGAGTGTTTTAATTTAAAATAAATTTTATCTTTACACTGATGTGTAATAAAGGTTCAAGGGAATCTACAAGGCTGAACAAAGTATTCAAGTATGTTTCCATCTATTAGTATAAATTGCTGAAAGAGAAATTTCAAGCTACTAGGCATTTTTTGCTAAACTAAATTTTCCCATTATGTAGTATGTATATTAGCTGACAAATCAGATACAGGGCTGTTCAATAGTACTGGAATACACATTTGGCTATATTTGGCTTTATATCCTTATTTACCGAAATAACGAAGTTTTCTTAGAGATTTTATGAAGCGTTGGATAGTGCTTCATAATCTATGCTTAACACATGATTTTTCTTACTTGTTAATATTAATAATTGTCTTTCTAAATAAATAAAAAATTCTTAATCTAAAAAGATTTGTATTCGTTATTTATCTTCTTTAAACAGTTTTCATTAAGTGAGAATACAATCTTCAGCTATAAAGTGTTATTAGCGTTATAAATCATTAATTACGTCGAAAGATAAATCTACCGAGTAAATTTATTAAATTCCTTATACTCAAATATTTTCAATGAATTTTCATTAAGCATGTAATCCAACAGACTGTATGCAGTGATTAATGAAAATGAAAGTATTAGATAGAAATTCTAATGCATTAAGACCACTTGAAATCCTAAAGACATGGAAGAAATTTTATAAATGATAAAATAAAATAACCTTCATTGATATGTTAATGCATTTTGTGAATTGAGAGTGTTTTAAATAAATTTAATTGTAATCCGATTTAATGAATTATTTAGGTTTTTAAAAAGTATCAGATGGATTGGGATTTGATTTATTACGAATAGAGCGAATGTGTGCATGTAGCAATAATATAATTTTTCAGCGAAACTTTCTATCTGATTAATTTTGAATTGCTTCATTTAATGAATGCTTAATTACGTAATAGCTCTTTCAATAACTATTTCTGTACTGGTTTAAGGATGTTCGGAAAAGATTTCATTGAGTTAAAATTTTGAAAATTTTTGTGACGGTTAAACATATCATTTATAAAAAAAATTACATGATACAACTTCACATGCATGTTTTTTTTAATTCAAAATCTAGAATTTATATAAAAAGTAGGGTAATATAAAATCGTTATAGCTCGATATATCAGTAGCAGAATTCTTTTTTTTTCTTTTCATAAGAAAAGAAAAAACCCAGAAATAAATAAGTTACGATTCAGCATTTCAACAAATTTTGATTTAAATAAAAAATATTTAAAGTAACAATTTAAAAAACTTTAAGATGTAACTTAAATCAAAATATTTTCAAGAACACGTACACTATATTGCCAAAGGAGCCGGCCACTTGCAATTTATGACGTTTTATTAAATATTTAGAAAAATTCATGAGAAATTGTCCTGAAACTCCAGGTGTATAAACATATTAGTACAGATCATATATTTCGGCGGAGATTTTTCCCCGAAACCCCATAGGGGACTATATTATGATTAAGCGGCTTCTTGAAATAAACAGTGTTTATTTTTTATGAGGATACTCGTAGAAAAAGGGAGGTTTTCATGGTAAAAATCCCAAATTTTGCCAAGTTTTTTGCTCATAATTTGCAGAATTCTTAATATAAAAAAAATGTTCTTTTCAGGAAATATGACAAATATCATTGTACATAATTCCCTGTAATCTAAATTGAAAAAAGCAGGTTTACTTAATAATTTTTCACTGTGCATGCGCGAAAACAATCAAAATATAATCTGCATAATGTGTTAGCTAAATGTATAGGACAACTTTTGTGAAAATCTCAAAACATAGCTTGAAAGTTCTAAAAATTTTCGTCAATAGAAAAGCACGAAATCCGTTGTTCCCAATAGTAAGCTAAAACATGAGGGACTGTATCCATATATCCATTGATTAGTGTCAATAAATTATACATATTGCACGTTTTATATTGCCCGTTCTAATATATTTGGATACATCCCATCATCTTAATTTAAATTAAATTTGGAACATATTTCTGACATATATACGAAGCAAATTCTTTTGAGAAAGGAAAATGACAAATAAACACTTTTTTTATATTTCCAAATTTTTCATAAGTTTTACTAAATCAATCATGCTAACACATACAATATAATTAACACTGCATTGAATAATATTAATAAGAAAGACCTCATTATACAGTGAAACTTATGAAAAAACTAAACATTTATACAAAGAAAAACTAACCTAAAATTAAAACGTTTATAGTCCTGGAAAAATAGTATAATACAACAAAAACGAACTCATTAACTGTTAATAAAATAACTCGTCCCGACGAAGAAAACTTTTGTGATGGCTTATGATTCTATCTTAATATATTTAACATTATTTAGAAAAAAAAAGACTTCTAATTAAAAAACCACAGAATTTTCTGCTACTTTCCTAAAAACAATAAAAAAAAAAAAAAAGGACGACAATTAAAATCATCTTTATAAGAGTATTCTAGGGTTCAATTGAAATTTGTTTGGTCTCGTAAAATCTCTATAATTTTGTGTTTTGAGATGGCAGATAGAATTACACCATGACAATCTAAGAAAAAGTAAAAAAATATAACACAAAACCATCAAAGAAGATCATATGATCTCAGTTCAAAAACCATTATCGATACATAATGGTCATATTTCTTTAACATCTTCATTTTCTATTAATACAGCCAATGAAATTGTGGTTTATTTTTATGATAATTATGTGGACATATGAAGGTGTTAAAAAAAACATGGTACGCGAAACAAAGAGTACACAGTAAGGTCATTAAAATTATTCCTCGAGTATAAATTGTAGCTTTATTTTTGAAACAGGGTATACGGGGCTTATTTAAAAAGCCAGAAGGTATACAGCGTATACCTCCGTATACCCTTAGTACATCCCTGTATATAGCACACCAATGTCTTTACGGTAGATTCTGAAGATTATATCTCACTCTTATTGACATAAATGATCAATTTTTTTTCCTTCTGATTGACCCGATGAGATCATGACCAAATATTTATTTTCTGGCATAGCCTGAAAAAAAAAATGCTTCAAAATACACACAAAGGCGAATGAAAATATAGTAGAAAGGAATTTTAGAAAGAAAAGGAAACTGAAAGATCAATGCTAAAGGCGGAAACTTTTATGATATAAAATGAAAAAAAAAAAAAAAAAAGAAAAAAAAAAGAAAAAAAAGAAAAGAAAAGAAAAAGAAGAATATTTTTGTTGATAAAATATCTCTTTCTTTAAGTTAAAAAAAGAAAAGAATGAATATTGACTCGTTTACATTGAAATAATGCAGAGAACTGAACACGGTATACATAAATACAAAATATAATAGATAAGTTTCAGAAACAAATAACACAGAAGCTAAATAATAATGATAACACATCAATAACTTTAGGGAACATTTCTAAGACTATATTATGCGCTTTTCAACAGAAACGACCAACATCTTCCCCCTTATCGGGCCGATGAGACCATAGACAAATATTTATTTTCTGCTAGATCACGAAAAGAAAAATGTATGAAAATGCAGACCGAAGTAAATGTTCAGAGTAAAAAATGCATTTGCTGAAGTTGGATTTATTTCTTCACGTGAATATTGTTAAAGTTTTGTATTTTGTTTTGAAATTAAATAATTTATATTCGCTGTAAAATGCTAAACATAATAAAAAATATTGAGCAGTTGATTTTTAAGGTCTTTATTTTTTATAAAATATTTCGTTGTTCATTATATAATCCGTCAGAACCATTCTTTATTATTATTTTTTTTTAATCTATCATATTTTTTTAATTCATCTCTAGTCTCCTTTCTGAAAAAATAAGAATCTGGCTTTAGAATATATAGACTTTTTTTTACTATAATGTGTTATTCACATGATAAGTTTTCATTAAAGCAAGCAAAATAAGTAATTTAATGCAAAAAAAGAAGTAAATGTTTTTAAAAAATGTATGAAAAATATTAAAAAAAGATTCTGAATAATCCCTCAATGTCTTTAGAATGTATTCTTCAGACTTTGCTTTTCGTGCAAAACATGGATTTTTTCCTTGTATAGTGCTCTTGAGATCATAAACAAGTGTTGTGGTAAAAAAAATAAAGAAATAATAATAAAAATATCTATTGTTAAAAAAAAATTAGTGTAAAAGAAGAAATGATTCAAAGTAAAGATTTCAGTTTAAAAAAAATTCAAAGTAAAACATTTGTATACTAAGTAACGACAGTGATCTTAAGGAATGCAATGATATTATACACTTTTTTTTATCATTACAGATCATGAAGTTATTTCTTAACCCCTTCGCGACGGGAGGCTTTTACGAAATTTTTAATGTTTTGTCACCGGTTTTAAAAAACAGAAAATTGTGACATATCAAATCGAGGAAACGCTCCGATTCTCTAAGCCGAAATTTACGGTATAATTTTACTGGTGGGGATAAACACGGATTCTTAAGCCTATTTGCGGCACGTATACGTGTCGCTCGTCCCCAAGGGGTTAACAAGACCTTTATTTAATTTTTTTGAAAACGTTCATTCTATCTTTTTTTAACAGAAATTATCGTATGTATCATATGGCTCTTTAGTACGGATTTATTACATACTAGACACATAGTTACAGTTCTACTAGAAAACGTTAAAAATCCTTCTTTAAAAATATTACACTTTATAACTATTACATTTGTATGCCTCAGAAGTGTTATGAGTAGGGGAATATATATCACTTCTAGCGTTAAATATTACATATTATTAAAATAAAACATAGAGCTTCAAAATACACTAAAAGTTTTTAATCCTGACAAAGAGCTAACGGTACAGTCACCATATTCGAAAATCAATATTCAACTTTTAGATTTTCGACGCGTAATTTAATTTTTAATGATGTACTCAACCATCAAAGAAAATGTCCCGTAAATTTTATTTTAAATAGTATACTATGACAAGAGGTGTTAAAATATGAGCGCATATCGCCGAAGTTTAAATCAGGAAATCTATTTGCGTTAAATTTTATCCAGATATTAAGATGCTATAAAATAAGATTGGAATTTAGTTAACTGCCCGAGATTTTAAGCATATGTTGACTAGAATTTTCATAAATGAATGACATATTTTGCAATATATTTAACGAAGTAAAGTAAATTACATTACATTGTGCTATAATAGTTTGCTTATTAGAAATGCTATTAACGGAAATACAAATATTGTTGAAGTGACGTTTTAAAGTAATTAATCGTATTGAAAACTTAACCCTTAAGTCCTGTAGATTTTTTTAAATTTTTTATTAATAATTCATAAAATAATAACTGTGAAAATTATTGGTATGGAGATTTGTATTTGATAACTTAACATATCTTTTTATCCTATACAATACAAATATTAACGTTAATGTCAATCATTTATTGAATCACCTTTGAAATAAAATATTCTGTGACAGAAAAACACGGTTAGGCCGCTTAAAGCAATAAATGTTTTTGTAAGCATTGCTAACCCTCTGTTCTTCTTTAATCATTTTCTAATCATCTTGTACAATATAAAGATAAATTGATATAACATAGCAAATGTCTTAAAATCCACAAATTAACCTTACAATTACAAGATTAAAAACAAAATACTGAAGTTACTTAAGGGTGATTTTATTTACAGCACGACAATTTAAGACCTAGTATTATCAAGCACATCATGATGCTGATGAAGAGCGTGATATGATTACTATTGAAAGTAGTAGGTTTTAAATTGTCACACTGTAAAGAAAACACATTAAAGTTACTTGAATATTTTGTTTTTAATATTGTACAATATTTAGAATTTGTGTGATTTGTTAATCTGTATGTTGCTTAATGTATGATACAACTATAATTAAAAATCGATATTTGTGCGTTCGGTGTAGTTTTTCGGGACTGTATTAATGAACTGACTAATTAATTAAGATTCCTGCAATATACTTTGTAGAACAAAATTTCTTTGATCAAGACTAATGTAGTCAAAAGTCGAAATCATGAGTGAGGATTATACTAAGGCTTCACAATGACGTGATTTCATTACAATGAAGTGTTATAAAACATTTCTTAGAAAGTTCACTGATATTTTCTTTTGAGAAAATTATTCGGTCCCCGACAGTTTCCTCCTCCGTAAAAAATAAAAATAAAGAAACATTTTCATCACCGAAATGTCATACAAAAAAAAAGGTGATTTGATGGGAAAATATGTGCTAATTCAATATCTGTGGGAAAAAATAGTTTAAACAGACAGCTAATGTTGTCATCATATTTCGATTTTCGATTAAGTTTTATCTTGATATATTAAATACGGAAGGAAAACAGTGGTTCACTTATTTCGTAACACCGTTTTGGAACTATGGAGCAGTAAAATTTTGATCCTCTAATATGAAATTCATTCATGATTAACAAAAAAATTTTAATGCATATATGCTTTTAGGACTGAAAAAATTTCTGAATAAAGCAAAAATTTTGTCAAAATATTTTAGAAATTCGAAATTTCGTATTTTAATACTATCTTATCTTACGTTTAAATATTTTTTTCCAATTTAAATTTATGTTTTTTAATGTTAATTTAAAGACTTAATTGTGTAACGATTTTATTTCTATGTAAATTTATTTTATATTTGTTTTATTTCTCTGGATGCTTTTCCAAAATATAGTGACATGTAAAGATTGTCGTTTTCTGAAGAACGTAACAATAAATAGTTGCTTCAGCTTCCAATGTTTTTTGTTTATCGTAAGAAAAATGTGATAATTAGAATCGTTTGTCAAGTTTTGATTTTTATGAGGAATAAAAATAAAAATATTTATCTTGTTTGTTTACATTGATATTTGCTTAGATCCTTTAGTAATAGTGAGTAAAATGCATTAAAAATTACATAAAAAGACAGATTTAACAACGGTTATAGCAAAATGAGTTAATGAAAAGCAATTAACTACATCCCTTCTGCGAATGCAAAATAAAGGTCTAAACTCAGCCCTGCCTTAAAATATAAAAATAGGCACAAAGCAGTAAAAGCAATCTATTAAAAATTATATCCCTAACGAAAAATTTCGAATATCTCTTGATCTCGTGACATACATAAATTCTTTAATCTAACACAACTCCACACCACATTCTGCTTTACATATACAGAGAAGCGAAGAAATCTCCCTCTTATGATTAATAATATTATTGAAATGCGATTAAAGTCGTTCATATACAACGACTTTATTTCACGATAAAAGTCCCATGAAAAAAATCCTTCATGTTGACAAGCTGATGCATTAAATTAATATTTATATAAACTGTAAATTTTTTCTGGTGCAGAATCCAAAGCAATTTTTTTTAAATGTTTAATACTTTTTATAAAATTTTTTCATTATACATACGTATACTTTTTGCGAACAATTTACTACGTAATTGAAATGTATTTACGTAATTGGTCTCTCAATAGTCCGTCTTCGAAAATTCGTTTAAATATAACCAAATTCCCGTGAAATGTGTGTATATTAAGAATTAAACGCCTTAATTTATATAGATTAAGAAGTGTTCAACATTTTCGAATCATTTAGAAAGACATTGAATTAGGTTACAGTGTATATGTTAAATATTTTTGCGGTGTATTTTAATGATATTATATTATTCCAACAATATTGAAATTTATGCATAATGCTGAAATGGTATACAAGATGCTTACTGTATAATATAATGTGCATAATTTAACCCATTAGTGCCTAGCGTCCCTTTTTAGGGACGCTTCAAAAGGTGCATTCAGCGCTGTTTTTGACACCGGTAAAAAAGAAAAGCAATAATTATTTTATTTAAATGATGCATTTTCGTGATTAATGAAGTTAACTTACATCTTCTAAAAATAGTGGTGCCAACCAAATAAAATTTACGCAAAAGATGCTGGGCACGAATGGGTTAATCATAGTTTAATCATTCATCTACACACAAAATAATTTGCTTACAGGACAATTAACAACAACTGCTCAAACTTGGTTTTCATTTTTGGTACTTGTTTTTAAGCTTGTTTCTTGCATAATATTTGGAGTGTACATTTGTGCATATGAAATTGCAAGGTTGCAGAAAGAATATCGAGGGCATTTCCTTTTACTATTCACAAGAAGGGTGACCTGGAGTGACTTTTTTCAGTTGCGCTATATATTTTCTAATTGAACTTAATTTTAGCTTATTAATGTAGGACATATAAAAATACATATACAGGGTTACAAATAGTTCAGATATTTTCCATTGATGGTTATACAGAAATTATTTTCTTAAAAGTTTCCTAAATATATTTGTTCCATTTTTGTATACATGCCATAAAACTTTACATTTGAAAAATGGTACATTGTTCTGATAATATTATAATTTGGATTATTTCTCTCTACCTATAAGTACAAGGGTTTTTCTGTATAAAATTAATGATTTTTTATTAATAATTATAATACAGGGTTCGCACAACTCTACCACTAAATTTTTACAGTATTTTCAATGTATTTCACAGTAGAAGAATACTGCGAAAATTGTGAATCGAAGAGGTGTTTGCGAATTCTGTTTCTTAAAAATTAAATATAAATTTTCTTTTCAATAATAGTGGTGCCGGAGTAGTGTGCGAACCCTGAATAAAATTGGGGTTGAAAAAGCGAATAAATGCAGAATATACCGTGCCATGTTCTGTTTATTATACTATATTCCAGGGTTCGCACAACTCTACCACTAAATTTTTACGGTATTTTCAATGTATTTCACGGCAGGAAAATTTTGCGAAAATTGCGAAACGAAGAGGTGGCTGCGAAATCTGTATTTTAAAAATTAAATATAAATTTTCTTATCATTAATAGTGGTGCCAGAGTCTTTACAAAATATAAGGCGTGTGCGAACCCTGTATTCTGAAATGTCATTTGTTAAGTATTTTCTTTTTCCTTTGCTCTGGTTAATGGGTATCATGCATTTACCAGCTTATTATTTACTTTTTAGTTTTTTTTCACCTAAGCAGCTTTTACATTAAAACTGCTTAGTAACTAGATTGAAGAAATTAAAGAAAAGAAGACCCTTGAATAAAGGGTTCAACATATTATATTTTACTTATATTGTTTATTCTTTCTGGTTTTAATTCATTAAAAACAGTATTTGAAAAATTTTTTGTTCATTGAAATTGTTAGCAATAAATTATATTTAAGCAGAGAATTTATTTCAATAATAATAGTATAGTCTGAGCTGTCTATGACAAACGGATGTTATAATTCCGCTTCCAGCTTCAAAAGATTTTCATAATAAAAAAAAATTCATTTTTTTTTTGCATTTCTTATTGTATCTTTTATTTAAGTTTATTCGTCTAGTCCGAGATAATGACCTTAAATATACATGAATAGGCGAATTAAGAATTTTATTTTATTTTTTGTTGTTGTTGTTTATTTATTGACGAAAGAATGTCAAAACGAATACATATTTCATTGCCTTCGGCAGCGTACACTCTCGACGTTATAATATTTTATAATTTTAAATGAAAATCTATCTAAACAAGCACAGAATTGCGGACTCTACTAACATCTTCAGCGTACTTTGATGTAGTATGCACGCTAAGGAGTATCTTTTTCTTTCTCATCGGCTCATTTAATGTTAAAAAAATATAAGTTCATATATTCCAAATTTTTGTACTTTAATGAGCATTAAATATAATATTTGCTATGTTTGCTATTTAGTATAGAAAAAAATTATTTGCATCCTCTCTCTTTTTTTATGTTTAATATTTATATTTTTCGAAGTGGGTTGGAGAGTGACAAAGAACAAGATACAGTGATTTGAAATTTGGACTAAAAATTTGGACCGATTTATTACCAAGAAGTAATGAACGGAATTTAATAAAACTTTAGATTCAGTTAGACAGTGATATAACTGATACTGATAACCTTTTGGTGTAAATCCCGCAACAGGTGGCACTATTAGGCTGCGTTTTTCGTGGCTTCGGGAATAGCTATATCTTAAGAACTATTGCACGGATTTTCATAAAACTTCAGACTGGGTTAATTCTTGATATAATTTGCTGCTGCTGACTTTTCGATGTATATCACCCAACAGATGGCGCTTCAGTGCCTTAATTTTAACGATTTTTGAAATAGCTGTATCTAAAAATTTAAAGAATGAATTTTCATTACACATAATATTCAAATACTTGTTACTACAGATTGGTCCTGATTAGTTTTGCATGTTAATCGTACAACAAGTGGCGTTTCTAAGCAGATTTTTTTTACGATTTCCGCAAAAGCTCTATCTGAAAAAGGAAATGCATGAGTTTGTGCCTAACTTCAGATTAAATTAGAAAGTTGACAGAAGATGTTGATGATAAGTTTGCAGTAAATTACCAAATCGGTTGCGCTACTATGCTGCATTTTTCAGGCAGTATTAACATATATATGACATAAAAAAAAGTTTTGGAGTTGCTATATTCCAACTAGTTTTTGCGTGTGTGTGTGTTTAAAATCCATTACTGAAACTATATTTCATGTATTTTTCTTTTTTGTATCCGAAGATGTACCTATTTTGACAAAAAATTCTGATGAAATAAAAAAAATCTCCTAAATACAAATTTTGCATGCGATATCACTGCTTCTCTGTTTAAACAAAAACAACAACAGCAGCAACAACAACAAAGGACTATCAACAGTTTTCAACACACTCAAAATACTGTAACAAACCTTTACAGACTAATAAATTGAAAAATATTTTAATAAATAACTTAGAAAATCCATTACGTAGAACTTCAAATTTATTTAAAACCTTAAACGTACAAATAAAGTGAATGACTCTAATTTGCAGCAAAAATTTTGTTCCATCTGTAACCGTTTCTCTGTTTTACCCGTACGTCATACGGACAACGTGTTTTTATCAATCATAGTTTGCCCGTACCGCGTACGGACATTCACACTTCAATTATAATTTATCACTCTCACCAGTAAAACTCATTGTAAATTTTGTATTATTTTATCCGAGCATTTTTCTGATTCAATTAGACTAAGATTTCTGTTTTGAAAAACCGGTAATAAAATATTAAAAATTCTGAAAAAGATGTGAATAAGATATTATTTGAAAGTTTCTCAAAAATATTGATCCGTTAAGTGGTTAAACAGCTAATAGTCGGTCAATTTAATGGTAGGATAACAAATGATCTTTTGTCTTACTAATCAGTGTAACACGAAATTTTTACTAAATATAACTTATAGGGCCGGGAAGCCGTATAAAAATTTAAATTTCGTAATTTTTTCAATAAATTTTTTTATTACCCAAATCGATTGTAAAATATTTCTCTATCTCATTTAAAGCATTTTTGTAATTGGAACTATATATCTATAACTAACGGTTTAGGAAACAGACATTGGGCACAACCTGGACAACCTATATAGAAGAAAATTTAAAAAATATGATGAAATGGATTTTTTTCATATACCGCCTATTATTACTAAGAAATAGTATAAGAAATTGAAAGTTTCATGAAAAGAAAAAAAAGAAAAAAAATTACAATTGTAAACCAGAGTTATTGATTGCTTGTACTAGGATTTCCCTCAGAGGGATTAGTCTGAGCGATATTGCTGAGAATACACATTTAATAACTTGCGATAAGTAAAGAAAATGAGATGTTACCTTTAATTGGTCATTCATTGTGATAAAATATAATGATGAAAATAAGCATATCTTATCGTAGAACTACAAAATCTTGTTGCATATACTATTTTTATAAAAGAAAAGCAAACCATGCATGGATAAAAAATTGGAAATATGCAAAATGTTAAAAGTAATACAGAAAATAAAACACCAAATTTTCCTATGTTGGAAATATAGCTCTTTGAAATGATGTCATGAGCATAAACAGAAGCTTCGCACCGTTTTGAGAAACTATAAATAACATAAACTATTATGTTTGAAGAGAAATGGAGTGTATTTTATATGGTGTGAAATCCGTCCGAATAGTTTATAATGTTGAATATCTGTTTTCCACGGATGCAATGAGGTTGTCGATAAGAGTTAAGGAATCCTTTTTTAAAAATTTGTCCTAAACGAGCACTTACATCTTATAAGTTACTGTGATGCCAAAGTTATAGTTTCTGACCCCAACAGTATCAGGGTGCGTAGTCATCAAGAAATTCAGAAGATTTTAATTCTTTTAGTATCAGAAATTCTTTAAAGTACTGGTAGTTAGATCTGAAAAAGGATTTCTTTTTCGTTTAATAAAACAAATATTACATTATAAAAATTCTGGTAAAAGGTCCTTACAAGGTGCTTCCAGACTACGCACCCTGAGTATCCTAGAAATTGCAATATTCTCAATAAATTGGGTTTAAAACTTTTTCTAGAAAAAAAAATGTTTAATATGTGAAATTAAATTGTCGAATGTTTTAGAAATCGTTCATAATGAGAATATTATATCTTAAAAGTTGCCACAAAAAAAAAGTTTTAAATATTTAGTCATATCAACATCAAAGAATTCTCAATTTTAGAACTTTTTTCGCTCGTGCATCGATGGTGATTATTGTTCCTACGCAAAATATAGCATATTTTGCAGCAAAGATGGTTACCAACATTTTTTGCCCACATTATTTTTTAAATCGGCTAGGTACTCCCTATGCTAACGAAAAACACACAAACGTTAATGCTTTATAGCATAGAAATACAGAATCAAAAGCTATTCATCTCCTATTACATGCACATAAGACATAAATTATCTAATTAGTGCTAGCAGATGAATTTTTAAATATACATAGATCAATATAATGCTTCATTTTTCTTTTATTAGTATTTCTTAGTATTCATTTTTCATTTATTTGTATTATTCAGTAAAAAACTCACTTTCTTAAGCCCGAATTACGTCAAACTTTTTATAAAAGCTCCTAAGTCCATATAACAGCGAAGTATTGTGAAGAGTATTAAATACAAGGTAGTAAGACACTTAGCCAAACGCAGGTAATAAATCGCCAAATATTGTCCTTTTCGCCCTCTGTCGAAATGCATTTTTTTCGTATATTTAAAAAACACGATTTTGAGTCATCTTATTTAAAATTCAAATAAATAAATGAGAGGAAGCAATAATAGCATAAGTCAAAACATTCATAAGTCAACATCAAGGAATTGTATCGTAGTTACACATGTGGAAAAAAGCTGCTCTCGGCCAAAAAACGTTGTCTTCACTAAATTTGAATCCGATTAAAAAAAGTACCGTGATTAATTAAAATGTTATAGGCAGAGCTGCCAAGTCTCCGGCATTTTGGGTACCGGTATTTTAATACAGAAATTTTTTTATTAAATTGGAACATTCTGCGGATTTAAAAAATAACTTTTCCTATAAGAAAATTTTGCTATGCAATAAGCGAGGGTTTGGCATCTCTATATAGGAATATTTCGTAATCTACTTTTTAACCTTAAAAAAAGCAACGACCATTTTTCGGGTACAAAAAGCATTGCTAATTGTTCCATTTTGAATACAAGGTACTGATTGTAATATTGATACATCTATGGTGATAAATTTCCAATAATTTTCTAAATCCCATTCATTTCATTAAAAATATAAATCTTTTATTCATTTAGTTTAAAATAAATGGTTTTTAACTAATTTCATAATACTTTTGAAATATCACTTTTCATTGAAATATTCATACTTAATCCGTAACGTACATAATATATGACTCTGTTATTACATAAGTCACCTTTTTAATATGATAAAAGTTGTGTTTTTACTGATTTTTATTAACTCAATAGGAAAAATTTTGTGTTTTGAGAAATAGATGTCCGCATTTCCTATTATTTATTTATTTTAACAAAATTCTTTTTATTTAGAAGAATATTTATTTAAATAGGAAATCCAGATGTCGCTGTTAATAAAGAAGAAAGTTACAAAAAAGGGTACAAAACGAGTAGACACATACTATCAAATATGGGAAAACGACGAATCCCAAAAAGACGTCGTATGAAATATCATCTTTTAAAGCAAAAAAAAAAAACGAGGTCTGATTATCGAGTCTACTGATTACAAAATGTGCATTACATAAAAAAAAAAAAAAAAAAAAAAAAAAAAAAAATGCTGCAAATATTGATTATTTTTTCTTTTGTGCAGTTTTGGCTTCGAAAGGTGCGCTATGTTGCAAAATGATATAAGCGCCTATGAAAACACACCTGGTAAACTTTCATGCTCAGTTTTACAAATAAATATGACACATATATGCCCTATATACACCGAGGTACCTAATTGGTGCCAAAATAGCGTTTAGTTGCCTAATATGCTGGTTATCATATAAATGTTATAATAAATTGTTTGTTCTAAAAATATTACCATTTATTGATTGTTATATCTTTTTTAATAACAGGAAATGTTTCATTTATTCCTTTTTTTTTTTTTTCATTTTGAAATAAATAAATAACGTGTTGTTATAGCATGCTATATGCATCTGGTAATCAAAACGATGTTTTCGCCTAATTGGCATAAAAAATCTCGTCAAACCCGGTGCTTATATCTCTAGTATATTATCTCAAGTATTTTATTTATGTATACTATAATTGTTTTTACATACCACTTACTTCTTCTGGTATATAGAAATAGGTAAGTGGCTCCTTTATGCAGTATAAATTGTATAAAACTTTAAAAAATAGCCCCGTTGCCCCTTTTTGGATCGAATTAAAAAAAAAAATCAATGTCTAATTCCAGTATTGCTCCCAGGTATGCATACATACTCCATATTTCAAAGTTGTATGCCAACAAGAAACGGATGAAAAATGGGAAAAAATGTCAGATACGCACCAGGGTACATAATTGGCGTCAAAATGGCATTATTTTACCTGAGATGGTAACCCGGCTTTATTTATTTATTATTTGTTTATTTACTCATAAAATGTTTATTTACTTTCACTTCCTTCTTTTAATTATATAAAATATTTCTTTTTATAGTTATTAATTATTATTATTATTTTATTTACTGTAAGTTCTTTTTGAAAATAGAAAATAATTTAAAAATGAGTATGTAAGCGTTATTTGAAAAGGGAGTTTTCGCCAAATGGGCTTTGAAAAAAATTGCGCCAAATCTGATGCGCTTGTGGTATCCGTGCCGAAAAATTAGTGACCAGAATTGACTTCCATACACAAACATAATATAAGTTACAAGTTCAATGTAGATTCTGCCATTGCAGAATTCAGTTTCGCCTCCAATTAGGGAAAAAAAGAAAAAAAAAATCGATAGAGGTTTTTTTAGAAGGGCGACCTCGTTTAGAATGTCGTTTAGAATGAAGTAACTTCATTTTTGTTGTGTTTATCAATATAATAGCAAACAGAACGGCGTGAAATACCCAATTGATTAGCAATTTCTCTCTGAGACATTGGAATTGCGGAATAATAAAGAGATACAATTCGATGTGTTACTTCTTCATTGACTAGATTCATCAAAAACGGATTTTTTTTTTTTTTTTTTTTTTTTTTTTTTTTTTTTTTTTAGTTTAAACGTTTTTTTATAGACTCTGAGAAAAGGGAAATGCATTTTAACAATAAAACGAGTTGAATCCCGTAGAATGAAATGTTTAAAAGACCCGATCGATTTGGTTAAATAAAAAGCAAAAGTAATTACATTATTGAATCAATATATAATAAATATATTTCCAAACTTAATGTCAAGTTTGCCAGTTACAATATTCACACATCTTCAGTTAAAATTGTAATCTGAGTTCCGGCGAAATCCAGAAATTTTATTTTATATGCACTCACAGAAAAATAGTTTTATTTAAAAAAAACTAATTTCATTTTTACTGTGACATTCTGACATTACTGTGACATTACTGTGAAGTCATCTGAAAGTAAAATCTCAATATCAGAGTTCATAATGAAAAGAAATATTGAAAGGTAATATCGTTATGAGTAAAAATGCGATGTTTTAAATAGTGACGTCATTTTCTCTTCAAATGTTTTTTAAAAGTTACTGTTATTAGTAATATGAAAAAGGCATCCGTAACAATATTGTAATTCCCATTTATCTGGCTGTTGAATGACATCATTTTCCTCATTTGAAATTTTTCTTATTTTGCTTTAAATATTAATTTTTATCATAAATTATTTTCTGTTATTTTATTTACATTATTAATATTATTTCTCAGTAAATATATTTTTTTGCCTCAATTTTCTTTCAAGTGCATAATTATACGCAATCATTTTGGAAAATAAATTTTTATTATCGATAGAAAAGCTAAACTGAGTTGCCACCATTTTGAACAAATATCATAAAAAACATTTAAAATTAACCCTCCAAGCGTCTAGAAAATGGGTAAAATTGTAATGTTGTTTTCTCTGCATTTTGTTTTAAATGCTAATAAAATATGATTATTTCAATATTACATAAAAAATCTTATTTAGGAATATAAATGTAATCCTTGAGAGTCTTAATCATTCTTCAATACTTTGAAAATTCATTAAATTTATAGAATTATAATATCTTAAACATTGCTTATATTGCAGTGAAAAATAAAATATAAAAATGGAAATAAATTAAAAAATAACTAAATTAGGCACAACTACAAATAAATAGCTTTCATTTAAAAAAATAATTATCAAAATCGGTTCAGTAGAAAATTCAGGGCTGATGACACGGCATTTTTAGCTAAAAAGAAAACATGCAATGAAAATAAGTATAAAGGGAAAATGATGTCATAAAAGAAACTTTTTATTTAAAAACGTAATTGTTTCTAATTTTCACACGCGAAATATGTAAAACATTCTTTTAGCGATCAAAGAGTGCTGTTAAGAGATTATCACAAAATCTCAAAATCAAAGTTTTTATGACATTTTTTAATATAAAAAAATAATAGTTTTATTTTCCTGCATGATTAAATTTTAAAATGTTTTATTGCATTCAATATTTCTGAGTGCGAAAATGATTACTATTTACTCCATGTACTGATTCGGTTATCTACGAAAATGTCCAGCCGGTGAAAATCACGCTCACCAAATTTCTGTGACGTATGCACATAAATTGTGCTTTTTTATCAGTTTTTTTAATATAACTTTTAAACTATTTGGAATTAATTTTTAAAAGTAGGTGCATTCACCAGATTACCTTCATAGGTACCTATTGGTACAAACAGAATCAAAATCCGACAAGTACTTTTTGAGATTTGCTTGACGAAAGAATTTTGTTGGATTTTAATATCGTTACGTATTTCTGAGTATAAAGACTTCGCTTCGCTCAGACAATTAAACATACCGGGATTTATCTGTAATAATTAAATGATAGTCTTTTCCGGTGCCAATTAATTTTTCTAAACAGAAAAAAATCTCCGAACGGTCTAATACTCGTTATAATGGCCTTAATTATTAATGTTTAAGGAGCAAATTACTTCTATTACGAAAATGTTGAAATGATTGAATAGCACAGGGAATATATTCATATGTATCTGAAAATAAGAAAAAAGGCTATTTTTCCCACAGGTAAGAAAAAAGAAAATATTAATATCAGAATTCTGGTATCATTATAGCTTTCGGCATTGATGTTGGGTGTTTTATGTGCTGGAAAACGGAGGCACAAAGAGTTAATAAGCAGTTATCTGGAACCAAATCTATATAATAATATTTAATAAATTTTTATATAATTTTAAAATTTTGATCTCATTTTTTACTCTCCAAAGATACAAACCATTAGGACAGATGATATAATACTTTTTCCCTCACTTCTTTATGCCTTTCTAACAAATTCAGAATTACCTTAACCTTTTAGCCTCTTCAGTACTTTAACTGTCAGGAATATCTCAAATTTAGATATTACACTGAGGTGACAAAAGTCATGGGATACCCTGCTAATATCGTGTCGGTCTTCCGTTTTACCGGCGAAGTGAAGAAACACGACGTGGCATAGACTCCACGAGTCACTGGAAGCCCTCTGGAGAAATATTGAGGCATGCAGCCTCTATAGACGTTAGTTATTTCGAAAGTGTTAATGGTGGAGAATTATGTGTACGAAATGATCCCTCGATTATGTCATATAAATGTTCAAAGGGATTAATATCGGGCGATCGCAGTGGCCAAATCTTCCGATGAAATTATTAAAAATGTTCTTGAAACCAATCGCGAAAAGTTATGGCTCGATGACATGGCGAATTGTCGGCCTGGAAAATTCCATCATTTTTTAGGTACATGAAATCCATAAATGATTGCAAGTGGTCTCCCAGTGGCTGAAAGTAATAATTTCCAGTTAACGATCGATTCACTTTGATCTGCGGACCCAAATCATTCAATGTAAACGCAGCCCACACCTTTATAGAGCCATCAACAGCTTGCAGAGTGCCTTGTTGACAAATTGGGTCCATGGCTTTATGGGGTCTGCGCCATCCTCGTACCCTTCCATCTGCTCTTACCAATTGAAATCATGACATATATGATCAAGCCATTTTTTTTTCACTCGTCTGCGGTCCAACTGATATGGTCACGAGCCCAGGAACACCGCTATCAGCGATGTCGTGCTGTTAGTAATAGTACCCAACTTGGTTTCTGCTGTTATAGCCCATTACAGTCGAATTACACCAAACTGTCCTAATGGACACGTCCGTCGGTAGTACCACATTCATTCCTGTGGTTATTTCATGCAGTGTTGATTGGGTCTGTTCACACTGGCAAGTCGACGTAGACATCGCTGTTTGATGTCATTAAGTGCAGGCAGTCGACCACTGGGTTGTCAATGATGGGAAGTTATGTCTGAGTTCAATTAATCTAGGCACACTCTTCACACTGTGGATCTTCACACTGTTGAATTCCTTAACGATTTCCGAAATGGAATTCCTATGCGTCTCGCTTTAACCCTTTGAGCTCTGGGGTGTAAATTTCTACAAAATTCCAAATGTCACATTGGCACCAGAATTTTGCAAAGAAAAAAATCGGTTAACGATAAACATGAAAAAATGCATTAAACATTTTTCAAATAAATTTGGTCGAATTTTCTGGTGCCATTGTGGCATTTCGGAATTAAAATTATGTGGTATAAAATTCTACCATCAGAGCTCAAGGGGTTAGCCCTTTCCGGCGCAGTGTTACCACTCCGGCAACACCGAAATTTAATTCCAAACTTACAAACGGCACCAATAATATTTTAGTAAAATTTTACTTTTACAATGGCAGCTTAAATCAGGGAAGTCTTAATTTCTAAAAAAGTCTTCTGTAAATTCCGGCGTCAGTCAACAATTTCTCTTTTTACGAACCGAATTTGTCTGCGCCGGAAAGGGTTAACTAGCATATCACGTTCGAAATCCGTTAATTCTCGTCGTGGCTCCATAATCACATGATCATTCTTCTCACACGAAACATTTGAACACCAACGGAAGTTCTGTCCAGGCACTCACCATTTATACAATTTGTAAGCGACACTACTGCCATCTGTATATTTGCGTATTGCTATCCCATGACTTTTGTCATTTCAGTGTATTTTGATATAATGTATGTTTGATAAAATTACGACAGTTTCATTGACCGCCATGAATATTCTGAATAATGTTCGACGGAGTATTTTTAACACTCTCGAACAGAGTTTAAAAGTTTTCTTTCAGTTGGTTTGTCAGTTTTTGATAAATTTTGTTTAGTGTCATCAAAACATTTTTAGTATTGCATATAAAGAATACGTAGATTAATAATTCATTCAGAGGGGTACATTTAAAGAATATATTACTTTATTAAATAGCCATTATCTGCTAATGAATAAAGCAACAATTCCTATGAAATTTTTGTGCCACAAAAATATGGCAGAGCTGGCAACTATGTATATTTTCATTAAATAGAGGTCTCTTCCGTTATGTGTTTTCATTCATCCTTGTCTGTGGGTAAAGGGCCTTGTATGTCCATTGAGGGATACCTGCGGTAGTGTAGCTACTGCTGGACCATTTAACCCCATGGGTACGAGCGATACGTATACGAGCAGCGAAAACGTTTAGGAACCCCTGTTTATCCCCACCAGTAAAATTATACGGAAAAATTCGTCTTATTTAATCGGAGGTTTTTCTCAATTTAATGAAGCACAAATTTCTGTTTTTTAAAAAACGGAGAGGAAATATTAAAAATTTCTTTAACCCTTTAACAATCATAGCATTTTCATTGCTGAGATGTCGAAATAAATGAATGACACCGGAAATTAAGAACAAATATATTTCTAAATAAGAAAACGTGATTTTTCACATACAAAATAAAAGGGATATTTTTAGATGAAAATACCTGTGTCAGTGCTGCGTATCGGAATTAAAATTTTGTGGTTTCGTGGCGAAACCAATGAACGTTAAAGGATTAGATCAGGAGCAGGAAGTCAGATCAGGAGCATAAGCTAGTTTTAAATAAAAGATACTATAAGATATGCAAGAACAATTGAATTTCTTTACTTTATGAAGACCTTTTTGCACCTGAAAGCTAAATTATCATGTCCATTTAGCCGTATCGTTATTATTGAAATATATTCTCAGTTTAATCCGGGAGAACACGCGCTTACCCAGGGTAGAAATGGTTTTAACTTTGTCACCAATAAAATCAAATTATAACACTTACTTTATTTAGGCGGAGACAATCCTTACAAATTTTGGGATAAAATAAGTTGAATATTACTTTTAAAAGATAAGTGGTTACAATTGCAAAAATCATACCCACTCCGGGTCAAAAAGACCCGGCCTGTATACTCCCGAGTTAATAATTAACCATTGGTAAAAATTTAAATACCATACATAACAGACCAATATTTATTTCAAACATTCTTTTCAATAAATTAAAACCAGAAAGAATAAACAATTTAAGTAAAATGTAATATGTTGAACGCGGGATTCTAATAACTCTGAAGCTTTTAGATACTTATACAAGTGACTGGGCAGTTTTAATGTATAAACTCCTTAGATAAATAAATAATAATAAAATAGTCAATATATATATCCAGTATCCCGTGCAAATGAAGTAGCAAATCCTTATTAGTGGACGTTTTGGAAAGCGGTATGATCAACCCAAAATGCCAAAATGTCTGTTTTTCAGGTAAAAGAAAAACTATCAAAGATCGCCATAATTAAGATCAAATTTTCAATATTATTAAAAAAAATACAATTAGTTATCTTGTAATGTGGTTTTCTCTAAGAGACTTGTCAATAATTATTTAGTTAAAAAAGAAAAATAAAAAAGGTATACAAATTGTCTGTGTATATTTCAAAATTTATACAAAATTTAGATCAGGAGTGCTTTCTTCACGGTAAAATTTGCAAAGTTTTTTTTTAACCTTATCGAATGAAAATTACCTGTTATAAAAAAATGAAGAAATTAACTGTAAGATATTAGTGGTGTCCAAAACATTTTGATTTAAGAAGGCGATCTGAAAACACTAGTGGCGAATGAGAATCACCTCTGGCATGCAAAGGTTTAAAGTAGGTATTTCTCCTCATTTTTTTCTGTTTTCGAATTAACAGTATTATCGGGTAATATTTATTTATTTTGTTCTGTTGTGACATACAGAAAATTTAAAATTTTTGTTTATTGATGAAAATAAATATTTAATGATAATTCTGGTCACAGTTTTGCTTTAAAATGCATGCCGCATGTTTTACTAAGAATTATTAATATTTTTTTCTTGTTGTTTAACCCTCAGCACTCCGGTGCTTCTTACGCAAATTGTATTCCATTAGCGCAAATTTTTAAAAAGAATTTTCCTTGAAGTAGACAATTTCAAAAATTCTGGTGCCAAAAACAAATTTTGGAAGGAAAGATGATGTCTCCGCAGCGGAGACAAGGGAGTGCCAAGGGTTAATAATGGGATAAATTATTTAATATTAATTATATTATAGCGTGATTAAATAAGATATTATGTACATTAAATAAAAGAATATAACTATGATTAAATAATATAAAATATATTGCACAAAATTACTGGTAACAAAAGCTGGCAGCCTTGCAAGCTTTACAGTGTTACGTTTCCAATTCAATAGAAAACCTTCACTCATAATATTATTAAGTTTTATTTAATTTTTGTTTTAATTATGTTATTTGGTCCATGTGGAGTAAAAGTAAGACGCCGAAAAAGACAATGGCGGAAAAATATAAACCGGAAAACATCATTTTTTACAAATAATATTTTTTTTATTTGTAAGTTCTTTTCCAAAAAATTATTAAGTAAATATCAATATATCTATAAAAAATATTCTTTCATTATGTATCTCCTTCGAATTGTTTCCATTTTAGGAAGATTTAATCTTTAGCCGTAAAGTGTTATTAGCTTTATAAATCATTAATTATGTCGAAAGATAAATCACGGACTAAACTTATTAAATTACTTATACTCAAATATTTGCAATGAATTTCCATTAAGTATGTAATCCAATAGATTGAATAGAGTGATTAATGAAAATGAAAGCATTAAACTCAAATTCTAATACTCTTAGATAATTTCAAACCCTCAACTCTTGTAAGAAATTTTATAAATGATTAAGCAAACAAATTCCAATGATATGTTAACGTATTTTGTTAATTAAGAGTGCTTTAAATAAATTTAATTATGATTCCGATTAATGAGCTATTTATATTTTAAAAAAACATCATTAGAAAGGACATCTAATTTGTCATGAATCGAACGGATATGTGCATGTAATAATAATAATTTTTCAACTAAATTTCTATTTGATTAAGTTTAGATACTTGATTTAGTGAATGATGCATTACGTAATAATGGTTTAGATTAGGGGTTTCCAAGCTTTTATACTAACGTAGCACTAAATATAAGTTCATACTTCCGTATACCATCAGAAAAAACTTTCAAATCTTATACAGAAATCGATTATACATGTAACATTTTCAGTTGATAAATATTCATGCACTTAAATAGGGAGCATAAATACTCTTTGTTAAACATGAAAAAAAAGAAATCAGGGAGGACAAAAGGTCGATTCGGCCTCTACCGAAGCGTTCATTCCATTTATCTAAAATTGTAATCAAAATTACATAAAAATGAGAGAAAGCAAAAGACTGTCAGAGCAATAATAATAGAGAGTAGGAAACACTAAGCCTGTGAACTGACGAATTAATAAAGAGGAGTGGGGTATTGAGTTGTTGTTTTTATTGTTTCACATGCTGTATTTTTAAGTACCAGTATCGAACTTTCGCGTACCAATAAACAACGCGTTACATGCCAGTAAATAGCAAGTAACATACTAATACTGGTACGCGTACCATATTTTGTGAACCCCTGATTTAGATGAATTGTTCCAAAATCCATTTAAAAGTAAATTCATTTTTACACTTGCCTGTTTTTAACTTGAGACGGATTGACGATTCTGTGGACATCCTGTATTTTTAACCCCTTAACATTGTTAACAGTTAAAAAATTATCCAAGTGTTTGAAAAATATTACTAACTAAATTTACTATCAACATGTTAGATTATTTATTTAAGTTTTTCCGCGGCAATACATATTCAACTTATTTTAGGAAAACTTTACTGGTTTAAATCGAAATATTTTTCGGTAGAGGTCAAAATATCGCTGATACGACAGTTCTAGCGTGAACTGATTTGCTGGAATATGTTGCTTTCTCTTATAGTAAAAGTGTTTTTATGCGACTAATTTGTAGCTGTAAATTTATCGGTTGTCAGATATTTTTCGTTTAAGTACGGCAAATAATTTAATATAGAAAAAGTGGCGATGAGCCTCTATTTTTAATTTATGTTGCGAAGCAAAAAAATTAACAGATTAAGGGGTTAAAATATTGCATTAGATGAGTGCTTCCCAACCTTTTTTCTTTCGCATACCCCTTTATTAAACTTTTTGTTTTTGAATAACCATAATTCTTATGAATATGCATCTAGTCCAGGGCCCGATCAAGCTAATGTTGAGCCCCCCTACCTACCTATTCTCGGCGACATTTTCACACAAAAAAGAAGATTTAGTTGACAAAGTTTGGGTAAAAAGTGCCTAGGTTAAAAACTTTTAAAAATTTTATTGAGTAATTCAGAATATTAAATTTTTACATTTCACATTTTATAAATCAATATTATTTGAAAAGTATCTGCCTATAGAAAAAAAAAGTCTGCCACATAATTTGCGGGTCCCTGAAATTGGTGGGCCCAGGGCCAAGGGCACGCAGGCCCGTGCATTAATCAGGCCCTGATCTAGTCACCTCCTCTACACTAAGCTAGATTACGCATAGACATTTTTTTCATCAGTAAGCTTCTCACAGCCATTTAATAAATCGATATAAATTACTTTGTCATTCCTAACATTTTTCTCATACTATTAACCATCTTTTTGATTTTCGTCTTTACCTATGACATTTTCACACACTGCAACCAGGCCCGCCAGGTACCGGTATCGCTAAAATAGGGTTTTCAGGTGGTTTCTACCTAAGGCTTGGGAGACCAACTGTGTTTTAATATGCGAATCGAGATTTAGAAGAGATTTAGAATTTCATTCATGAACTCGATGAGGTGATAATCTATGCTGATTTCTCCCCGTCTATTATTCTACATGAAAAACGACTAAAGACCCGACTAAAGACCTTATTGTCTTCCGCTCCTTAGAGCGGAAGATAAAAGGCCTCTACATTTCTGGACTTACATATATTAAATTTCGAATTATACATTTTTCTATTTTAGCTCTATCTTAAAATGTTTCTAGGAAAAAATGGCAGAAACTTTAATCGTGCCTATAATAACAAGAAGAACGAATAAATAAATAAACATAGAAATCAGAGACATTGATAAGTTTCTTTTAGGATGTGAAAATGTTCTTCGACTTATTTTCAAGGCGTGAGTTTAGTTTTATAGAAAAAAACAAAAGCGTGATAGTGACCAATCCATATGGTGGTTTCAGAGTGAAAGGGATAAACTGAAAGTGCTTTCATAGATGAAAATTATTCTGCATAGATCTATTCATTTTTCAGCACTACTCATTCTCATTAATTTTCCTAAGGAAATTGAAAATAAAATCCTAAGATTTAAAAAATCAAGAATGATAAATTAAGCCTTTTTATTCCTCGTATAAAACAGCCAATTGCCAACAAAAAGAAAAAAAAAATGTGAGCTATCATGCATATATGCCTTCAAAAAAGTCGGGAGATATGTGGAAGCTTTTATTTTTCTGTTACTTATTGATTATAAAAAAGAGCTATTTCCAATTATTGCAACATTTAAATATCACTATTTCACTTTAAAATAATAACTACAGATCGTAAAAATATGCATGATTACATTTTCAAAATATGTTTTTGGTTTTTAATATGTTTTCACAGATTCGGAAAATATCTCTGATGCAAATATTAATGATTTTGCAGAAAATATTCTTTATAATTTAATTTTACTTCTAAAAAGTCTAGAAATAGGCAATTTTCAAAAGGGCGCCAAGAAATTCTTGAAAGGGCGCCGCGTTGGACAGTCCTGGCTTAAACAATAGTGAAGGGGTGAAACAAATAATAATTTACCTTCTGTTTTCTAAATAACCTTTTAAAGAAGTATTTTAGGTCCAATTATATTATATTAAATGAAAACGAAATGTTATTTTTTGTATTCAGTTTACAGGGTTCGTACGGGTCCTTGAATTTCCAGACAAAGAAATTCTTTGGCACTAGCATTTTCTTACAGAAAATGTCTTCTTTGAAAAGGCAATATTTCGCGCATTTAAGCTAGATTTATTTTTTAAAAATAAAATACAGGGTTATTACGAAAGATTCATCGGATTTCTAAAGCGTTTATTTCGGAACATAATTGGATTACATCAATGAGTTATACATGAAAATTGGCGGAAGTTATTCAAGATTGACGTCCATACTGCAGATGTTCAATATGTGATCCTTGAGTGATACGGCAGAAGGTGATAATCCAGTTCGCTCCTTACATTAGCATGATCGCCTGGATGGTTGCAAATGCACTCGTGATGCGGTTCAGCAACTCAGTCAAAATGACATCAGTCAAAGTGGCCAATCCATCATTGTATGTTAGTAGTTTGAATTTCTACGACTTACGGAATGCTCTCTGAACGCTTATAAGTGATTCACACTTAGAAAATTTTATTACAAAAAGCGCTTTCTCCTACCAGTCGCCATTTTCAATATGACGTTCGCGCAGCAACGATGGCAACCACACGCGCATAAAACATACGCAGCTGAAAACTGTAGTTAATGCCCTCTCGTTTGTCGAGTTGTCTTTGAAATATATACTTTTCCTAGTTCACACGGAGTAACGCATCAAAACCCGATGATTCATTTGTAATAACCCTGTACTGATATTTGGCTATGAAAATAGCTTTACCCGTACGAACCCTGGTTTAAAAAAAATATGATTTTTCAGTATTTTTTAAAATTAAAAATTCACATGATTTGAAAATATAATATTTCTTTTATTAAATATGCTATAAATAAAGTCTTTTGTTTCCATCTAAAAATTCGCAGGATATTTATCTTTCTTTACATGATGAATGTAAAATGCCCTAAATCTACGTGCATAATTCCTTTATTAATCATTTTTTTTAAATATAAAAAATAAAGAAGGAGAAAATTAACTATAATTATTCAGGGTGGCGAGTGAACAGGAAAAATATAGTCAAAATGAGTGTGAAATATCACTATTTTGTTAAAGATAAATTCATCTTGTTTAATCCCTTTAAATCATTTCAAGTACTCTCGATAAGAAAATACGGTACTACGAGGTTATCCCGTCGACCAAAAAATTATCGCCAAATTATAAGATTAAAAAATGCTAATAATGGATGATCGTGAATGTCACATTCAATGACATTAAATACGATTCATGTCTTTAAAATGTCATTAAGTGATTTTTATTTCGACTTTTTATTAATATTTTAGTTAGTTATTTAAAATAACAACTATGTCAGTATGTATAATTTGGCTATTCGTTTGGTGATTTGTATAATTTGGCGAAAATGGTCGACGGGATAACCGTAATTTGCAGCGTATAATCCGCAGATCAAACAATCATTTTTCGACCCAGAAATTTTTTTGAAATAAAATTGAACTTTTTGAAATCTTGTCAAATGTTTGTCTTTAATTACTCAGTAAGATTTCTGGGTCGAAAAAGAATTGTTTGATCCGCTGATTATATGCCGGAAATTACGACAAATACAAATCACGATTAACACATTCACGTCGATATGTTATTGAAATATTGATTTTAAAAGAGTAGAAGCTTCTTCTAAATTTATTTTTAAATTCGTTTCCTAAATATATTTCTCAAGCTTATTCACTAGTAAATGCATTTCAGTGAACGAATTCAGTGTAAAATGTCTCACATCTTAAAAAATACAGGCAAGATTATTTAAATGTTCGTATTGTGAGATAGAAGTCATGTCCTTAGCCAATGATGTTATTAAAATAAAATGTAGGTTTCTCTTTCTAGTTTATAATCTCTTAATATTTGCGTTCTTTATCATCAAAAGTTTTTATGCCACATTACTATGCAAATTTCTTTAAAATATTCTAAATTCAAGCTTATGTTTTAGAAATACTTCTAAAAGACTATTTTTTAAAGGTGGAAGTGCATTATCTCTTGACACAACTTTACAAACATTTTTATTTTCATTTTTAAAATGAGTATGGATTTTAAGATAAAAACACTCTGATTAGTAAATTACTATCAATAAAAATCAATAAAAATCTAAAACTGCTATTTTCTATATACTACTGATAATTAAGTTATGACCAACATTTTGTGCAATTTATCTCCTTTAAATGCGCCGAAAATATGCAGTAGAATAATGATGCAATATGCACTATATAGCCGAAGATGACCGGCGACTTGAGATTTTATGCATTATCTTAAATATCTAGAAAAAAGCATCGGGAATTATAGTGAAACTCAAACTAATAAATGAAAAAGTACAGGTCATGCATGTCCGTGAATTTTTTTCCCTCGAAACTCCATAGGGGAATGTCAACAAATTGAAAATGAACGAATATCTTTTAGATAAACCGGTCTAAACAAATGTAGCAAAAGCGTTCAAACTGTAGCTTTTGCTACATTGGCTTATTGCAATAAACTGTGTTCATTTTTATGTGGATAGCACGTATACACGTAAAAAATTAATTTTTTTATAAAAGCAGTCCTAAGTTTTTTGCTTATAATATTAAAGCATGCATTTATATTAATTGGTACTGAAATTAGAAACATCCATGAAATCTCTGAAATAAAGATTAGTTTCCCAACGTTTCAACTATACAGTACTATTCATTTATTTCAATATCGATACTCATATTATTAGAAATGTCTGGCAAATCGCTGAAATAAAGTAATAATAATAAACTAATTCTTCCGTATAGTTTTCTTAACACAACAGACATTTAATGAACATATCTTTCATAAACTTCTGCAACGATGGAAAAACTCATAAAAATTTAAAAGCAGGAAAATCAACTTAAATTTTATTTATTTTTAATATTTACACCATCAATCGAAGCATATGTTTGCTTTAAATTTTTAGACTAATCAAAGAATTACTATCTTTACGGCTGAATTTTATGTTTTTGGTTCAGTTTTTTTATGATATTCAATTTGAGAGTTTTAAACACTAAGACAATAATAATTCATAGCGTATGCGCTAAAAATGTAAGTACAACACATGAAATGACCTTTACCAAGACGCTTGGAGGGACATTTACCCTTTTTAGAATAAAAAACAATAGTCAAAAGCTTTAATTTTGTTTTATTATTTTTATTAAAATATCGTTTATATCAATTAAGGAGGGGGGCATGAGCCCACCGTTCCCCCTGTTTATACTTATTCAATGAACACCTAATAACAGCCACGGAATCGCCACATCAGAACGATCCTATATTTAAATTTTGAACGAAAACTGTTAATTCTGCATGAAAATCTCGTTTTTATCAATTAAGGGGAGGGGCATGAGCCCCCGTTCCCCCTCTTATACTTATCGAATGAACTCCAAAAACTAATCAGGGAAGCGCCTTATCAGGATATACCTATATTCAAAATTTCAAGTGGAACCGATATTTTTATCATGAGTTATCGCGTTACGCACGAACGCACGTACATACAGAACGGACGGGTACATAAGCTCTCAGGCTATGATAGCCTGTGAGCTAAAAAATATAATTGTCCTTTAACCCTTTCGAATAGCTGCCGACTCTTCCGACTTTTTTGGCCCGGAAAAATTTAATAGAAATTTTTGCCTTATTTAATCATCCGACTTCGGCGATTTGAAATGGTAAAATTTACCAAAAATTTTTTCCATGCTTAAAAAGCGGAGGATGTTGGCAGCTATGCTTTCGGGTCCTGGCGTACACTTAATAGTACATGTTTTTTAACTAATTATTATTTTATTTTACGAAATGCTTTTCGTAGTATTTACATGTAGTAATGTTACTATTAGGGATGAGATTTCCGCGTTTTTGGACACCGGTATTTTGTTAGAAAATATATTATTTCATTTAATCTGAACATTTTTGCGATTTAACTCAACAACATTTTATCTAAGGTAATACTGGTGTGAAAAAACGCGGAAATCTCATCCCTATACTATGTATCTATGCATTTACTACATGATTTCATTTTTTTAGGCATTTGTAATAACAATAATAATAACTATTTAATTGATTCTCTTTGCAACTTTTGTGATTCCTTTTTTCTAAACATATGTTTCCCTCTTTGAATTCAAAATAAAAATAACTTTTCTGAAAGAATCCAATATAATAAAGTGCAAAAAATATTAAAAAGTTGTAATATAAGTTAAATCTTATTGTAATACAATATTTTTCTAAACAACTTTAAAAGTTTTCCCTTTGTCTATTTTCATATGAATATTGATTGAACAGTAAGCAAAACAACAACATTCGTTGCCTTTCAGACAATATTTATTAAACACTATTTAATCTATTTGGACATCTAGTATTAATATTATTATAATAAAAGTAAATTTTAGTTAGTTTACTTTAAAGTAAGTTAGGTTACTTTAAAGTAATTTAAGTGGCATTTAATAAATTTTCAAGTTTGATATTAGATTTATTGGGACAAAAATATTTATTTTACCGAATCAGTCAAATATTAAAAAAAATATATCCATATATTTTCGTTTCTTATTACACCTATTCTTAAGAAAGTATTTTTTCGACAGATTAGCAAAATATAACTGCTGACATAACGCCTTTTCCTAAAGCAAACATAGCTCCATTTAAGTATTTTAATTGAAAGGGAAAATAAAAAGTGGTACACACTTGAAAATCGGTTGGGAAAATATTTATCTAATTTTTAGTGAAAATTTAAACTCTGAGTAAAGTTTAATTACAGTCTGTGAAAAGTTTTTTAATGTTTATTCCGTAATGAATATCCAATGCTAAATTATTGCTTACACTTATTCACAAAAAAGCTATTCAATGATCACAAAAAAGAAAGAAAATGTTATAACAACACGAATGGAAGTTATCATTTAGCTATTCAATAATAATGAAATAAATATTACTTTTTAAAATTACGTGAGTCATAAGTTATTTCAGAATATTATTTAGCATTTTATAAAAATGTGTGTGGTGAAATATTAAAACGTTGTATTGCTAACTGACATATATTAGCAAATAATACGTTATAAAATGAGGTACAAGTATTTTTAGGAAAGAGATATGAAAAATATATATTTATGTTTAAATATCTTTTAAATTAGGTTACTTCAAAATAATTTAGAATTTCTGTAAGAAATTTGAAAAATTTCTATATGATTTAATAAGAACAACTATATTTGTTTTATTGGACCCGTAAAATAACTTTAGTAAAAAACAAAATACGTATATTGTCATTCCTTCTTACATCTAATCTTGAAAAAAAAATGTTTTATCAACAGCGAAGCAAAATAAATCTGCTGACATAATGCCTTTGCTTGAAGCCAACATTTCTCTATTTGTTTAATTGAAAAGGAAAATAAAAATGCTACACACTTCAAAACCCGTCAGGAAAATATTTTTCGAGTTCTTATAAAGAATTTAAAGTTTGAATAAATTTGATATTTTGCAGTCTTTGACCTTGTTTTTTTTATATTTATATTCCCTATTGAATATTCTATTCTGAATTATTGCTTACATTTATTCACAAAAAGCAATACAATGTTCACAAAAAGAAAGAAAATGCGACAAAAACAAGAATGAGAGATAGCATTTAACAACTCAATAATAATGAAACAAACTTTTAAATACTTTTTAAAGATAAATGAATCATAAATTATTTGAGAAAATAATTTGGCCTTTTTCAGAAATATATTTCGATAAAATATTTAAAACTTTTTATCGCTAACCAACGTATGTCAGCAAATAATGCGTTAAAAAAGTACAAGAATCTCAAGAAGAAAAAAAAACATGAAAAATATAAATAAACATCTTTAAATCAGCCTATTTCAAAATATTTCTACATGATTTATTGAGACAAACATACTTATTTTGCCCATTCAGTAAAATAAATTATAATAAATAAGCTTTACATTCCTTCCTACACCAACTCTTAAAAAAAAGTGTTTTATGAACAGAGGAGAAAAATAAATCTGCTGACAAAACGCCTTTTCATAAAGAGAATATTTCTCTAAGTATTTTAATTGAAAAGGAAAATTTAAATATAGAAATGGCACATACTTAAAAATAAGTTAAGAAAATATTTACCTAATTTTTAATGAAAGTTTAAACTTTGAGTAAAGTTTAATACTTTACAGTCTTTGAAAAGTATTTTTTTAAATATTTATATCCCATAATGAAAATTCAATGCTGATCTAATGCTCATATTTTTTCACATGTAAGCAATTAGATACTCACAGTAAAAGAAAAAAAAATGTTATGATTTAACTATTCGATATTTATGAAAGAAATATTACTTTCTAAAATTAAATGACTGATAAATTATTTGAGAAAAATATTTAGCCATTTTTAGAAATGTGTATTGATAAAATATTTAAAAGTTTTTATCACTAATCGGAATATGTCAGCAAATAATGCGTTAAAAAAGTACAAGAATTTGGAATAAAGAGATATGAAAAGATATGTATGTTTAACAGGGTTCGCACAGATCTACCACCAAAATTTTATAGTATTTTCAATGTATTTCACTGCAGAAAAATAGTGTGTAAATTTCAAATAGAGGCGGTGTTTGCGACTTCTGTTTCTTAAGAATTATATGTAAATTTTCCTATCATTAATAGTGGTGCCGGAGTCCTTACAAAATATAAGGAGTGTGCGAACCCTGTTTAAATATCCTTTTAGTTAAGCAACTTCAAAATAATTTAGAGTTTATGTAATAAATTTCTAAAATTTTTATTTGATTTATTAAGACAATCATATTTATTTTATCGAAACAGTAATTTTTTTTAAAAATAGCTTTACATTCCTTCCTACACCAACTCTTAAAAAATGTGTTTTATGAACAGAGGAGCAAAATAAATCTGCTGACATAACGCCTTTTCTTAACCCATTAACGTTCATTGGTTTCGCCACGAAACTACAAAATTTTAATTCCGATACGCAACTCTGACACCGGTATTTTTATCTAAAAATATCCCTTTTATTATGTATGTGAAAAAGTCACGTTTTCTTATTTACAAATATATCTGTTCTTAATTACCGGTGTCATTCATTTATTTCGACATCTTAGCAATGAAAATGCTTTGATCGTTAAAGGGTTAAGGCAAACATAACTCCATTTAAGTATTTTAACTGAAAGGGAAAATAAAAACTGCATACGCTTTAAAATACGTTATGAAGATATTTATTGAATTCTTATAAAAAAATTAAACTTTAAATAAAATTTCACATTTGCAGTCTTTGATCTCGTTTTTTTATGTTTATATTTCCTTTTGAAGATTCATTGCTGAATAATTGATTTCTTTTATTCACAAAAAAGCAATTCAATATTCACACGCACACATAAAATTGATAAAATAAAGAATGGAAGTTATCATTTAACTATTTATTAATAATGAAGGAATATTAGTTTTTAAAGTTAAATGACTCATAAATAATTTCAAGAAATTATTTATCCTTATTTAGAATTTGAAATAATATTGTTTTGATATAGTATTTAAAACCTTTTATCTCTAACTGATATATATCACCAAATAATGCACAAAAAATACGATACAAGATTTTCTAGGAAAGAGATATGAAAAAAATACTTAAATATCCTTTAAATTAGACTATTTCAGAATAATTTAAAATTTATGTAATAAATTTCTAAAATTTCTACGTGATTTATTAACCCCTTAACTTTCACTTTCTTTTCCGTTCAATAAATTGAAAATAACGGATTCTCACCGCAATTTTTTAAAGAAAATATTCGTAACATTTAGTCTAACCATTTCGGCCTTTAAATAGTATGAAATTAATCTTTTAAAAAATTGTGGTGTCAAAAAGGTTTAAATGATGAATTAAGCAATTTCGTCTTGTCCGAACGGCGTACGGGCAAATTAGTTAAGGGTTTAAGACTAACATATTTATTTTAACTAGGCTAATTCCATGGGTTCTGTAGTGTAAGTCACACAACTTATTAATTGATATACTTGTTAGCCTCCGTTATTTTCGAAGTCTGCTTGCCTTATTCAATTAATGAGAATGTGCCAATAAAATTAATCACATTTTTTTTTCGTTCTATAATACTGGTAGCCAAAAATCATAGCCTGTGACTTACAGTACAAGTACTCATGGAAATAGCCACTAATCAGTATAATAAATTTTGAAAAAAGTATCCGTATATTTCTATTTCTTCTTACATCCATTCTTAAAAAAAGCTGATTTATCGACAAAGCAGCAAAATAAATCTGCTGATGTAACCCCTTTTCTTAAAGCAAACATCGCTCCATTTAAGTATTTTAATTGAAAGTGAAAATAAAAATTGTAAACACTTGAAAATTGGTTAGGAAAATATTTATTGAGCTCTTATAAAAAACGTAAACTTTGAGTAAAATTTTAAATTTGCAGTCTTTGTTCTAGTTTTTTTTTTAATTTATAGTCCCTATTCAATATTCAATGCTGAATTATTGTTCATATTCATTCGAAAAATAGCAATTTAAACTTCATAAAAAAAGAAAGAAAATGTGATAAAATCAAGAATGGAAGTTTAACAATTCAACAATAAAAAAAGGAATATTACATTTTACAGTTAAATGATTCATAATTCCATTGAGAAATTTTTTATCCTTTTTCAGAAATGTGTTTTGATAAAATATTTAATTTTTTTTATTTCTCACCGACATATATAACCAAATATATTTTGTAAAATAAGATACAAGATTTTCTAGAAAAGGAAAAAAAAACAATATATTTAAATATTCTGTAAAGTCTTTTAAAAACTGACTACTTCAAAATAATTTAGAATTTTCGTAATAAATTTCTAAAATTTCTATATGATTTATTAAGGCAAGCATATTTGTTTTATCGAATCATTAAAGTAATTTAGAAAAAAGTATCCATATATATTTTTCCTCCTTACTCTTGAAAAAAGTGTTATAGCAACAAAGGAAAAAAAAAAATCTGCTGACATAACGCCTTTTTTTAAAGCAAATATTTCTCTAAGTATTTAAATTGAAACAAAAAATAAAAATGGTACACACTAGAAGATGGTTGGGAAAATACTTATTTTGCTATTATTGAAAATTTAAACTTTGATTAAAATTTGATAATTTGCAGTCGTTGACCTGTTTTTTTTTTATGTTTATATTCCTTACTTAACCACTTAACCCTTTCCGGCAAACTGTGCTAGGTCTGGGATACCTAATTTTAATTTCAAACTTGCAAACGGCACCGGTAATATTTTAGTAAAATTTTGCTTTTACTATAAAAGCTTAAATTAAGAAATTCAAAAAAGTATTTAAAAAATTCGTTTGTGAATTCCTGTGTCAGTCGAAAATTTCTCATGTCAGTACAGATTTTGCCTGTGCCGGAAAGGGTTAAGGTGAGACCCGAACCCCATTTTCGGCTAAAAATCATCAAAAGTTCAAAAAAAAATATATCTGAGAAAACGATAAAATACATATTTGCGAATATCCATGCAAAATTTCAGAACTCGGGGACACTTGGAACAGGTAGCAACTGAGCTTTTTTTAATTGCAGTCACTAGAGTTTGAAGGACTTAGCGACCATTTAAAATGTGTTTTCCTACAAATATCTTTTTCCATATTTTGCCTAAGTTGAAAGTACTAAGGCTCAATGGTAAAATGGTTTAGAAACAAAGTGTTTGTTTTTAGAATCTTTAAAAAAATTGCAACAAAAGTAAGGAGAGATATTTTTTTTAACTATTTCTGAAAATTTTACATAAATTGGTAAACATGAAAATTATAACGAATTTAAGGAAATTTATCATGCGTAATTTCTTTCCTTTTTTTTTGCTGATTTAAATAGAAAATTAAAAATATCTCTCCCTAGGTTGTTTCCATGTGCTATGACACTATTTAAGAAATTTTAGTAAAACCAAAATATTGAAAATTGTATGAGGAGTAGTAATTTTAAAAAAGTGTATTTTTCCCCCCAAAAAATACTAAAAATCGACGTAAAAAATATACTTTTTAATAAAAAGTGAATTTTTTGCTAATTATTCCTGACAAAAAGATTCTTAAATAGTACACCAAAATTCATTACTTTAAAATCAATAATAAAAATTTTGGGTTTTTTCTTACGGGTCTCCCTTAATGATCGCATTAAATTACGGTTTAAAAATTCAAATTCATTATTCCCACCACATTTTTGATAAAAAAAAATATATTTATCTTATTTAATGACAAGTAAAGTTATACCAAAATGAAACCAATTACACTATTTTATAAAACTGGTGGGAATCACATAATTCTGAATAAAAGCAGTGAAACTTGCAGCCCGTGAATGTCTTGGGTGCGAAGATTACGTGGTTAACATTCAAAGTTCAATTATTGATTATACATAGCTGCTAACTTTCAACTAATCTTCCGTTTAGTTTGATCTAGGTTAACGTCATTTCAAACCAGAAAATATATTTCATGAATAATAATTTATTTAATTTCAAGATTCTCAGTGGAGCATACTTAATTTCATTTCTTTGAAAATTTTCTGGTTCGAAACATATTAAACCAGGGTCAAATTAGCGCACATATTACGGATAATCTATGTCAGGTTGGCAACTATGGATTATATTTATTCGGTAGAAGGAATTTATTATTCACAAAACATGAAAGAAAATGTGTTGACATAAAAAAACAATTAAGAAAAATCATGCGTTAAGCATAGATTATGAAGCACTTTCCAACACTTAATGAAACCTTTAGCAAAACTTTGTTATTTAGGGAAATAATAGTGTAAAGCCAAATATACCCAAACATGTATTTCAGTACTTTTGAACAGCCCTGTATTTCATATGTCCGTTGATGTAATAGCAAAATTTCGTTTAGCAAGAAAATACCCAGTAGCTTGAAATTTCTTTTTCAGCAATTCATACTTTTTGATGGAAACATACTTGAATACTTTTGTTCAGCCCTGTAGTTTACATTGTACCTTTATTATACGTCAGCATTAGGCTAAAATTTATTGTAAACTAAAACACTTTTAAAAACACTAAAATCACATTCTCATAAATTATCATTCATAGGCGTCCATGTACCGAATTCTTTGCGTGGCCCTGTATATCCTTTTATCTATATTCTGCAAACATTTCTCAGTAAATTGAATGAAGCTCAGCGTAAAAATACATAGCTTATTTAAGAACCACTTTTAAATAATTTACGCTCATATTCAGTAACGTTGGTGAGCTCTTTTGGGTAGCCCTGTATATCAACTATAACATTTATACACACCATATAATGTGCATATATTTAGCGAAATATAAACGCGCATATCATAATTAAAATGCATTTCATCCTTCCATCAGCCATCATCGGACACATATAAGGTACATCGGAAAGAATATACTATTTGAAATCTTTTGTATAGCCCTGTAAATGCTATGTACTTCATATTATGCAACACAGTATCGTATAATTTATATTAAGCTTCAATGACATATATTAATTTTATAATACATGAAAAAGCTTAATATATTTAAAATATGTCACACACAATTCCCCTTTTACCATTGCCTAATGGAATTCTTTTGTGTGGCCCTGTAAATGAATAATAGCTGCATTTTCACCTTATATTTTATAGAATGCAGATTTTAATTTGTTTGACAGGATATAACATCTTTAAAATTCCTTTGAAACGATTTTTTCCCATAGGCCGCAATGTAATGGAAAACTTTTGATTCGCCCTGTTGATAAACTAATCATGGTAGAAACTACATTTTCGATAAGACTTGTGCTGGGGTAAACGTCAATAACATCCTAAAATTTCATGGCAATCCGAGTATATTAACGATTTTTCCCCATAGGCCGAAATTTAATGGGAAAATTTGATTATCTCTGTAGATAAACTAATCATGGTAGATACTTCATTTTCAATAGGTTTCGTGCTTGGGTAAGCGTCAATACTGTCCAAAAATTTCATGACGATCCGAGTATATTTACGAGAGTTAGAGCGCGGCCAAACGGCCAAACGGCCATACGGACAGACGGCCATACGGCCATACGGACAGACGGACAGACGGCCATACGGCCATACGGACAGACGGACAGACAAACCGAATGCATAAGCACTTTTTAACTTTGTTGGAAAGTGCTAACAAGTTATCATTTAACCTTTAAATGCATAGGATAGAACGCGTTTCAAAAATTTCGCAATTCAAAGAATCAGAATTCATACCAGAAAAATCTAAATAGTAAAATTTTCTTTATTTAGGTAATGGTTTGTCATTAAATAAAGTGAAAATTGCTCTTTTAAATTTCTGGTGAGAATACGGAATATGTGAATAAAACCCCCCAATAAGTCGAGAACACGTATGGTATCGAAAATGGTATAATATGCATTTAAGGGTTAAACAAGTCGGAAATTGAACGCCATACGTGGCGAATGAGGGGCGGTTGTACTATAACGAAGTTTTTAAAATGTCCTACACTTCGGGTACAGTACAGTATCCGAAATCTTTTATGTGTCCCTGTAAATACAACATGTTTTCTATTATACAGGAAAGAACTTATAATAAACCTCACATACGTATATTAATTTCATAAAACTTGAAATATTTTAATATTGCTAAAAGACACCTCAAACAATGTCCCCCCCCCCTATGCCATTATGTAATAAAATACATTTGTTTGGCCGTGTAAATTAATTCTTTGCACCACACATTGTACAGAATGTATATTTTTGTATATATTTCATAGATGAATATGAATTTTATTATGTTAAAGAAAGATTATAACATCATTAAAATGCGCATGAAACTATTTTTTTCATTGACCATAACGTAACGGAAAACTTTTGATTGTTCCTGTAATTGATCTAAGCATCCGATTTTCATAAAATTTGAAATGACTCGACAAAAATTATTTAATAATTGTGTATTTTAAATTTCAAGCGATTCGGTAGGGTAAATTTGCATTCTTAACCCTTTGAGCTCTGGAGGGTAAATTTCTTCAAAATTCCAAATGTCACATTGGCACCAGTATTTTGTAAAGACAAAAACCGGTAAACGTTATACGCGAAAAAATGCATTAAACCTTTTTCAAGTAAATTTGGTCGAATTTTGTGGTGTCGTTGTGACATTTCGGAATTAAAATTATGTGGAAGAAAATTCTAAAATCAGAGCTCAAAGGGTTAAATGCTGAGAGACGGACGGACTGAACTACGACTATAGGTGCTACGTATTTACATAATCACGAAAGCATCTAAAATGTGTAATGACGTCATAAGATATTAAACAAGAATTATCTAGTTGCATAACTTTATGTGGAAATAGAAATTGATACAAACTTAATTAGTGTCTCTTACGCTATTAACTCCTTAACTGTGTTGTCTGAACTAGATTCGGAATAGAACACTGTGCTTGCTTTCGTTATTAAACGCGTTTTAATATCACTAATTTGTAATTGTAATTGTAATTTATCTTTATTGATTGCAAGATATCTTTCGATTACATACAGCAAATATTTCAGTATTTTAATAGTAGTGTTCAGCCCCTTTTTTTTAATTTATGTTCTGAAAACACAATGTAACTGTTAAGGGTTTAAGCATGGAACGAGAATCCGTGAGAGACACCAAACATAAATGACCTCACATTAATTTGTATTCATATTGCATAATCGATATGAAATAAACTTAACTGGATGCAACTGTAGCAAAAAGTAATTAACGCAATTTCTTGCCATGCAGAAACTTTATATAATTTTTTACAAAGATTTAAATATTCATTATTGTTACATTTTATTAAAAAGATCAGAATTTCAGAGAATTTTAAGAATTTTATTACTTCAAAACCAGAAAAAATTATGAGGCATGAATTTATAAATAATCAACTTTTATAATCGATGTTACACTTCGGATGTTCCACAGACTTATTCATGTTACAGCTGTTCAAGAAAACAGCTTGTAAATTAGATAGCAGGCGCAGAATTTTAACCGCTCTTTGTTAATATGCAATTTGTGCTCTAGTATCTCAGATTAGTAAATGTCTCATTTTATTTCCTTTTTTAAAGATACATTTTTCGTAGATTAAAGAAAAATAAATAATACAGATGACGTATTCTGGTTGCACTGACGCCAAAAATATAAATCTAAAACCCGTTACATTTGGCCCATGTGTAATCAAGTGCTTTGACGCGTTTTTCTATTGAAATGTGTATTTATTTGTTTCTGCTTTTAAAATAGCTTATTGTTATTCATTATGCATGTATTGACTTTAAATATGATTGAAATGTCGATTAAGAATGAGAATATGTGCAGTCATAGAATGCAGTACGTGTCCTTATCAGTGTTGTAATTGTAAAAATAACAGAGAGTAAGCAGACGGTATACGCTGACGTAATGAATGTTCATGGATAAGGTATAAGCTAATGTTTTAATTGTAAAATAGAGGGTATATGAAGCTTCCTTAAAAAATCCAGAGAGCATACGGCGTATACCCCCGTATTTCATCCACTACATCCCTGGTCCTTATTCAACATCCTTACCTGGGACCGAATAAAAGCATTTAAATTTGAGTGATAACCGAATTCATATTAAAACCGTTGTTACGGCATATTTATCTCCATATATTTCTTTCCTTTATGTTGTTTTACCTATTTTGACAATTTTTAAATGAAGTAATATTTTTATGTTGTAGATGACAATCTGTTTGTAGTTTGATAATTCATCAATCCCTTCTGATGTATAGAGCAATTATCCCTTTTTTAAATGATCATAGAAATTTGTATGCAAAATGTCGTACCAAAACTTTCATTAAATTAATCGCTAAGAAATATTTAGAATATCTTTTGCCCTGAGTATATTACGTGTACAGTATTGGTACACCAGTCTGCGAAAATTGGTATAATATGAACGGATCAGAAAACCTATACTATATAGCCATTACTGATTGGACACTTTCGATATTAGCATTTTTTCGAATATTTAAAAATGCACTTATCAGATTCTCCTGGAATTTCGGGATTAAAAATAATATATTTTATCTGATATTTATGAACGTCGAAATGATAAGAAGGATCAGGATGTCAAAAGAAAAAGAAAAAAATAATAATGGGGATCACCTTCTAAAATAAAATAAATGAAATGATCTATCGATGCAGCATGCAAATAAGTAGACACTGTACAATATTTGTAATTATTTTTGCAAGAATATTTGGCACATTAATGACGATTTCAAAGATAATAATAATAAATCTTGCATGCTTTTTGCTTATAACATGCAGGATTTTCAGTCAAATTTAATACCAGTTTCAGACACATTAGCAAACTGTAGTAAGTACAATACAGTATTCAGTGTAATTGAAATATGTGAAATATTATTAAATTTTGCATAGTTTAATAATAAAATCGCAAATTAAATACAATGGGGAAGGAAGGAACAAACACCTCTCTCTTAACCCCTTGTGGTGCGCTGGTATATCTATGAAACCACTTAATTTTAATTCTTAAGCACTATATTGGCACCGGAATTTCGGTAAAGAAATTTACTGTTTATTGAATGCGTGAAATATAGCTTTTTTCTGATTTATAAGTAAAATTGTTTTCAAATTCCGGTATCAGTCATTAATTTCAACACTTGATCAATAAATTTGTCCTGCGCCGCAATAGGCTAATTTGTTCTTTTGATATGAATTATTCTTTGAAAAAATAAGACTGTAGTACATAGTTTGTGTTAATAGACTTTGAGCTCAGCGCCATCAGATTAATTGGGTAATAATATTTTTACTTATATTGCAGCTATTTGTTATGTTTCACTTATTTTAGAGTCATTTAATTTTAAATTATCTACTCGATGACAAAATAGATATGATTAGATGCCACTATGATCTGATTATTAGTAAGTTTCAATATACAAAAAAATGAAGTTTAGCTAACGGAATCAAGAATTCTTAAAATTAATAATCATCTTAAGAGGAATTCTCCTTCGTGTAAACAAGTTTAAGTTCTAAGATTGCGTTGTGTATAAATGATGCTCCAAAGTAGTTTCAATTATTGTAAGTTATAAATCAATTAATAAGGATAACAAGCAAGAATTCCAGAATTAAAGAAACTAATACTTCGATTACTAAGATAATATTTTTATTTACAAAATTGAACAATTAGTATTTATTAATTTAGATATATTTACCAAACTTAATCATATTACAACAGGATATTCTTATAACAACTTAAAATTACAATTAAATATACTGAAACTCGTGTAGATTAACGAAACTCCCTAGGGGTAGAATTTATAGTATATTCCCCAAAACATAATAAACCACACTTACCCCTATTTCATACCCACATCCCTTTTCTCCCTACATCAACTCCAGCAATATCGTCGTCGGGCACCTCAGATCTGAGCAAATCCTCCATATGAAGCCTTCATTGTCGAGTCCAAACACCGCGGCTGGAATATAGGATCCGACGAAGCTCTCCCAAACGAACTGGCCCTGTCATCCCGTAGAATAAGCGAAGAGCGGGAACCTCCTTTGCCGCCGAAAAACACCGGGGACCTCTCACAGGCTGACCATCTCTTTCATCCGTATCTCGAACATAGCTACTATCAGATGCCAGTCAGTTTTCAAACACAAAGCGGTCTCATCTCTAGCGCGAACAAGACAAAATTACAGTATTATAGTCTTGCAGTAAAATCATAACTTCCGCCAGGACCTCATAATACGAAGATCATACTTTCTCCAACATGAGCTTCATTCGCCCGAAGGAGCGAGACCAAAGGCAAGAGCTGCAGCCGAGAGCTTGCAAGGGAATCTGAAGACTTTTCTTAAAAATCCCCAATCCACTCTGTCAATTTTTTTTTTAATAATTGACCGACGGGAGGTTCCCTTAAACACCCCCTCAACTTTCATTGGCCAAAATGATCAACGCCTTTCTTGATGCAGTGAATTTTTAAGTGACATTGACCATTCTGACCTCCGAAATCCGGGAGTGTTAAAGTCGGCATTCGATGGAAAATAATTGCTCCCTCAGTCACATGCGAGGGATATTCTATGTCAAAACCCCATCCCGTCCTCAATTTTATAGATTCAAAAGTCAAAAGTCGACTCGGAAAAACCTTTGTAACCGTATACTCCATCCGCGCCGACCTTATTTCAAAGCCGCTAAACTCTCATCCTCCCCGAGAAAAATAACAAGCGCTATCTTAACTATCCCCTTTAATGATAAAAAGAGCAGTTGTGCTTATCTTTCTAAATCGCGGTGTATTTACACCGCGAACCTTGAGTTTTAACCTAATATTTTTAATATTATTCTGTTCCTAAAAACCAGTATAAACATACTATAACAATTACTTAAAAAGTTGCTATTATAAATGAAATGGGTACTACTCTGTTATCCCGTCGATCAATTTCTCCAAATTATACAAATCGCCAAACTAATAGCCAAATTATACACATTGACATAAATTTTATTTTAAATAAGGAAAAAACAAATAATTAGTAGAATATTAATAAAAATATTAATAAAAAGTCGAAATAAAAATCACTTTATGACATTTTAAACACGTGAATCACATTTAATGTCATTGAAAGTGACATTCACGATCATTTATTATTGACATTTAATCTTATAGTTTGGCGATAATTTTTTGGTCGACGGGTTAGCCTAGTAGTACCATAAAATGTTTTCACACATTATGTTTTTAGTAAGAATTGTTTAATCCTTTGAGGGACAAAGCACTTCTATTCTTAAAATACTGAAATGATTGAATGGCAGCAGAATTTAAAAACAAATTTATTTCAAAATTGATAAAAACGTTTCTTCACGTACTTAATAAAATTCAAAATTTTCTTCCAAAATTTTGGTGTCAATGCGTCATTTAGCGTTTCAAATTAAGGAGGATATATTTTATCCAACCACCCTTCTATGGTTTAATGATAATACAGGGTGGGGCATAAAGATCTCCCTTTTTAAGAGGCCAAAAATATATACAGGGTGTTTCTATTTTTTTTTTTTTTACAATAAAAGAGGGGTGATGGTACACATCAAGACAAACCTACTATTCAGATTTTGAGCTCAAAACTTAAGTTTAAGTCTAAGCTTCCGAAACCATTTAATGAGATGCAAAAAATAACGGCAAAAAATAGTTGTTCGTTACTCCAAAGTCTAAAGCGCTCTCTATCGACATTTTTTGAAATTTGTCTTTATAATTTTTTTGAGTAAATACCGACATAAAGAATAGTTTTAGTGAAAACCGCAAATCAATGAATCAATTTTTCCGTTTATTATAATCATTTGAAATTTGAACCCTCTGAACACAGCTCAGTTTGTGCTACTTAACCACTCCCACTTTCAGATTTTGAGCTCAAAATTTAAGTTTGAGTCTAAGCTTACGAAAACATTTAATGAGATTGAAAAAAATACTGGCAAAAAATAGTTGTTCGTTACTCCAAAGTCTAAAGCGACCTCTATCGGCATTTTTTGAAATTTATCTTTATAATTTAGTTTCAAGAAAATGCCGACATAAAGAATAACTTTAGTGAAAATCGCAAATCAATCGACCGATTTTTCCGTTTTTTATGTTTATTTGAAATTTTGGTCCCTAAACTTTAATTGCAGCTATCTCCTTTGGAAAACGTTTGGAACCCTTGGTCTCCTATTTAATATTGTTTGTCTTGATGTGAACTATCACCCCTCTTTTATTGTAAAAAAAAATTGGAAACACTCTGTATAGGACATTGAAAACAATTGTTTGATGCTTGCATTCGGAAGGAATAATGTTTGCAGTTTATTAAGGCTCCGCTGCAGTGAAAATCCTCGATCGCGAAAGCCCATGTTAACCTATGAGAAAACTTTGAAGCGCGATGATTCATTACCTAGTATAATTATTAAAATACCGTTTTCACCACCAGAAAGTAGACGTTAGATACCGATGATATTGCTTTTTTAAAAATTGCCTATGTTTATTTTAAGTATATAAAAAAACCATATAAACTTTGAAATTTCCATTTGATTAAATTTTATCATCTTCTTAAAGGTACTTAAAATTTAAGTAGACAGTTTTTTAAAAAGCACATCATCGGCATCTGACGTCTACTTTATCATGGTGAAAACAGTATTTTAATAATTATATTATGAATTGAGTCTTGCACTTCAAAATTTTCCCATAGGCTAACATGGGATTTTGCGATCGGGGAATTTGACTGTAGCGGTCCCTTAATTTTTACAATCTGTAACAAAATTTGCTGTTAGTTTTGAGGCTTTGTTGTACGAAAAATTATGTCGTTTAAATGTTTTTCTTCGATCTCTATACACTTGTGAAATCTCTCCCAGAAATTCAGCATAAACTTTTCCAGTATTGCTGGAAGAATTGCTGCAAATTAAATCGAATATCATCATCCAGTTCGTCGAGTGTCTTAGGTTCATGTGTGTAAACTTTAACCTTGAGGCAACCCCACAGGAAGGAGTCACATGCTGCTGCATATGACGATATCAATTTCCATGCAACAAAACCTCGAAATTAATAACAAAAATTGTTACAGATTTTAAAAATTAATAAATGGCAAACATTTATCTTTCCGAGAGTAAACAGAAAATATGTGTTTTCAATGTGCTATATGTTTTTAATGACTTCTTAAAATGGGGAGGTCTTTATGCCCCACCCTGTATAATAGAAATTTATTTTATGAAGTCCACATGTTTTACCTCGCAACGTTTAAATTTTTAACAACCATCAAAATACAAAGTAATCAGTCGAAGACAAGAAGGAATTGAATTGAAAGCTACTTATATTTTGTGCAAGTTAATATTTCAAGATAATACTAAAAGATGAACTTGAAAATACTTAAACATGTTTAATATATTACATAAAAAGTCTCTAGAATAAAAAAAAACTCTAACTGATTGGTCAAATAAATGCTATGTTTTACTACATAAACTAAACTATTTGAAAATGAGTTTATCCATATGGCTATAAATATTTTTCAAGAGAAAAACAAAATAAAACTACTTATATAGAGCTTTTTGGAACTCAAATATCTCACTCCTCAAGTATCTTAACTGAAATGAAAAATAAAAATGCTGCAGACTCTGAGAAAAGGAATGTGAAAATATTTTTCTAGAACTTACTGAACATTTAAGTAAATTTTGATAATTTACCCTCTTTGAATTTAATGCGTTGATGTTTATACTTGTCGGTGAACATTTATTACTAAATTATTGCTCACGTTAAAGTGTATGTGAAAGAAAAATATAATTAAAAATAAGTTTAGTAATCATCAGTCAAGAGGGTATTAATAATGCAAGGAATGAACCTTTTCAAAAATAATATTTTAAGTGATTAAATATACTTTAAATAAAATTAAATAGGGAATTGAAGATAAAAAAATATATGTCGAATCTAAAAAAATTTAATTTAAATATTTTTTGTCATACTTGTATTTTCATTAAATTTTCGAATTTAAAATGATCTTTCTTAGAAAAAAGAAAAACACTTTTTTAACCCGCGAGGACGCGCGCAGGGCCTAAAAGACCCTGAGTGCGTGTGGTTTTTACAATTGTAACCACTAATTTTTTAAAAGTGATCGTCAATTTATTTTATCGCAAAATTTGTAAGAATTGTCTCCGTCTTAATAAAGTGACTGTTATAATTAGATTTTATTGGTGGCAAAGTTAAAATCATTCATATCTTGAAAAGCGCGCGTTCTCCCGGGTTAAACCCTTCGTAACGAGAGCCTTTAGTTAAAGTTTTTATCTTTTTTCACCAATTTTTAAAAACATAAATCTGTCCACTAGAATGGCGAAGATGCTACGATTAAATAAGACAAATTTTACAATAAAACTTTACACATTATGTTTTTCAGTAAAATCCATTTAATGATAAAATTAATTTTTTTCAGGTATCTATTTGTTTATTCCTCACAGCAGTTAAATTGTTATAATAACCATAAAAATAACAAAAAAAAAAAAAAAACAGGTCAAAGAAATTAGCAAGAACAAATTAGATTGAAAGTTACTTATATTTTGTGCAGGTTAATATTTCAGGATAATATTAAAATACAAACTTGATAATATTTAAATAATGTAATATAATGTATGATATATTCTTAAAATTCTAAAACTGTAACTTATTAGTAAAATAAATGTTAAGTTTTACTACATAAACTAAACTAAACTGAAAATGCGTTTATGCATATGCCTATAAATACTTTTCAAGAAGCAAAATAAATCTACCTAAATAGCTCTTTTCGGAAGGCAAATATCTCTCTCCTCAAGTACCTAAATAAAACGAAAAACAATAATTCTCCAGACCCTGCTAAAAGGACTGCGCAAATATTCATCTAGCACTTACTCAAAATTAAAGTAAATTTTGCTAATTTACACTCGTTGAACTTAATGCGTTAATGTTTATACTTGTTGGTGAATATTTATTACAAAATTATTGCTCAAGTCAAAATTTATTTGAAAGGAAAATGTAATAAGAAACAAGATTAAGTAATCATCAGTCAAGAAGGTGTTAATAATGCAAGGAATGAATCTTTACAAAGATAATATTTTAAGTGATTAAATATACTTTTAAAAGTATTAAATATGAAATTAAAGATAAAATATTGTATCCCGAATCGACAGAAATTTAATTTAAATAATTTTTTTGTCATACTTGTATTTTCATTAAATTTTCGAATTTCAAATGATCTTTCTTTGAAAAAAGAAAAACACTTCGCAACGAGAGCCTTTAGTGAAAGTTTTAATCTTTTTTTCACCAACTTTTAAAAACAGAAGTCTGTGCCTGAGAATAGAGAAATTGCTATGATTAAATAAGGCAAATTTTACAATAAAATTTTACACACTATGTTTTTTATTAAAACTAATTTAATGAGAAAAGAATATATATGTTTTTTCAGGAACCCACATGTTTTTCTTCACAACGGTTAAATTTTTATAACAATCCTAAATATAACAAAATAACAGGTCGAACAGATTAGCAAGAACAAATTAGAAAGCTACTTATATTTTGTATAGGTTAATATTTCAGGATAATATGAAATCATAAACTTGATAATACTTAAATACGTTTAATATATTAAATGATATATTCTTAAGATTCAAAAACTCTAACTGATTAGTAAAATAAATGTTATGTTTTAGTAAATAAACTAAACTATTTTGAAAATGAGTTTATGCATATGCCTATAAATATATTTCAAGAAAAACCAAATAAAATCTATATAGCACTTTTCGGAAGGTAAATATCTCTCTTCTCAAGTACCTTAACTAAAATGGAAAATAAAAATGCTGCAGACGCTGCTGAAAGGGCTGCGAAATATTTATCTAGCACTTACTGAAAATTTAAGTGATGTTTAAGTAATTTAAGTAAGTTAATAATTTACACACTTTGAACTTACTGCCTTAATGTTTATATTTATTGGTGAATGTTTATTACTGAATTATTGCTCACGGTTAAATTTATTTGAAAAAAAAATGTGATTGAAAACATGTTTAGTAATTATCAGTAAAGATCCGTTCGTGCCCACAACCTTTTGCGCAAATTTTATTCGGTTGGCACCACTATTTTTAAAAGAATTAAGTTTAGTTCATTAATTACGAAAATGTTTCAAGTAAATAAGTTAAAGATGTTGTTCTTTTTTACCGGTGTCAAAAACAGTGCTACAAGCACATTTTGAAGCGTCCCTAAAAAGGGACGCTAGACACTAATGGGTTAATAAGGCAAGGAATCGACTTTTTCAAAGATATTTTTTTGATGTGATTAAATGTAATTTTAAAAGGATTAAATAGGAAATTGAAGATTAAAAAATACATGTCGAATCTAAAGGTATTTTAAAGATTTTTTTATCATACCTGTATTTTCATTAAATTTTCGAATTTAAAATGATCTTTCTTAGAAAAGAGAAAGACGCCTTCTTAACTCTTTCGACTTAGTAGTCTTAACATAGATTTCTTTGGGTCGGCAGCCCTTTCTCAAAAGGAGTTACTTTCAGAATATAAAACAAGTTGGGAATTGCACATGAAGCGTAGCAAATGAGGTATGTTCGTACGATGACGAAGTTTTAAAAATATTCAGATCTTGCGGATATAGTAGAGCATAGGTTCCCAACCTTTTCTGGACCACCGCCCCCTTTCACAAAATAAAATATTCCAACGCCCCCCCCCTCCTCTTCCATAATAAAAAATTATAAAAATATGAAATTATTCTAATTATCTATACCGAATCTTATTTTTTATATTAAAAATCACAACGTAAAAATTGATTGAATCGACAATCAAATGTAATATTTATTGTGAATGAATTTAAATGTAGTATTTACAAACAAACGCAAAATGAATAAGAAATAAAATGAGATGGGTGAGGCTGGTAGACTTTTAACAATTTGTTAATATTGGGTTCCGATTTTGTTAAAATCGGTCGCAAATTGCCATGTTTAGTCATGTGTTGTTTATTCATTTTCTTAGTTATAGGGATGAGAATTATCCGCGTTTTTTAACACCAGAGTAATCTTAGAGAAAATGTTATTTTATTCAATCGAAAATGCTGCGATTTAACAGAACAATATTTTCTCTAATATTGTACTGGTATGTAAAAACGCGGAAAAATCTCATCCGTATAGTTAGCAAGACCGTAACTAGAAGTGGATAATAATGGGGGGGTCCTATATTTTCTCTCTCTCTGACACTGAAAGATAATTAGTGCATCTTCCCACTGTAGGTACTACGTTCCTTATTAAACTGTTGTAATAACTTCATTTTAAGCTAAGTAAAGACTATGATGATGATGAAAAATTTGAGTTCATAACTAGTGCAATATTAAACACCATGTTAGCCTCATATGTACAAATAGAATGGGCGAGTGTAGAAACATTTAGTAACAATTTAGTCTTTCTGCAAAAGTGTGAAAAGGCCGCAAAAATAAATTAGATTTTCGAGCAGAACTTCATTTGGATTTTCGGAACAGATATTCATTTAGTGACCTTGGAATTTTTTCCAGGAAATTCTCAAAATGTTTTGGGGAGCCTGAGCGCCCTCCTAACACTCCTTTAGCTACGGCCTTGTTAGACAGTAAACTAGCTACCTCAATGAACTCATGTTCAGCCAAATATGAAAAATTTTCTAGCAATTAAAAATGATTGTACTCTTTCCAAAATTTAGAGTAGAGAGCTTGAAAGTGTTGATATTTGTAGCCAAAACTCTTGATAACCATTTCGTTAGTTGTGAATTCTACGAGTTACTCCACTAAATTTAATGATTTTGCGGTACCTGCATTTGAGAAAGTATCTAAAAACCAACTCGGAATAACATGTTTGAAATATCTTGGAATCGCTCTGGAAATTCACCATGAAAACGTCCAAATGTTAGCAGCATACAAATAAATATTCATGTTTTGCAGAAACTGCTAAAAATGTAGAAAGGTGCTTGTATTTACCTCTACTTACATTTTGCTTGAACAGACGTTTTCTCAGAAAAGCAGCTATGACTTTTTTTGTTTTAATTAAATTGACTTCATTAAATATTCTTATTAGAGGAAAGTGGGGATAAAAGGGACATTTTGTCTTTATAAGCCGATAAACTAATGAAATTAAAAGATAGCATTTATCAATCTCATCTTTGTGCCTAATTCTCGTCTAAAACCTTGCTTTGATACTAGTAAAACCACTTATCCCCGAGTGGAGCAATTAAAAATCTGTATGTATTTATAAAAAATGGGAGAAATGTCCATTTTAACCTCATTGTAGGGAATGAAAGGGAATCCTTGTGGGATTGAAAGGGACACACATAAATAAAACGCTTTTATGAACATTTTGTCTTTCTACTTGCGATTACATTATTTAAAAATAAAATATAATAACATACAAATAAAAATAAAATATATTGCAACATATGATAAAACAAAAAGAAGTATCTCCCCACCAGTTATGGATTTGGGTAACTTCATCAAAATATATTAACAGGATTGGGAGTGGCCAAGGAAAAACACAGTCAAAAAAAGGAAGCTAACAGTATAATCATATAGAGAATACTTCCAATAATATAAAGGTATTAAAGAACGCGAATTTCTCTTTAACAATATGCAGGTATTTCACACATTTTTTACGGTGTTTTTCCATGTCCTTTTTCCTTCCCTCAGTTATCGTCCCTTTCAGCCCCATACCCACCTGGCGAAATTAAAAATGTCTTCAGGCATGACAATATTTTAGCTAACAAAGTACACTTTTATTCAAATAAAGTGTATACTTTGCACTGTCAAATAACATAAATATTATAATGTTAAACTCAATATTAATTTTTTAGCGATAAAAAATAAAAGCAAGATCAAAATTGACTTTTTTATATCAAGAACAGGTTTTTCTTTCAGCACTTACAACGCTATAGTTCCGGACTTTAGTTGCAAGGACTGACGTTATTTGTAAGACAACAAGTATCGCCATCAGTTGAGCCAATGTTGAAACTTTGTATATTTTAGTTTCTTCCTAAAATTTTGAGTGTCCCTTTCATCCTCATTCTCCCGTAGAGCATGATCCCGGGGCCCCCAGACGTTACTTATTTTCTCACAAGTAAAATGTATTGGATAAAGTAGTGTTAGTACATTCTATGAGCGTAGTGATACCAGCTAGCTTGGACCGACGGCCAATTTACGGGTACCAGGTACCAAAGGTAGGTAAAAAAACTGAGAACTTTTCTAATTTTCTCAGTCTTGATTTTTATATATGATGCTCAGGGAACTATTTCAATACTTTATGTAAGCTCCCAGACCAATTGCATGGGCCAAACATCTTCCCAGACATACAAAAGAAGCGCGTTCAGCTCAACTTACCGAAGTAATCCATTTTAAGATGATAAAGCAAATAAACTGAAAAAAGAATACTGATTTTAAATAAAAGTCTGAATTTAAGTAATGTTTTTATTGAATGTCAGTTATGAATTGGTAATACTTAAAGGGGAATTAATTTGAAATATTCCAATATTTTGAATTACTTGAATAAATAATCTAATATTTTTACTTTTCAAAATAATTTTTTTATTAATCTTTTAAAAATGATATTAATTTTAAGATAACAAATAAGTTTAATCGACAATAGGGGTTAAAATATTACTTAATTATTACTGAAGACTTCCATTAGACCATTAATAACATAAGTTTTATTAAGCTATGTTATAAAACTATCTAATTATCACGCTCGTGCTCATACTCATAGCGACACTTTATGTATGTCTGGCTGGATGTTTGGTCCATGCAATCGGTCTGACTGCTTACATAAAGTATATGAAATAGTTCCCTGAGCATCATATATGAAAATCAAGAGTGAGAAAATAAGAAAAGTTCGTAGTGTTTTTACCTACCTCTGGTACCTGTAAATTGGCCGTCAGTCCAAGCTAACAGGTATCACAACGCTCATAGCACGTACTAACGCTATTTTATCCTATACATTTTACTTGTGAGAAAATAAGTAACATCTGGGGGCCCCGGGATTTTGGACTATTTTGGATGCAATCAGGTTTTTGCTCTATTTTTCATGTACGTTTTGAAGGAAGTCAAGTATTGAGTCCAAATGGATTTAAACACGATTCAAACAAATACCTACTATGAACAAATGAAATTTTGTATGCAGCAGCAAGCGATTGCAATCTTTATCATTTTCACTACAAAGCTAAAGAAATAATCTGTCATGCAATGAAATACCTTCAATTTTATCGACTGTCTTAGTAATGTAATGAAGTGACGTTTGCAGTCGTTCATTAGATTATTTTTTAACCAATGGCTGATGATTAATAATGTACGTTGAGTACAAATGCACTCCTTATGACGCTCTGTAATTGCTGCAGAAGCAGTGGACAATTTTTTTGGTATTCGTAAAAGAAATTAGATTTTTGGGACCCAGCTTTAGGTTAGATTGCATAGACTTTCATTTAAAGGCATATTTTAAGTTTTTATCACTGTCCCAAAAACACTAGTTTTGGTAAGCTAGTATTACAACACATATATTGAATTGCTAAATACACCACGCCAACGCCCCCTTTGACAGTCTTAACGCCCCCCATTTGCCTCTGGACCTGCCATTGCCCCCCTGAAAGGCTCCAGCGCCCACTGGGGGGCGGTACCGCCCCCGTTGGGAACCTATGTAGTAGACAGTACTTCGGATACAGTATAGTGGTCGAAGTTTTTGTGTTCTTGTAAATATACAGGAAGTAATTTTTTTTTTACACCTCGGCAACGTATATCATATTCATAAAATCCGAAAAAGTTTAATATAATTATAACACGCCCCAAACAATGTTTCCCCGTATAGCATTATGCAGTGGAATACTTTTCTGTGGCCCTGTAATTTAATAATGATTAATAATGAATACTCTTTGCATCACAGATTGTACAGATTGGATATTTTAGTATATATATACAGGGTGTTTCTAAATTCATGGTCCAAACTTTAAGGGGTGATAGTACACATCAAGACAAACAATAATTAAATAGGAAACCAAGGGTCCCAAAGTCTTCCAAAGGAGATAGGCGCCATAAGTTAAGGGTCCAAAAATTCAAATGATTATGAAAAACAGAAAAATTGGTCGATTCGTTTGCGGTTTTCACTAAAATTATTCTTTATGTCAGTATTGTCTTGAAAATAAATTATAAAGATAAATTTCAAAAAATGACGATAGAGGGCGCTTTAGACTTTAGAGTAACGAACAACTATTTTTTTACCGTTATTTTTTGCATCTCATTAAAGGTTTCGTAAGCTTAGACTTAAACTTAAATTTTGAGCTCAAAATCTGAATAGTTGGAAGCGGTTAAGTAGCACAAACTTAACTGTGTTCAGAGGGTTTTAAATTCAAATGATTATAAAAAACGGAAAAATTGGTCGATTGATTTGCGGTTTTCACTAAAACTATTCTTTATGTCGGTATTTTATTGAAAATAATTATAAAGATAAATTTCAAAAAATGCCGATAGAGGACTTTGGAGTAACGTACAACTATATTTTACCATTATTTTTCGCATCTCATAAAATTTTTTTAGAAGCTTAGACATAAACTTAAATTTCGAGATGAAAATCTGTATCGTTGGGAGTGGTTAGTAGCGCAAACAGAACTGTGTTCAAAGGGGGAGGGGTGGTTCAAATTTCAAATGATTATAAAAAACGGAAAAATTGTTCGATTCGTTTGCCGTTTTCGCTAAAACTATTCTTAATGTCAACATTTCCTTGAAAATAAATTTTAAAGATTAATTTTAAAAAATACCGTTAGAGGGCGCCTTAAACTTTGGAGTAACCAACAACTATTTTTAACCGTTATTTTTTGTATCTAATTAAATGCTTATAAAAGTTCAAACTTAAATTTTGAGCTCAAAATCTGCATCGTTTTGAGTAATTAAGTGCGTAAATTTGAAATGTGTTCGAGGGGTGGGGAGGGTAACTTTTTAACTCCTGAACACTGTTCAGTTTCCGCTTCTTAACCCCTCCATCGATTTAGAATTTGAGCTCAAAATTTAAATCTAAGCATTTGCAAGCATTTAATTAGATACAAAAAAACGCTTAAAAATAGTTGTTGGTTACTCTAAAGTTTAAGGCGCCCTCTATCGGTATTTTTTGAAATTAATCTTTAAAATTTATTTTCAAGGAAATATTGACATAAAGAATAGGTTTAGCGAAAACGGCAGACGAATCGACCAATTTTTCCGTTTTTTTAAATAATTTGAAGTTTGAACCTCCCCACCCCCATTGAACACAGTTCAGTTTGCTCTACTTAACCACTCCCAACGATTCAGATTTTCATCTCAAAATTTAAGTTTATGTCTAAGCTTCTAAGAGAATTTTATGAGATGCGAAAAATAACGGTAAAATATAGTTGTACGTTACTCCAAAGTCTAAAGCGCCCTCTATCGGCATTTTTTGAAATTTATCTTTATAATTCATTTTCAATAAAATACCGACATAAAGAATAATTTTAGTGAAAACCGCAAATCAATCGACAAATTTTTCCGTTTTTTATAATCATTTGAATTTAAAACCCTCTGAACACAGTTAAGTTTGTGGTACTTAACTGCTTCCAACTATTCAGATTTTGAGCTCAAAATTTAAGTTTAAGTCTAAGCTTACGAAACCTTTAATGAGATGCAAAAAATAACGGTAAAATATAGTTGTTCGTTACTCTAAAGTCTAAAGCGCCCTCTATCGTCATTTTTTGAAATTTATTTTTATAATTTATTTTCAAGACAATACTGATATGAAGAATAATTTTAGTGAAAACCGCAAACGAATCGACCTATTTTTCTGTTTTTCATAATCATTTGAATTTTTGGACCCTAAATTTTAATGGCGCCTATCTCCTTCGGAAGACTTTGGGACCCTTGGTTTCCTATTTAATTATTGTTTGTCTTGATGTGTACTATCACCCCTTTAAGTTTGGACCATGAATTTAGAAACACCCTGTATATATATATATATATATATATATATATATATATATATATATATATATATATATATATATATATATATATATATATATATATATATGTAATTGTGTGTGTGTGTGTGTGTATACTTCATAGGTTCATGTCAATTCTATTATGTTCGAATGAGTGTAACACCATTAAAATCCATTTGAAAATTTTCCCATTGCGCATAACGTAACGGAACACTTTTGATCGTCCCAGTAATTATCTATGCATCCGATTTTCAAAAAATTTATAATGACTCGAGAAAATTATGTAATAATTATATATTTTAAATCTCAAACGATTAAAATGCATTTGAAACTTTTATCCCCATTGACCGTAATGTAACGGAATACTTTTGATCGTTCCTGTAATTGTCTATGCATCCGATTTTCATAAAATGTGAAATAACACGACAAAATTATGTAATAATTATGTATTTTAAATTTAATTAATGTTAATTAATTTTAGGTATTTTAAATTTATTTAATGTTAATTAAATTTATGTATTTTAAATCAATTGGGTAGTTTTTGCGTTGTTATATGCGGACAGACAGGCAGACGGGCGGACGGACTGAACAACAACTATAGGTGCTACGTATTTACATAATTACGAACGCACCTAAAATGCTATAATGTTAATTTCACTTATTTTATTTTTCTTTACTGCTAGAGCCAAAAACAAATTTTGCAAAAAAAAGTTCATGTCTAGTCAGACTGGACTGGCAAAGGATTAATGCATGTATTTTTGTTTAGAAAAAATCTATTTTTAATATTTAATGGGCATTTCTATGCTTTATATGCTAATCAAGTTCACGCTGTATGAAATATGTATTTATCACACAAGAAACTATTACTTTTTTATTTTTTGGAATTAGGAATTGTCCTGAATATTCTAAATGTCAGGAACAACACTTCAGAGTGCCACATGTGCATTCTGTAAATTATAAACCCAATGTTTTTATGCCAGTTTCCTTTACCTATACAAATAAATGTATGCATAGTTTTTTAAACTAAATGTAACTGGAAAAATTAACCTGCTATCGACTAGCAGCTTTTACATGATTTTGTTAACTATTTGACTTAAGTTTATAAATCACGAAAATGTCACAAATAAATAAAATGCATTTTACATTTCTTTTTTATTCATATCACACTAGAACACTGTAAGTAGTTTTTGAGGGTGAATATAAACACGTATGACGGATTAAATGTAGTTAAGTGTAGAAATACTATTCAAAAATGCTAAAAAATTGATAAAAGTGAGAAAATTTTCAAAAAATTCTTTTTTTTTTCCCGCATTTATAAAGAAATATGTAAAATTCGATGCATAATTTTATTTGTTTATGTAAATCAAAGTGGCGTCACGGATTTTATTTAATATGGAAAGTGCAACGGGTGTTTTGAAAGTTCTTCATAACATTTAACATACTCAGGTCACATATCAATTTCTTGTATGATAAATATATGTCATAATTAATCAAGAATGTTTCTTTCAATAGTACCTAATGTGCAATTAAAAATTAAATGAATGAATTTGAAGGTTCCTTGTCCCCTAAATAATTACATTAAAAATGAATTGAAATAAAATAAAGAATTGTTTTAAGAAAAAAATAAAAAAAATAGAATAATAAATAAAACAAACACCAGAAAAAAAACATATGTTTCATAAATAATTACATTTTATCTCAACCCTTTGAGGGGCAGAGCACTTCTATTATTAACACTAAAACCGCGGGAAAATTCTTTCAAGTTTTATAAAAATATTTCTCACCGGAATTTTCATGTAAAACTGTTTAGGTTATTTATTGAAAATATTTTTCTCTGCATATATTTAGCTTACCTTATTAGATGTTTTCTGGTTCGAATCGACATCTCTTCATACGAAACGGGTCAAAATGACCCGTCGCGTCGCTTCTAGTGTTAAAATACTGAAATCATTGAACGAGACCAGAATTAAAATATATATATTTCAAAATAGATAAAAGCTTTTCATCACGTATTTGATAAAGTTAAAAACTTCATTTAAAAAAATTGGTGCCAATGTGGCATTTCGCTATTAAAATTAGGTGGGATATATTTTATCCCACCGCCCTCCAGAGGGTTTTATAGTTAACCCTTTCAGGGGCAAGACATTTGTGCTCCAAAAATTTTCCAATAAATAATTCCCATCGCAATTTACGAACAAATTTAGTTGAAAATAATCAAAACAGTTTCTTCACGTATATTATGAAATAAAAACTGTACTAAAATATTATTAGTGCCAGTTGGCACTTTAAGCATTAAAATTAAACGTTTGCAAACTGCAAACGGCGCCCCTCAAGGGGTTAAGAGTATTTTGTAAACGGTAATATAACAGCTTAATTTGTCTAAGCATAGACGAAAAGTAAATCACTTTACTGTGAAAAGGTAAACTACTTTACCATTGCTGTCGGGACCGTTCAAATACGGTCATAATTATATATTATCTTATAATTATACATAATTATATACTATGCTTGAATAATATACTATCTTATTGCATATTGTCCGTCCTTTTGATCACGCCTCTTTCCTACAATTTTTTTGAATGATGTATAAAGAACTTTTTATTACGCATCGTTAAAAAAAAAAAAAAAAAAAGACTTATAGACCGATAGGTGGCAGCACAGACAACTACCTCTTCTAGTTCAAGGATTAAAATCTACTATTTTTAAAAAATCTCTATTAGCATATTAAAACACAATCGGTCTGCCAACAAGTTATAACTTTGTGGAAAACACGTTAAAACCTGATTTTAGCGATCGACTTATTGGCTTAACATTTTATTTTTCTACTCCCAATCTTTCATGTTTTTATATATTTGGGTGCAGGAAAGCACAATGGTAAACGAATGAGTGAATCGCTAAACTGGAATTTTTATGAGTTTTACCTCAAGATACGGTTTGGCAGACCGATTGCGTTTTAATATGCGAATCGATATTTCACTAATCCTAGTTTTTCATCTGTAAATTCGATGAGGCGAATGTCTGTGCTACCGCCTCTTTGTCTATTATGATAAAACAAATACCTCAACTTTTGAATATTTGTATATCACGTGCTCTTTTGGAGCTTCTGATGCTGACAACTATAGCAACAGCATTTATCCTCGCTAAAATCAAACGATTTTAACGCATCTGAAAATTTCTTTTTCATTGGGCGGTGTTTGATGTATTTAAGTTTCCTCAAGGTCTTAGTAATTTATATATGATTTTTTTTATTACATATACAGGTTGCCTGTTGCTTTCGTTTAATAATTTTATCGCTTTAAAAATATTTTCTACATTTTGCGAAATGCAAATATATATTTTTTAAATTATGGCATAGCTGCCACCTTTTAAGCATTTTTCCTACCACAAAAAATTTATAGTAAATATTGTCTTATTTAATCGTTGAAATCTTATGACTAACCCTTTAACTGGTTAATTCTTATCCGTTCAACACATTGAAAATAGCGGACTCACACCATTATTATTTAAATAAAATATTCGTAAAATTTACTCTAAACATTTCCTCTTTTCAATAGTATGAAAATTTTCTTTAAAATAATAGTGCTGTCAAAAATCTTTAAATGATTAAATAAGCAAATTCGTCTTGCCCGAACGGCATTCGGGCAAACCAGTTAAGGGGTTAAAAAAATGGAAAATACCTGTACAATCTTAGTGGCAGCAATGTTGGTCGCTATGTTATAGCCAGCTTGCATTAGATTTTTAATTATTTAGTTTTTTTTAATCTGTTGTAAACTATTTACTTATGCAGTTATTATATTTACAGCAATGTGAATTTATTTTTAAAGTAATAAATAACGCTCCCCCCCTTTCCTTATTATTACCGATTTGAATGAAATTTTGCCATTGTTTTATACTAGAGATCTGCACGGGCCGGAATTTCCAGGCCCGGGCCCGTTGTAAAAATCAAAAGTTCGGACCGGGCCCGGCCCGTTTAAATTTTTATATTTTAGGCCCAGCCCGTACAAAAGTCAGCGAAAACAGGCCCGGCCCGTTTTGGCCCGTTACAATTTCTACGTTTTCTAAAAAATTCAGATTTTTATCATATAACTAAGATTCCTTTAAAGAATACTGCATACATGTCTATGGAATGATTTTACAGTATATTTTACAGCAAATACACATTAACAACATTAATGATTACTTAGATTCTTAGGCTTTCAACATTCGAAAAAAGATTCATTAAAAAATTAATATGGCTTAGAATAAAAGAAAAAAGAAAGAAAGCTAAAAACATCGTTAATTTTGAAGCTGTTTAATAAAAGAAGATTGATAAATGTATTTCTATATCATTTTATTATAGATTTCAAATCCAAATTCATTCTTAAATTCAAAGAAGCTCCTTTCAGATACATTTCTAAATTCATTTTTTTTCTCAGAAACGCATAAGATAAGCAGATATCTTTATTCAGAAACTATATAATAGAATGGCGTTATCCATTTTTTGATACAAGCAATTTAAGATACTGCAAACAAATAAAATGCTGTCATAATTAGCGTTTTGAATAGAATTTCCAGAAGCAATAGCAAGGGAAGGGAGAAAACCTGCAATCATTTGAGAAAATATTATATCTCAACAATGTTATACAAGTATTTTATTTACCAAATATGAAAAACACTATTCGATTCTAAATCCCTTCAATAGTTAGTCTTATCACTTATATACTTTTACAATTTAAAACTAATCAGGAAATGTGTCAAACTTTCACATTATTGAGAAATTTGTTTAAAAATCATCAAGAAGTATATATCCGAAGACAAAGCTAACATAAGTTCTTTATCGCTGTTAATAATTTTACAAATCATGTTTCCTGCCAATAATTAAGTCTAGTACCGGCCCTGCCAGTCTATATGTAGAAAAATAATGCAAGCGTGATCTCGGACCGGCATGAGTCAATTAAAAAAATATTAAAACGGGTTACACATAATGTAATTCTCCGATGCCGATACAATGTGAATTTTTATATTGATGCTGTCATACTAGTATGGCCACATTTATACTTATTCTCGTTAAAACCATTTTCGTTGAAAATAGCTCATATTTTATCATTTCTGCCTAAATCTTCAGAACGGGCCGACAGGCCCGAAAATTGTTTTATCGGCCCGGCCCGGCCCGTTTATGTTGTTTGTTGGCCCGGCCCGGCCCGTTGAAAAAACTATTCTAAATCTGTCGACCCGGCCCGGCCCGTTAGAAAATTCGAAACGATTATGCCGGCCCGGCCCGGCACGCACGGGCCAAGCCCAAGCCCGGGTCTCCACGGGCCACGGGCCAAGCCCGGGCCCGTGCAGACCTCTATTTTATACTTCTAAATAAGATTTCTTATATTTTAAGTAAATTTTACTATTTAAAAGAAAAAATTCACATGAAGAACTCTGTCATTATACATTTCCATGACGAAGAGTTCGTTGCTTCCATAGCTACAAAATCAAATCGACAGTGCTCAATCACAAATGTTTTCAATCTTGGAACAAATTAAAATTTATTTTAAATAATAAAATAGGTTAGTTAAATTTCATTATATACACATATAGTTATGTATCAAAAAACTACAGTCAAAACAACAAAAAACAAAAATGAAAGTGAAATTGTTTAAATCAAACTTATGTATACAAATTCAATATAAGGAAAAAATTCTTTAAAGTGTATTCGACATAAAAGCACATTTTTTTTTAATTTTATTTCATCCCTAAATGGTGATAAATTACTTTCACATTTTTAACACAAAAAAGTGGTTGTTCGATAGTTAATTTTAGAAATTTGCATTTATTTGTGCGAGACGTATAAATACACCCGGGGCAGTTAAGAGGTTAATAAAATAGGTCGCCATTTAGCGACAATCTCCTCAGTTACTTCACTCGCAACTGGTAGACTCTATACTATGTTTCTGCTACTCTTTATTTTTTACTCCATTGCTTTAACCCTTTAACGTTCATTGGTTTCGCCACGAAACCACAAAATTTTAATTCCGATATGTAACACTGACACCGGTATTTTTATCTAAAAATATACCTTTTATTATGTATGTGAAAAATCACGTTTTCTTATTTAGAAATATATTTGTTCTTAATTACCGGTGTCATTCATTTATTACGGCATCTTAGCAATGAAAATGCTTTGATCGTTAAAGGGTGAACCCTCTCCGTGTTACATTGCTTAAGTGTTACATTACATGAAACATCCAACATGATTCCCAATCGACAAGTAGACACTAGACTTTTAATATAAATACTTACTTGTTATCACAGAGTACAGACAGAGCCTCAACTCGGCTTGAAAAGAACGCCCTCAGTGGATGACTTAAAAACTAAACCATCGCGTTGGCGATTTTCATCCTCGTGATTTCTGTTTAACTGTAACCATATTCTGGCTTGGCACTTCTTGCTGAATGCTGATTTGATTATCTTTGCACACGTGCTTATGCTATTTGATCTAAGATTTCCGCGCTTATATTGATTCGTAATTATTACTGTTATTGTTCTTGAATTTTCAAGTTTAAATTATTGGGTCGTTATGTTAAGAAGAGACACATCCATTGTTTGCAAGACGAATACGTCAAAGTTATTTCATATTAAAATAATTCTTTCATAAATTTCAAAACAAGAAGCAGCAAGCCGTCGCTGTATTTTTTTTTATTTTTTCCTATATCATGTGTCGCCAAGGAAGCGATGTTTCGCCGAATTAGCAACCTCTCTTATGTTATGATCGTAGTTTCAGAGTCATCCGCTCGTATCGCTACAGTCTATGCGTAATCCCATGTTAAACAAGTTGCCATTACAGTGTATGAAAGTTGATTCTCTGTTAAGTACTCTGTGCTTGTTATTATGTATGGGGAGTTCTTTTTTCTTTTTTTTTAAATAAATTCTTACAAGAATTCGGTGTCAATCATTCGTTTCAACCTTTTCTAAAAGGTTAAATACAATCATTTACTGGTCATTTGATCAACATGATCTACTCTCTTAAAACCTGTATCAATATCTAAACAAGAAGTCAAACATTTGGCAATAAATGAAATTAAAAACTAATAGAAAAGTTATTATAACATGTGCTTTCACTAAGTTCTTTAATTATCATGTAAATTTTACATATTAAAATATGTACTTCTTGGTTTAAATTATGTTTTTTAAATTAAATACTGCAAGAAGTTGGCAAATTTAATATATAAAAATGAAACATTTTTTGTCTGTCTGTCTTTAATTCTATACAAATCCATTTTTGGAAGATGGAATTATAAAATGTTACTTATTGAAATGTGTATTGAAATCCGGTCGATTAGCAAGATAATCCGGAATGGAAATAATTAATAGTTAATTTTTAATTAACCCCTTGGGGACGATCGACACGTACATGTGCCGCAAAAAGGCTTAGGAATCTTTGTTTATCCCCACCAGTAAAATTTTACTATAAAATTTGCCTAATTTAATCGGAGCATTTTCTGGATTTAATAAGGCACATATTACAGATTTTAAAAACCGGTGACAAAACATTAAAATATCGTAAATCTCTCGTCGTGAAAGGGTTAATTAAAAAACTTACCCCCATTCAACCCATCGGGGAGAAGAAATAATATCTCAGTAATATTGAAATCTCACCAGGAAAACTGAAATTCGTTTTAAAATAATAAAAAAAAAAACGTCAATTTTTAACATTTTTTGTCGCTAAGGTTTAAAGTATAAAATTCCGTTAAAGGTTTTTGGTTAGAATCTTGTTTAAATGAGGCAAGATAACATATATGCCACCTCCCCTCAAGCAACTTCCTATCAAAAAACGTATTTCGTTACAGCTGTTGCTAACAATTAAAAATCCCCAACAAAATACTTACTGCAAAAATTTCTTTTCAACTGCAAGATTTCCACTTGAAAAAAGAAAATGCTACGAGTAATTACATAGGCTTAAAACTAAATGAATATTAAATCATAACTTTTCTATTGTAAGATTTCCGCGTAAAAAATAAAAATTAAATTAATAGTTTTATGCATTTTAAAAAATGGAAACATTACACCATCATCTTGAAAATAAAATGGATATCAGCGGGTAATGTATAAAGCCATTTGAACTTGAAAAAAGGTGTTGAAAAGCGATAAAAACCTAATTATGGAAATATGAAAATATCGACACATTTTAACATGTCGAGGTTCTCTGAATATGTTTTCGCCATTTTTATATGAATAGTTTATAATTGTGTAAACCCTACACAATTGATAGGTACGGAATTTAGTCTTAATAACAGATAGATAAATTTAAGAATTTGGAGATCGTGAGTTTTACCTGAAACAAGAAGTCCAGAGGTAATTAAATCTGACATTTATTGTATCTACAATTTACATAAAATAGCACAAAAAATTTTCAATTTATTCAAATTTCGCATAAATTGGACTATCTATTAAAAAAAGGGTTATTGCATTTAGAACCAGCACAAAAAGCTTATCAAGAATCAACTAATTTCAGTTCTGTGGCAGAAACATTACCGTCCACTGTTATTATGTACTAATTAATCATAAATAGAAACATATAACTTTTATTGTAATCTTGCACCCCTGGCCATTGTTGCCCAACCAGAGATAATAACTGAAAATTCACCAAAATGTACCTTATCATGTTACGGATTTACTCGCAAACTGACAATCTTTAATGTTAACAGTTCCATACAACTCATTTATCGTCATAGTAAAATTATTTTGCGATGAAATGTTTAATTATGAAAAAAAAAAATACGTTCAAATTTCCTCGATGATCCTTCTGTCTGTAACTTTTCTGAAAAGATTTTAAAAATCCTTAGAAATAAAATTATAAGCAACTAATTTTTTTTAAACTGAAAGTAAACAGTTAGTTCGTCTTGTGAACCAGTGCGCTTTTTTTCAGTACGTATTTGTGCTTTGACAAGTTGAGAAATGCTTGGTCAGAGAAGCGATTAAATGAACCAATTTCGTCCCCTTAAATTTCTTATTCAAGCTATCTAAAAAAACAGCTTAATAACTTGAATCATGACTTTGGATTACATTTACGATATTGTCAGAGGTATTTATGAATAATTATTTTCCTATTTATTTTTTCTGGTGATGATTTTCTTATTATTGTTTTGCAATGCGTATATATAGATTGCCCCATTGAAATTCGAAGAAAAAAGGTTTAGAAACAAACTGATAGTTTTAATTAACCAAATATAATGAAATTACAAATGAAATTACAATATAAAATTATTCTTACATAGACTAGTATAGCTCTTAAAGCATACATATATATATATATTTATTTTACAAAATTACCAAACGTTTTAGTTAAACTTTGCAAATTATCAAAAATTGAAACTTTACTAGGATAAGTAATCTATAATATGAAATCACGAGTTGTAGCTAGAATGAACTTATAATTTGAAGCCCTGGATTTTGGTACTGAAAAAATAATAATTATAATTGTAATAGTAAAATTGTTTAAAAAGATCAATTACATTTGGTGAGTGTATTTTTAAGAAACGACAATGTCGCAAGAATACAAGAAAGTGCCTTGAGAAAAAAACATAGGGAATCATAATGTTCCATGCTTTTAAATGCTTTCTGCAAGTAACTGCTGTGTTAACACAAAAAAAGGATTATAACAAATGTAGCTTTTGCAGGTGGGAGAAAAAAGTCCAGACCAGAATTCGCCACAAATGGCTGATTTTCACCATTAAGCTGTAATAGTATTCTTCTCCTTATCAAATCTTAAAAATTCAGCCATTAAAGAAGTTGAGTAATACTATTAAAATTTAGTGATAGCAATCGACCATCTTGTGCGCATCGCCTTGCTTCTAGCAGAGGGGCTCCATCATGTTGAAACGACACCAGGCACGCATTTCGAGGAGGTAACTGCTCATATTAGTCACATACCACGTCTTGTAGTAGGTGCAGGTAATGATCGTTTAGTAAAGGGTCCTTTCGTAGAAGATTGGTCTAACATTCTGAGTTCTCCGTGTATTGCACTATACGTTCTTTGATCAGCGTTCCTGGAATCGTACTGTGCGGCCGATGTAGGGGTTTTCCACAGACCAGACTTTGTGCACCTTTAGAATTCCACTCCAGGAAAACGTTGATTTTCCTGTCCACAGAACGTCGCAAAAGAAGGACGGATTTCCTCTAAGGTATTAACCCATTAACGCCCGAGATAGTTTCTTCGCTAAAATTTAAATATTGTATTTCCCATCACTTTAAAAAGCAAATTGACTTTTTATCTAAATTTATCGAGGATTATGTCTCTTGAAATAAGACATATATTTATCTTCCTCTTTACTAGTGGGAAAACCGCTTTCTTGCTGTTTTTGTAATCGTGCTCAAAAAAGGACGCTGAGCGTTAATGGGTGAAGCATAGAAGTACCATAATCAAATCGTCGTCACTGGTCACCCACTGTAAACGCTTGCGTCAGTGTCAGATTGTATAGATGCGCATCATTTACACGTACAAAAAAAAGCGAGATATGCTAACGCACGTATCCACATGGCTCGCTCATCCTCGTCGTTCTCAGTTGTGGATTTAAAATTAGAACGCCAACACCTCTTCCGGTGTAACTCGAATATTATATCTAGTTCGTCTACATGTGTTGGGTCGAGTTATATTTGAACAAATCGCTCTAAATCGGTTCAATACATGAGTTATTGTATCGTCTATTGAATGTCGAGCCTTAGAAAAACGTTCTGAATAAAATTTCATTGCTGCTCTAACATACCTTTGACATTCACCATAAATAAGTATCCTTTCGGCATATTCAGAGTATGTATAGCCTGCAATGACGATCTCAACATTGACAAGTACGGCCAATGCGAGTGGTTCGTGTTTTATCCTGGATATTTTGCTCTGCGGTACAAATGTAATTTGCATAATCCCGATTTATATGCTTGTTATAACCCTCCGAGCGTTTTGGAAATGGGTAAAATTGTAATGTTGTTTTCTCTGCATTTTGTTTTAAATGCTCAGAAAATATGATTATTTCAACATTATTAAAAAAACTTACTTACAAGTATGAATGTAATCCCTGAAAGTAATAATCATTTTAAACTGCATTGAAAACTCATTAAATCTATAAAATTATATTAACTTAAATGTTGCTTATATTGCAGTGAAACATGGGGCTTAGTGAACGGAATATTACGTTCCAAACACTTATAGGGATAGCTCGGTTGGTCGTTACCATTTTGCTTCCATTTTTGTGGTTTTTAGTGAATATATTTTATTATAATGATATCGATTATGCTGTTCGTATTCCAAAGTGACGTCTAGTACTTTGGAAAGATTGTACTATTCAAAGGAGTATTACGCTGAGATGGGTATTTTCCGTAGTTCTACGTTATCGTTTTGTTCGTTGTCACTAAGATTGCCACTGAGCCAAACGCAGTTAACGGTTTGAGGGGCAAAGCACTTCTATTCATAAAATTCTGAAATGGTTAATTGACACCAGAAGGTAAAAACAAATTTATTTCAAAATAGATCAATGATTTTCTTGAAGCACTTGATAAAATTAAAATTTTTAGTTCAAAATTCTGGTGCCAATGTGGTATTTCGCAATTAAAATTAAGTGGTATATATTTTATACCACCGCCCTTCAAGGGATTAAACAATCCGGACTCACTCCAATTTTGATAAAATCAAAATTCACCCAACGCGCAACAGGTTAGAAGGTTATGAATGCGCAACAGGTTAGAAGGTCGATAACAAACATCAACTACTTTGACTTTTCAATGTGTTTGACCCCTAAATGTTCAATCAAACTTTCAGATGAAATAATCCTCTTTGGTGATGGACAAATTTGGCGATACCGGCTAAAGGTAATTTCATGGTAAAAAGGATTAAGCACCATGGTTTCTACCTAGAATTATCTTAATTCATCTTTTACTTGATCAATCAAACAACGGCAAAATCATGTACGAAATCGTAAAATTTGAAACTTCAAAATTGTGTCAATTGTCCTGATACAGAAGTCAAACTTTTGTGTTTTATCTGTTATGATGTATTGAAACTTTTAATATATATAACTACAAGAATTAAAAGACTGTACAAAAAGCTAAATTTTGTAGTTTTTATAAAATTTAATCTTTACTTTAGATTCATCCAAATGTCCCAACATAATTAATTACTTCATTTGAAACATTTTTGCTATTCGAAATAACTGTCTACGACCAACGATTGAGAAATTAAAGGCCGGTCCTATATAATATATTGCACATTGTGTATACGTGTGATAATCTCAAAATTTCAATTACACGTGAAAAATTTACTGCTACTTTGCACTACTTTTCAAAACTAAAATCGCTTAATTATGCTTTCAAAGTTTTTGAAAGAGAAATTAACTATAAAATTAACTATATATTGAAAAAGTAGTGGTGTAAATAAAATATAGAAATATTCTATTGTAATTGAAACTTAGATACCCCGCGTATATATTTTTATACGTTATATGTTTCATATACACATACACTATATGGCCAAATGTGACGGTCACGTGCGATTTTAGACTTTTCTATAATACATAATAAAATACATGAAGGATTATCCTGAAATTGTAAGAGTGTAAACATAATAGTGCAGGTCATACACTTCCCTGAACATTTTTTTCCCGAATCTCCATTCAAGAATGTCAACAAATCGAAAAAGAACGAATATTCTTTCAATAACCCTGTCAAAACTAATGTAGTTAAAGCGTTCAAGCTGCAGATTATGATAAAGTGGTTTGATTTAATAAACTGTGTCCATTTTTGTGATGGTAACACGCATATTCGTAGAGTAATTAAGGTTTTTATAAAAATAGCCCCAAATTTTTATAAATCTTTTGCTTATGATTTGCAGAGTTCTTAATATAAAATTTTTTTTTCAGGAAAGATGACAAACAACATTATACATAATGCCCTGTAATCAAAATTTAAAAATATTAAAAATTGTATGAAAAATGAGCAGGTGTACTAAATAACATTTTACGGCCCGTGCTTGAAGGCAATCAAAATATTATTTGCATAAGGTGATAGCTAAAAATATAAATCAACTTTTGTAAAAGTCTCAAAAACAAAAATTTGAAAATTCTGAAAGTGAATCGTCTATAGAATAAACTCAAAATTTGTTATTCCTATTAGTTATCTGTATTATTCCTGTCTATTATCTGTATAGAGAAACATTTGTGAAAGTCCAAAAACATGATTCAAGTTCATTAACACAAATAATACATGTTGGAAATATGTTCATTGTACATTCGTAGAACACGTAGCACTCATGAAAACAAGACAACACAAAAATAGTTGCTAGATGCAGAAAGCAAACAATATAACTGTCTCAAAAACTCAAAAAATTGCGAAAATTGTAATAAGTAACCAACGAAATTCGTTAATGCAGCAATAACAAACGAATAAAGAAGAAGAAAGAGACTGGACGAAGCAACTTCGAATTGCAGCAGATTAAAAAAAAATTAAACTCTCTAAAGCCGCGAATGAGCGATATTCATTAATATTCAATTAAAATCCGGTTTTAAATCAAGCTCTTTGAGCTTATGCGTGTATAATATTTGCAAGACGTTTTGCCATTTATTATTTGTAAATACTTTGAAGACAAGATGAGCAACAATAAGTTTTAACCCCTTGCGGCGCGGTGGTTTTATAGGTATACCATTTAATTTTAATTCCCAAACGCCACATTCGCACCGGAATTTTGTTTAAAAAATTTACGGTTTTTTGAATGCGTAAAATATAGCGTTTTCTTATATAAAGATAAAGTTGTTTTAAAATTCCGGTGTCAGTCATCAAGTGTTGACATTAATGTCAACACTTAAGTAATGAATTTGCCCTGCGCCGCAAAGGGTTAAAAGCGACAGTTAACACTAATTACATCATACAAAATAGTGCGCTGAGGTGGAGAATTTCGAGTAAGCATAAGGTGTGATAAAAGGCATTAAATTGTGATAAGTCTAATTCATTTATATGAAATATTGTGGGACGGTAGTGTATAGCACGGGGTTATAAATAATTTCAAATCATTAGTTTTTCATTCAAGCTCTCTGGAAAGACAGCTTGATAGATTGAGTTTTTAGCTCACAGGCTATCATAGCCTGAGAGCTTATGTGCCCGTCCGTTCTGTATGTATGTTCGTATGTACGTAACGCGATAACTCATGATAAAAATATCCGATCCACTTGAAATTTTGTATGTAGGTATATCCTGACAAGGCGCTTCCCTGATTAGTTTTTGGAGTTCATTCGATATGTATAAGAGGGGGAACGGGGGGCTCATGTCCCCGTTAGTTGATATAGATGGGATTTTCTCATGCAGAATTAAGTTTTCAAAATTTAGATTAGGATCATTCTGATGAGGCGATTCCGTGACTGTTATTAGGTGTTCATTGATTAAGTATAAATAGGGGGAACAGGGGTTCTAATGCCCCCCCCCGTTAGTTGATATAAATGGGATTTTCATGCAGAATTAAGTTTTCAAAATTTAGATTAGGATCATTCTGATGAGGCGATTCCGTGACTGTTATTAGGTGTTCATTGAATAAGTATAAATAGGGGGAACAGGGGTTCTAATGCCCCCCCCCCCCGTTAGTTGATATAAATGGGATTTTCATGCAGAATTAAGTTTTCGTTCAAAATTTAGATTAGGATCATTCTGATGAGGCGATTCCGTGACTGTTATTAGGTGTTCATTGAATAAGTATAAATAGGGGGAACAGGGGCTCTAATGCCCCCCCCCCCCGTTAGTTGATATAAATGGAATTTTCATGCAGAATTAATTTTCGTTCAAAATTTAGATTAGGATCATTCTGATGAGGCGATTCCGTGACTGTTATTAGGTGTTCATTGAATAAGTATAAATAAGGGGAACAGGGGTTCTAATGCCCCCCCCCCCTTAATTTATATAAATGGGTTTTTCAAGCAGAATTGTCAGATTTCTTTCAAATCTCTGAATAGTTTTGGAAGTTTAATGGTTAAGTATAAAAGAGGGGGATAACTCCTTTTAAATTATATAAATGCTAAATGGGTTTTTATTAAGAATTATCTCATTTGCTCTGAATTTTGGATATAGATTTTTTATATGATAAAGCATGTCTTTGATAGTATAGGAGTTTCAATGATTAAGTATAAAAAAAGAGGAAAGGGGAGAGCTGTTCCCCCTTCTTAAATTTTTTTCGAACGGAATTAACCCTTGAAAATATAAGGCTTTAATGTACAATTAGTATTTGTAGCCTGTGAGCTCAATGCCATCAGTTTAACTGGGCAGTATTCTTTATTACTTTGCTAAATTACAATTAGGTTAATAACTGAACGTTTTAATAATTTTGTTTTTTTCCTGTTAATTTTTTGTGGTGAGATATTTCTTTTTTTTCTTTAGTAATGCATATACAGTCTGATCGAGAAACAAGTTCTATATTTCAGAAAGCTGTGAAATGCGTTCTATTGGTCCAAATGAGTTCAAATATGAAATACGGATAATTCAAGTCTTGGCACTAAAAAAAGTACAAGAATAAAAAATGCAGATTTGGCCGTAAGAGGGCGTTGTAATGCACAAAAATATTTAATATTCTTTATAAATAATAATTAATATTTAAAAAGGGAAACTGGTCAATAAAAATGGAAAATCTACCGTAAGATTTTCAGTACAATGAAATGCGGCATATCCAGTTCTCGGGAAACAAATGGCAAGCGTGTAAACAAAATAGTAAAAGTCATATATTTCCGCAACATTTTTTTTCACAAAACCCCACAGGGGACAGTCAGCAAATTGAAAAAGAATGAATATCTTTTGGATAACTCTGTCAAAACTAATGTAGGAAAAGCGTTCAAACTTTAGATTATGATTGACTTATTGTAATAAACTGTGTTCATTGTTATTAGGATAGCATATATTCTCATTGTAAAATTATGGTTTCCCCAAGTCCCAAGTTTCCCAATAGTCCCAAGTTTTTTGCTTGAATTTGCATAATTCTCAATATGAAAAAAATGTTCTTTCAGAAAACATGAAAAACAACATTGTACAAAATATCCTGTAATCAGAATTAAAAAATAATAATAACAGTATGAATAACGAGCAGGTTTACAAAACATTTTTCCTTGCGCAACGGTGAAAGGTGAAAGCTTTTGAAAAATAATTCGTATATTGTGTTAGCTAAATATATTGAGCAACTTTTGTGAAAGTCACAAAAACATAGTAAGAAAATTCTAAAAATTATTGTCAATAGAATGAACTTATAATCATTTGTTTCCGAACGGAAACAAAGAAAAACAAAAGAGGGACAAAAAAGAGGGATTGTATCCATATATCCATTGATTAGTGTGAATACAGCATACACAATATAGCACGTATTACTATATTTGGATACAGCCCCTCACATTTTTCTACATATTTACCAAAACTTCAAAAATCAGAAGCGGCCGGTCAGCTTAGTTAGTATAGTGTATATATGAGTACGTGAGTTTTAAAAGTCGCTTTATGAAAAATTAAAAATAAAATCGAGTGTTACTAACAGTTTTTTTATTGATAAACATGTAACGAAAATTATTGATTTTGAATAATGAGAGTTTTCAAACTATTTTTCACATCCACAAATTTATTTGTGAGAAGTTGTGCGCCAGCTAACACATAGATTTTTGCACTCCGGTGCAGATGTGAAAAAAGGAGTAACTTCGCCTAGTTGCAGACTTTGAAAAAAAAAATTAAATTCGCGTAACTTGCAAATGAACGAAAATAACACACATTTTTTAACCCCTTAATGGTCCCATTAAACTACGGTTTCAAAATTCAAATTCATTATTGCCACCACTTTTTTGAAAAAAAAAATTCATATTATTTAATGACAAGTAACATGATACCAGAATAAAACCGATTACACTATTTTATAAAACAATTCTGAGTAGAAGCCGTGAAGCTTGCCGAACATGAACGTCTCGGGGGAGACGTTTAACCCTTTAACTATCATAGCATTTTCATTGCTAAGATGTCGAAATAAATGAATGACACCAGTAATTAAGAACAAATATATTTCTAAATTAGAAAACGTGATTTTTCACATACAAAATAAAAGGGATATTTTTAGATAAAAATACCGGTATCAGTGTTGCGTATTGGAATTAAAATTTTGTGGTTTCGTGGCGAAACCAATGAACGTTAAAGGGTTAAGTGCTTAAAGCTGTTCTCAAATCAAAAAGGGCAACTTTATAACATAAGGTCTAGTTTATTTTTGTTCGGAAATGCATGAAACTTGCAGGTGTTGTTGTTCAGAAACTACCTCATTGCACTCACTTTCCCTTTTTTTCGAACACAACAGATTTTTCAGAAAATAGTGTCAAAATGGGCGTTTAGAGATCAAAAAATAAAAAACAATGTACGAAGGAGAAATAAGTGTTGTCATTTAATTAAAAAAAATTATAAATAGGTAATTTATCGATCACAAAATGAAAAAATCAGATCAAAATCGATTTCATAGTCAGGATTTGCTATTTTATAGGTTTCGTTAAGAAATGAATTTGTGATTATGCCATAACGTCTTGTTAAGGATAGCAGTTGAGAACAGCCTTAAAATTCAATTTAACCCTTTAACGTTCATTGGTTTCGCCACGAAACCACAAAATTTTAATTCCGATACGCAACACTGACACCGGTATTTTTATCTAAAAATATCTCTTTTATTTTGTATGTGAAAAATCACGGTTTCTTATTTAAAAATATATTTGTTCTTAATTACCGGTGTCATTCATTTATTTCGACATCTTAGCAATGAAAATGCTGTGATCGTTAAAGGGTTAAATCCGGTGTTACATCAAGCTCATTAAACTTGTGCTTGCAAGACGTTTTGTCCTTTTTTATTTGAAAAACTGCAAAGACAGAATAAATAAAATACGTTTAAAAGCTGAAAATAAACAGTAATGACATCATATGAATCAGCGCTGTGTTAAAGAATTTCTTATATGTATTAGTGTAAGAGTGTGATCTGTGTTGCGCGTTGTTCATCCTAGTGTAGACCCTAATGCAGCACAGAAATTTAAGAGGAGAATTAGATAATTTTTTTAATGATTTTTGTTTTTTTAATAAGTTCTTGGAACGTTTCTAAATCCATTTGTTTCCTTTTTTCTTACAATTAACCCCTTAACTGTGACCCCTTAACTGCCCGAACGCAGTTCGCGCAAGATGAATTTCCTTATGGCATCATTTAAAGCTTTTTGACACCACTATTATTTTTAAGAAAATTTTCACACTGTTAAAAGGTGGGAATGTTTAGACTAAATTTTTCGAATATTTTATTTAAATAATAGTGGTGTGAATCCGCTATTTTCAATTTATTGAACGGAAAAGAATTACTCTGTTAACTCCTTCGCGACGGAGCATTTTACGAAATTTTCAATGTTTTGTCACCGGTTTTAAAATACAGAAATTTATGACATTTTAAATTGAGGAAATGTTCCGATTAAATAAAGTAAAATTTGCGGTATAATTTTACTGGTGGCGATAAACATGGATTCTTAACCCTTTGCGGAGCAGGGCAAATTCATTGCTTAAGTATTGAAATAAATGACTGACACCGGAATTTGAAAGTAACTTTATTTGTAAATAAGAAAACGCTATGTGTCACGCATTCAATAAACGGTAATTTTCTTTAACAAAATTCCGGTGCCAATGTGGCGTTTGGGAATTAAAATTAAGTGGTATATCTATGAAACCATAAGGGTTAGCCTATTTGTGGCACGTATACGTGTTGCTCGTCCCCAAGGGGTTAAGGGGTTAAAAGCAATCGCGAAAATGCAAGGAAAAACACCTATTCGGAAGCCACGCCCATTCATATTATTTCTAAGCCAGCACTCTATATATATTTCAAGATTTAAATTCTGTTCGCTTTATGGTATTTTAAAATTAAATTCTGTACCATAGGCATGTTCTCAAAGTACAAGTAAAAGTCTTTTTTATAAAAAAGTGGTGCTAAACGAATAAAATTCGTGTTAGAGATGCTGGTCCGGAAGTTACGTGAGAAGTGACATAAAATCGATACCAATAAAACATTGCCTCATTTAATATACGAATCTAAACTTCACCCATACATTTGTACATACTTTAATTCATGTGTTTGATAAAATTGTGCATGAACTTCACACAAGTTAGAAGTGTCTAAGTATATTGTCTCTCTTGAAAATCGTACATTTCAAGTAAAAAAATACATTCTACATACTGTACTAGAGATTTTTTTTTGGTGCTAGACCATAAATATAACATTGTATATGGCGGACATTAAAAAAACACTAATTAGTAAAAAAGAAAAAAATTCTGAAACATCAAAAATTTCTGAAAAATTGACATCGCTCCAAAATAAAAGTTTTACCCAGCTAGAAAAAGTTTGCACTTTTTTTGCAAAAAAGTATAAATTGTACACAATTTGTGCACAAAAAGTGACTATTTTTGAATACCCCGAAAAGTATATACTTTTTGTGGAAAATATTTACATTTTTTATGTATACAAAAAAGTTCATATTTTTTGTTGTTAAAAATCGTGCACATTTTTTGCATAAAATAAATAAATATTCTGTGTTTGCAAAAATTGTGCAACTTTTTTTTTTTTTTTTTTTTTTTTGTAAAAAACAAATCAAAGATTCCAATTTTGCAAATATTATATACTATTTTTTATGAATGCGAAAATTAGATTCTTTCATTACAGGCATCATTATTTCCATGCCTGGTGCCTTTTTCTAAATTAGGGGAAATTTTTCAGAGCAAATTAATGTTGTATTTAACTTAAAGTTAATCGGAAGGAATAAATTATATTATGTCTTAATAAGGCAAAATAAAATAAGTTAGTTAAATTTCAAAATCGGGAGATTGTGAGCCTTTCTTCAGTAAAGGAAAATTAACAGATCGATTATAATTTAAAAGTAAACGAATTAAATACATTTTACTATGTTTATCAAATTTGAAGAAAAACAAATTTTAATTATTTAAAATTTAAAATCCAGGAAGGGGTAATGAGCCTACGCCCCCCCCCCCTCTTCATTAACGGGAATAATTTCCGGAGATCCTCTTATATTTTAAGTTGCTTGAAAATAATATTTTTTTAAATAAGAAAAATAGAAATTTTGATTAATAATAAAATTCAAACTATAGGGGGGGAGGGGTTAATGTTTCTCCTAAAACTTCTAACTTTACGGAAAATATTTTAATTCCTCTTTTATTTTAAATTTCTCGGAAAGATAAAATTTTACTGTATTTTTCAAAATCATTCAAAAATAAAATTTAGATGTATTTCAGACTAAATAATATTTAAATCATATTTGAGGGAGGGGTAACGGCTCTCATGCTTCTCCGCCATAAAAATTCTTAGTTCCTTTTTAATTTTAAATTAATTAAAATAAAATACGTTTTGCTAGGCATTTCAAAATCGAAAAAAAAAGAAATTTAAATTAATTAAAATTTAAAAATCTAATCAGGGGGAAAATGTGCCTACCAACCCCCCACCCTTCCTTAACAGAAAATTTCACACTTTCCTTTATTATTTTATAGTTACTTGAAAGAATAAATTTTGCTGTGTTTTTCAAATTCGGAGTAAAACAAAAATTAGTTAAATTTCAAAATCGGGAGGGGCAAAGGTCATCCTATGCCCCCTTCCCCAAACGAAAAATTTTTAGTTTTTCTTTTTTTAAGTTACTAGAAAATAATAAATTTGACAATGTATTTCGAAATAGGAGAAAAATAAATTTTACTTAATCAAATTTTAAAAAGCAAGAGGGGGGAGGGCAATTGTTCTCCTACGCTCTCAAACCCTAGAAAAGTTCTTACTTTGTCTTTTGTTTTAAATTTCTCGAAAAGAATAAATTTTAGTAAGCTTTTCAAAATTAACAAAAAAGAAAATTTAATCAGTTACGTTTCAAAATCGAGGGAAAAGCAGTGGACCTCCCCCCCACACACACACACAACACGCGCGCGCACACACTCTACTCTTTTCCTACGATTTAAGCTTAAAAATACAAGTGCGGTTATTAAGTGCATATGTCCTCCTCCCCTATCAGGTATAACTTCCAGTTATTATGAAAATTACTTGTGCTTTCAAAAATCAGATAAAACCTGTTTAATTCTTAATTTATTTATTATTTTCGCATCTGTAGCTATCTTTCCTACTCCATGAACCAGAAGCATTAATACTTCTCAACTCGCAGACTTGGAGGAGCTAATGTTTACATATGCTGTGCCGACCGCGAGGTTTTAGCGGCGAAAAGAAGATTGAATTAACCATACCGCGTGTTGCGTCGTTTATTATTACTCAAATTGAAGTAAAGTTTAAATTAATTGCTTTAGTATAAAGGCTAGTCTGAAATATAGATGGGACGAATATTCGGTCACTATTCGGTATTCGGCCCTTTTGCCGAATACTCGGTCAGCCGAATATTGAAAGCTTGGCCGAATGCTTTTGCTGAATACCTACGGCCGAATATTGTACGATTTCTTAACAAATACATTCAGAATAAGATTTTTTTCTTAATTTTTTGCAACTTTTTTAAATTGAATTCATACACGCTTACTTTCTGACATATTTATGAAGTCATTTTCATTCATAATTGAACAAAATATACAATTATTTGGATGCTAAAAATTTTGAATATTTCTGTATTTCCTATAAAAGTTAAGAATCTTTTAGAAAATGTTGTGGAAGAAAATTTACGTTGGAGATTCAACTATCAGGAAAATGACTGTTACAGGAATGTTACATTACAACTCAAGATGTCTAAGTCAGTCACTGAGTGAAGCCTATATAGAAAAAAGAAATAAGTAATATCTATCCCAGACACTACTAGATAGAAAAGAGTATCCTTTAGAATGGTAGGCGAGGAATTCAAAAGACTTTCCTAACCTTTCACAGTTAGGAAAAAAATACCATTCTGCTCTGGGAAATATACTTTATTTAGTGAGCGATTATTTTCTGAGGTAGGTAACATGTATGAAAATGCACCACTAGTTTTACCCAGAGATTTTTAATAAAAATTTTCTTTATTCCATAGTATTTTTAAATGTGTGTGTGCCCAAAAATGATAAAATTTTCTCATTTCTTTTGGAAAAAGAACAAAACTATTCAATCGTGTTTTAATTGTATTTTTTCATTTTTATATCATAAAGTCATTTGAAATTAATGTTGCTTGATTTATCGTATTTTCCTTTTTTTTTTCTTTTTCCCTTTTTAAAGACAATAACAAATTTTTTTTTGCAAAAGCACCTTTTTCCGCTGCAGTACTGTCCTTTTTAGTGAATAGCACCATGCCTTTTTTCTTTCTAGAGTGAACACTAGATACAGCATAAAATTTTTTATCATGATTTTCTGAATTGCGCTCAAAAATAGGTAGATAAAAACTATTCAGGGTATGAAAGTTATAAGGGGTGGGGGAGGAGAATGTCAATTTCAAATAAACTTTTTATTATGCATGAAAAATATAAATAGTGAAATTAAAAAGTAAGTTCTACTATTTTAAAAAACATTCCTTTCAATATTTTTCGGCCCAGGTCGAATGATGGATTTGATATTCGGCTTCGGCCAAATAATCGTTGCATTTCTACTTCAAAGAACTCTAAAAGATGGAAAAGGTCTTTGCAAATGTAACTTTATCATTTTAGGTGGGGAAGGGGCTATAGTAAGATATCTCTAGGGCGGGGGGTGATTTGGAGATATCTCTAGAGGGGGTGGTGATTTTGTGCTGTGGAAAATTATCTATTTTCTACAGCACAAAAATCGCTGATCAACAAAATTATCGATTTTTTCTTGTTTGGCAACAAAAATAAGATTTTTACGAAATGAAACAACAAAATGCGCAATTTTTACGAAGCCGATTGATGAAATTTATGATTTTTCGAGTCTGGTTGACAAAAATTATTGATTTTTACAAAGCCGATTGAAAAAATTCACATTTTTTCTGCACCTATCAACAAAATTCGTGATTTTTATTAAGACAGTTGCCAAAATTCACAGTTTTTCTGCATCTAATCAATAAAATTTGATTTTTACGAAACCGATTGATGAAATTCACAAGCTTTACAAAGCTATGGACAAAATCGTGGCTTTTACAAAGCCAATTGACGAAATTTGTAATTTTTTTCACACAATCTGTAAAATTCACAACTTTTCCACAGCTGATCAACAAAATTATCGATTTTTTCTTGTTTGACAACAAAAATAAGATTTTTACGAAATGGATTGACAAATGCGTGATTTTTACAAAGCCGATCGATGAAATTTATGATTTTTCGAGTCTGGTCGACAAAATTATCAATTTTTGCTGAATGATTGCAAAAAAATGTAAAATTTGTCAAAAAATCGCTAATTTCATCTGAAAATTGACAAAACGTGGTCAAAAGATAATGAAAAAACATGCGAATTTTGTCAATGGATAGTGAGAAAAGCATGAACTTTGCCTGAAAGTCGCTAATTTCATCAAAACATGGTTAAAAGCTCATAAAGAAACACTAATTTCATTAAAAAGTAGTGGTAAAGGATCATCAAATTTCATCAAAGCGTCGTAAAAAAAAAAAAAAAAAAAAAAGATTAAAAACCATGGAAAAAAATTCTTGGATTTTGTCAAGGGATAACTTTGTAAAAAACCAAACAAAACATGGTTAAAAAAAATCTTGAAAACAACACTAAATTCGTTAAAACTAGTGAAAATCTCGCCAATTTCATGAAAAGGTCTCAAAAACCTTCAGATCTTGTCAAACGATTGCAAAAAAGCAGGCAAATTCTGTCAAAAAATCGCAAATTTTATCAAAAGATCGTGAAACACTCTAATTTCATCAATAGATCGCAAAAACGAAAAAAAATATCAAAAGATTGCGAAAAGCATGCAAATTTTATCGAAAAATTGAGTAAAGCATGCAAATTGTATCGAAATATCTCGGAAAACACTCGAATTTCACCAAAGAATTGCGAGAAAAACAAGAATTTTGCTAAAGGAATGCTAATTTCATCAGAAAAATGTACCAAACACAGTTAAAATATCATGAAAAAACACTCATTTTGGTGAAAGATTGCAAAACAACTCGCAAATTTTTTCAAAAGATTGTGAAAAGCCTGTAAATTTTGCCTAAAAATCGCTAATTTCATTAAAAGGTAGCAGTAAAGAACCATCAAATTTCAACAAAAGGTCGTAAAAAAAAAAGGCAAATTTTGGCGAAAGATCATGGAAAAAAAGCTTGTATTTTGTCAAAAGATAACTAACTTTCTAAAAGACTGAACAAAACATAGATAAAAAATCTTGAAAACAATGCTAAATTCATTAAAAACTAGTGAAAATTTCACTAATTTCATGAAAAGGTCTCAAAAACCTTCAAATCTTGTCAAAATATAGCGAAAAAGCAGGCAAATTCTGTCAAAGAATGACAAATATCGTATAAACAAGGGTAAACAATTATGAAAAAAAGTAAATTTCATGAAAAAAATCACAAATTTTATCAAAAGATCATGAAACACCGCAAACTTTGCCAAAAGGTTTCGGGAAACACAACAGTTTCGTCTAAAGATAGTGAAAAACATTCAGATTTCGACAAAGCATTGCGAAAAGTATGTAAATTTCGTCAAATAATCACAAGATAATACGCAAATTTTGTTAAAAGATACTGAGAAAATTGCAAATATCGCAAGAAGTACATGAATTTAGTCAAAAGATAGCAAGAAATACGCAATTTTCTTCATAAGATCGTGAAAAACACGTAAATTTCTTAAAAAGAAATGCAAAAACACTCACATTTCTTTAATAGATCGTAAAAAAAGTGCAAATTTCATCAAAAAACAGAGAAAACAAGGTCTATGAGTCGCAAAACAAATGCGTTTCGGTTTAAAGTTCTCAAATAAAACACAAATTTTGGCATAAGATTGTTAAAAACTTGCAAATTTTATCGAAATATCGCTAAAAACACTCTAATTTCGTCAATAGATCGCAAAAACGAAAAAAATTATCAAAAGATTGCAAAAAACACTCAAAACACAACAGTTTCGTCTAAAGATAGTGAAAAACATTCAGATTTCGACAAAGCATTGCGAAAAGTATGTAAATTTCGTCAAATAATCACAAGATAATACGCAAATTTTGTTAAAAGATACTGAGAAAATTGCAAATATCGCAAGAAGTACATGAATTTAGTCAAAAGATAGCAAGAAATACGCAATTTTCTTCATAAGATCGTGAAAAACACGTAAATTTCTTAAAAAGAAATGCAAAAACACTCACATTTCTTTAATAGATCGTAAAAAAAAGTGCAAATTTCATCAAAAAACAGAGAAAACAAGGTCTATGAGTCGCAAAACAAATGCGTTTCGGTTTAAAGTTCTCAAATAAAACACAAATTTTGGCATAAGATTGTTAAAAACTTGCAAATTTTATCGAAATATCGCTAAAAACACTCTAATTTCGTCAATAGATCGCAAAAACGAAAAAAATTATCAATAGATCGCAAAAACGAAAAAAATTATCAAAAGATTGCAAAAAACACTCAAATTTTATCAAAAAATTGAGTAAAGCATGCAAATTTTATCGAAATATCGCAGAAAACACTCAAATTTCACCAAAGAATCGCGAGAAAAACAAAAATTTCGCTAAAGGAATGCTAATTTGATCAGAAAAAAGTACCAAACACAGATAAAATATCATGAAAAAATAATCATTTTGGTGAAAGATCACGAAAAAACCCACAAATTTCTTCAAAAGATTGTAAAAAGCATGTGAATTTTGCCAAAAGACAAACAAAATACGGTCAAAAAATCTTGAAAAAATGCTAATTTCTATAAAAGATTATGAAAATTTCATCAAGATCGTAAAATTTGCAAACCTCGCCAAAAAATCTCAAGTGTGCGAGTTTCATCAAAGATCGCAAAAAATATGCCAGATTTTCTCAAAGGATCTCAAAAATTTCATCAAAAGGTCATCTCTCTCCCCCCCCCCCTTAAATCTCATCAAAATATTATGAAAAAGTGTGAATTTAGTAAAAAAAAAAGGGTTGCGTAAAACTGCAAATTTCATTAAACGATCTGGAATCATAAGTGCAAGTTTTTTAGTCTTTTAAAAATTCCCGAAGGCGGAAACGAAACGGAAAAATCTCTGAGGACGGAAGCGGATCGCAAAAAACATGTGCTTTTCGTCAAAGGATTGTGGAAAAAAACATGATTTTTGTGAAATGATTGCAGAAAAAAGTGCTATTTCTGTCAAAGAGTTGAAAAAAAAATGTGTTTGCAGGGAAAAAACTCGATTCCTGTCGAAGGATTGCAAAAAACCACCGATTTTCGTAAAAAGCGTGTGAAGAAAACATGATTCTTGTTAAAAGATCGTAGAAAAGACATCATCTCGGTCAAAGAATACGAAATAGATGCAGTCATGAGTTTTTTGTCAAAAGGTTGCAGAAAAAAAGCAATTGCTGTCAGTAACGTAGCTATGTTTTTTGGTGCCCGGGGCCAGCAAGAAATTTTGCACCCCCAACCCAATATAGATATATAACAATTTCTCTCAATTTGGCGCCCCTAGGCCTCGGCGCCTGGGGTGGACGCCCCCCCTTAACTACGCCACTGATTGCTGTCGAAGAATTACGAAAAAGACGTTATTTCCATCAAAGATTTGCGAAAAAGAAGCTATTTCCGGTCAAAGAATACTAAATAGATGCAATTTTTGTCAAAGGATCACAAAAAAGACGTGAATTTAATCAAAGGATTGTGGACAAGATGCAAATTTTGCCAAAGGATCGAAAAAAAGACGTGATTTCCATCAAATGATCACAAATTTCACGATTTTCATCAAATGATTGCAGGAAAAATGCAATTTCTGTTCCAAGATCGTGAAAAAAAAGACGCTTTCTCTAGTCAAAGAATACAAAATATGTATAATTTTTGCCAAAGGATTGCAATAAAGATGCGAAATTAATCGAAGGATCGTGGAAATGACGCGAGTTGTGCTAAAAAGATCGTGAAAAAAAAACATGATTTTCGTGTAATGATTACAAAAAAAAACCACGATTTTCATAAAATGATAACAGGGAAAACGTGATTTCTGTCCAAGGATCACAAAAAAAAGCGAATTTGATCAAAAGATCATGTAAAATACTTTTATTTCATCGAAAAATTGCAGATTTCGGCTGAAAACCGTAGAAAAATCACAAATTTGGCTATAAATAATGGAAAATCACAAGTTTTGGTTTAAATTTGTTGAAAAATCACAAATTTCGGCAAAATGTTGTAGAAAAGTCGCAAATTTTTGTCGAAAGATCAGGGAAAAAACTAATTTTGTCATAGGGTCGTGGAAAAAACACGAGGTATGTGCTCAGTGTATGTACACTCAATGCGGGGGGGGGGGGGTGTCAAAATATTTTCAGTCTTGGCAAAATCTCAAACTTGCACCCATGTCTGAAATATGTTGAAAATTTTAATCTAATTATTCTTTCAAATGTAAAGAATACTTTCAAGATAGCAATCATTTTAATTTTTATGAGTTTATTACTCGTAGCTTTAGAATATTTCAATCTGTTCCAAAAGTGGCCTTTATTGCTACAAAATCAAATTTTTACAGCTACAAAATGTGATTTTTGCTGCTCCAAAATGTTTTTAGTGCACTTTCATACCTGTATACCTTTTCAGAAAATTTGTTGTGAATTTTAGATTTTTTTTTTTTTCCCACTTAGAATCTCCCCCCGCCCTCACTTTATGTAATCCAATTAAATGTTAAGTAAAAGTTATTAGTAAATTCAATGTTGATAGTTAGAAAAAAAGCAAAATTTTTATGAAGTGTTCATAATTTTGTTTACTGGTCAGTGGTTGGAAAAAGCAGGCCAATAGCTATGGTGAAAAATGTTAATTTTCACCATATGAAATTTACAATTACACACAATGAAATTTACAATTTCTTTTTGTGCCTGATCGCCAAAATTCCTGATGTTTCCGTATCTGATCAACTAAATTCTTGATTTTACTAGTCTGACAAATTTTGCTATTTTTCAGACTTGTTACTTTTCTGCAGAAATGCGGGATTTTGCTCTTTAGCCGATGGATTTTATTATCCAAAAGTTTGTTGACATTTTTATGGAGGGGAAGGCGCATAACAGATGAAATACAACAAAAACACAAGTACAAACCACAGCAAATTTCTTTAAAGGATTACAAGAAAAAAAAAATCCACAGGATTGAAAGGAAAAAAAAAAAAGATTGAGAAAATAATTGTTTATAAATCAAGTTCTAATTAATTAAGAAGAAAAAAAAAGATCACACAATTACTAAAATTGCATCAAGTGTTTCATCAATCTGAAAGTAAATCGGAAAATTTTAAGCTGTTAAAAAGGTAATTTTTTTTTTTTTTTGAGTAAACAAAACATTGAAAATTCAATGAAGGGTAGAAACCTCATAAAAGTATATTTTTTATATTGTTAAAAAGAGATAAGCATAGTTAATTTACTTTTTTTTATATTGGTTTTGAAATTATATCCAAGTTTCTTTGCAGAACTTTTTATAACATCTTAAAACACAACACATAGCGTTAAGGATTTGTACCTTGTAGTTTCACAGGACCCTAAAAAATATATTTTATTTTTGTTTTCATCTATATCTTACTTTTCTAGCAAAAATTTCCAGCTCTTTTTTCTAGGAACTTTCTCTACACATTCTAATTGCCTATTACTTTTTATTATATTTTATTTTAACCATTTACTTTTTACTGGTATATCCTTAATTAAATAAAATCATTTATTGTTGGTACATATACAGTTTATTTTTCTCTGTGAAATAAAGATAAAATAATTGTTTATCATTTGAATTTTTCTTTAGTTTATAGCTAAGTACTCAGTAAAAATATATAACTTTTTATATTATTGCATAATTTTAGTTACAAGTGTGTACAATAAAATTTAATTTATTAGCATTGAGTACAATTATGTAGTGATTATGATCACCATTGCTTAATGCTTTCTACCCAGTTTAAAAATAGCTTGAAAGATTGTTTTGGTATGAAACATATAATATAATCAGTTTTGGATTTTTACCAAAATACATATTTAAAGAATTTTTTATGAACATTAAAACAATATTATTTAATTAGGGTGTTGTTATAGGTAAGGTTTTAGTTGAAGTACTTCTAATTACACCAGGAATTGTTTTTATTGGTTATAATAATAAATACTTTAGATATACAGTAGACTCCCTAAAATCCAAACATAATTTTGTGATGTAAACAATGAAACATTCACTTCAGATATAGAAACAAAGTTTGACTATTTTAGTTTTATGTCAATTTCATATGTTTTTTAATTTGTAATTTTTGTTAATTTTGATGAGTTTGTTTTTTCATGATGGAAGAATAAATTTATTTCTGAATTGCTGATATCATTGGTAATCACAATCTCCTTATCAAATATATTTATGTATTAATCAAGATTTTTTTGGTTATTAAGTCTGACTAAACCTGAAATACAACTTCTTTATTTTACCGTTTTGTTGAGAATTAGTAATGTACCTTTATGAGGCAAGTTTCATTGAATAATTTACGAAAAATATATTTCATCATTATAAATGAATATTTAATCATACATTATTGATTATTAACTCTACCTTTGCTTTTAATATTTTAATCATTTTAAAAATTATCTAATTCTTTATAATTTTAGGTTATTACTTATTTTAATATTTTATAATATTGTAAGTATTCATTATAGTTTTGAATGCATTATTAATTCAATTAAAATTACTTTTAAAAAAGTAAACAAAGCAACGACCAGAAATTCACAAAATTCTAAAATGTCTTACGTTGTGTGGATTTGAGGGAGCCTAGTGTATATATATATATTTATATTACATATACATTCATAAATATGTAAAATAAATTTAAATACATGTAAGTAGTATCTATAGTTCATTTTTGGCTTTATTAAGTAAAAAAAAATCCATAAATTTTATGAAATATCATTCATTCCGAATTAGTCTTGCAAACTGAAATATAAATCAATTTAGTTGTATATAGGCATGCTGTGGAAGGTGTATGGAAGTATACACTGTATATTTTCTGGATTTTTTTAAGAAACACTGTTTACTCTCTGTTTCTCATAAAAGCTAATGGCATATTTTATCTAGGGTATACCGCCAACTTTGAATGTATACTTTCTGCCTGGAGCATATAATTTCTGATTTTTTTATGACTACACCACTGGTTGTATAACCAGTATACAAAACTATAGAAGTATATTTAATATAATTTAAAAGCTTATACTATATACACTTATAAAATAACATTTACACAAAAAAAAAAAAAAAAAAAAAAAAAAAAAAAAAAAAAAAAATTCTCAAATGTTGTACTACTTGGATCTTAGTAAAATGTGATTTTCACAAACAATCTTTTCTGAAGATGATTTTGTAGCAGTTTACAATGTATTTTTGTTATTAATTTCCAGTAGAGATGGAGGGTTTTTTTATATTTTGTGTATTAAACTACAATGCTTATGGATTGCTAAGAATATTTTTTAATTTTTGTTTAAGCATACTGTTATGATGTAAGGTGGGTGACCATTAGTTACCCTCGAAACAGATTAATCGAGATTTACCCTCGTTCACCATATAAGCTAAGCAATCATGATAGTAGAGAGTATTAGCAGTGGCGTAGCTAGTGGGGGACAGATGGGGCAATCCGTCCCGGGTGTCACCCTCAAAGGGGTGACACCCAATCTTTACTTGTAATTATATGCACATGTTATAAAATTTTTTTTTAAAAAAATGGAATGAAAGGAAATTTGTAGTGCACGACGCATCAGAGTTAATTTTTCAATTTATAATATTTTAGCTTATATGAATAAAGCCTCTTTTTTGTGGATTTATTTCAGATATGTATTTATTTTTTTATTATTAATTCATGCTATTATAAAAATTTTGCTCAGCTTTCTGTCATAGTTTCATCGAGATTTAACCTTGTTCACCATATAAGCTAAGCAATCATGATAGTAAAGAGTATTAGCAGTGGCGTAGATAGTGGGGGACAGATGGGGCAATCCGTCCCGGGTGTCACCCAATCTTTACTTGCAATTACATGCACATGTTATAAGATTTTGAAAAAAAAAAAAAAAAAAAAAAAAAAAAATTGGAATGAAAGGAAATTTGTAGTGCACAACGCTCATCTTTCTGTCACAGTTTCATAACAGTTGCACCAATAAATTTATGCTTGCTGTTTGGTCTTATTAATTTTATTGTTGCATTGTGAATTATGTATCTGATGGGGGGGGGCTTATATGTGAGTGTGGAAAATAAAAATTGCTTGAAAGTTTGAAGGGATGCTTACTAGGGTGGGCCGAAAAAAACTTTTTTTCGATTTTCGATTATGGCGGGTGCGGAAAAGTGGCCACTGGTGGCACTCAGTTCATACAAAAAATTTGAGATTTTTTGGACATTTCCTTACCCTGCCGCAAACGGCTTGAAGTTTTGCAAAAATGTTCATTTTTGAACTTTTTTCGAAAAAAATTAAAAAATGTTAAATTAAATTTATTTTGGTTGTATTTACTTGAAATGGCATATTTAATGTACCAAATGTTTAAATAAGATCTGATCATGCATTATTTAATATCTATGTGTATTATAACTTAGGCTATTTTTATAACTTTTTCGCGTATAATAGGCAAAAGTTGTATTTGTTTGAATCGATCGTTAGTTTCTGTATTATTTATGTCCCCTGGTCTTCTTTATATATTTTCTATGTGTCAAACGTCATATATTTGAGGAAAAGACAGCAGTATACTTCAAAAACAAATCTGGAAGGTGAGAAAGTGGTGAAGCAGGACTCTAAGCGCGCGCAATGATTCGTCGTAATACTCAGGGAGTGAAGGACGAAATAGTTGAGAGCCAAAATTCGATAAAGGATTCTTATTATTTATTTTTGCTAAATTACCTGCGACATTTGTTCAGTGTTTACGTGAAACCCTTTTGTGGTGATATACAGTGCTTTTTGGGTCGTTTAATGTGCCATTATAGTGTTTTGTGCGTTTTATTACAACGAGCTTAGAAATGGCTAGTATAAAGGGCCATGACAATGCGAAGACACGCGATAACGTGAAAAGTAACACTTTGGAGGCATCATGCATATTGAAAGAATTGAAAGAATTGAAGTCAGAAGAGAGAAATAGAAACTTGGAAAGAAGATACAGGCTGGAGAAGTTAATGAAAGAAGGAAAATTAAAAGCATATCTTTTGATGGTAGAAAGGATAAAAGTATATTCAGAGGGGGAAAAAAATCAAGCGGCACTGTCGAATGAAAGGCGAGGAACACATCACCGTGTTGTTTGAACCTGGTTAGGAATACTCGGGTCACTTGATACCTTGTTCCGGTCACGGAAAAGAAATAGCAAAATCATTATACAATCTTCCAAGTCACCAGAAGTTAGACTTTTCTGAAGTGACGAGGTATCAAGGTAACGGAACGGGGTATCAAGTGACACAAGTATTCCTAACCAGGTTCAAACAACGCGGTGATGTTTTCCACGCCTTTCTCTCGACGGTGCTGCTTGTTATTTTTCTTCCTCTGAATATACTTTTATCCTTTCTACCATCAAAAGATATGCTTTTAATTTTCCTTCTTTCAATAACTTCTTCTGCCTGTATCTTCTTTCCAATTTTCTATTTCTCTCTTCTGACTTTATTTTTATTGATGACGAGATTCGTATCCTCGGCTGTCACAACTTCTACATGGTGAACCAACCAGTAGTAGTGGCGCATGATTATCAGGATAGGTTGGCGTTTGCAATCCTTTCAATATGCATGATGCCCCTAAAGAGTTACTTTTCACGCTATCGCGTGTCTTTGCATTGTCATGGCCCTTTATACTAGCCATTTCTAAGCTCGTTTTAATAAAACGCACAAAACATTATAATGGCACATTAAACGACCCAAAAAGCACTGTATATCAATACAAAAGGGTTTCACGTTAATACTGAACAAATGTCACAGGTAACTGAGCAAGGATAAATAATAAGAATCCTTTATCGAATTTTGGCTCTCAACTATTTCGTCCTTCACTCCCTAAGTATCACGACGAATCATTGCGCGCACTTAGAGTCCTGCTTCACCACTTTCTCACCTTCCAGATTTGTTTTTGAAGTATACTGCTGTCTTTTCCCCAAATATATGACGTTTGACACATAGAAAATATATAAAGAAGACCAAGGGACATAAATAATATAGAAACTAACGATCGATTCAAACAAATACAACTTTTGCCTATTATACGCGAAAAAGCTATAAAAATAGCCTAAGTTATAATACACATAGATATTAAATAATGCATTATCAGATCTTATTTAAACATTTGGTACATTAAATATGCCTTTTCTAGTAAATACAACCAAAATAAATTTAATTTAAAATTTTTTAATTTTTTTCGAAAAAAGTTCAAAAATGAACATTTTTGCAAAATTTCAAGCCGTTTGCGGCAGGGTAAGGAAATGTCCAAAAAATCTCGAATTTTTTGCATGAACTGAGTGCCACCAGTGGCCACTTTTCCGCACCCGCCATAATCGAAAATCGAAAAAAAGTTTTTTTCGGCCCACCCTAATGCTTACAATAAGGATTTTACGCTTATAATGAAGTTGAAAAAAAATTAACATGATACCAATAAAACCAACTTTTATTGAAAAATAAAAACTCATAGAAAATGACTAGATAAAATTGTTAAACTAGGATTATGCCTAATCTTGATTTAGTTTTTGTTGATAAAATTAGTAGTTACCTTCGAAATCTAGATCTACCTGCGGCTGTAGGATGATCTGGCGATAATTTTTTGGAATTATCCCGATGAGCCTACAACTATTTATGTGACAACTCTTAAAATCTAATGTTAAACAAATAGTAGGTAATCCTTTACAAATTTTTTATTTGCATTTCAATTTTTTTTTTTTTGGGGGGGGGCTATGTTTTTCATTTTAAGCACACACATAATTATCATTCGATAACTAAAGTAAAATCAATTGTCATGTCCTTTTCAAATTTTTCTGTCAAACGATTTTTTTCCCCTGTAGATTTGAAATAATTATTTAACTGAGCATTTTTTATGATATTTCAATTTTATTTGCAGGTTTATTTACTTAATGTATGCTTTTGTTCACAATCTAAAATATATATATATTTTTATAGATATAAGTTTAATTTCTGCAGATTATAATTATTCAGCAGAAAAAAAAAAAACCTGCATATATTTTTTCTTTGCACCTCTGATTATTAATAAAAAGTGTACTGTGTAAGACTATTTGGTATGTAAAAAGGAAGGCGTCCAAAATCAGCGTATTTGGCATCTCTGATTATTCATATAAAGTATACAATTTAGGGATATTCAGTATGCAAAGAAGTGTACAAAAAAAGTGTGCACAAAATCTGAGCGTATTTGGTAGCCCTGATTGTACATAAAAAGTGTACAATTTAAGTATTAAAAAAAAGTATAAAAAAATAAGTGCACAAAAAGTGAGCGTATTTGGCACCTCTGATTTGCATAAAAAGTGAACAATTTAGGTATGCAAAAAAAGTAAAAAAAAATAAGTGAACAAAAAGTGAGCGTATTTGGCACCTCTGATTTGCATAAAAAGTGAACAATTTAGGTATGAACTTTTTGTCCACAATTCGGTTTGTACTTTTTGTGTATAAGCAGAGGTGCCAAATACGCTCACTTTTTGTGCACTTTTTTTTTTACACTTTTTTTACAAACTTTTTCTAGCTGGGTAGTCACGGAAAAAAAAAAATTCTGAAATAAATAATGGGCATAATCCAGCGAATATACAGTGTGGTAATCAGGGTGAAGGTCTAAATGCACTAGATACCACTAGTAGTGTAAACTTCTGTCCGCCTTACGTAATTGAAGAATTTTTTGAAATTGATAAAAGGGATGAAAGCATTACGATATCAATGGCAACCAGAGCACTTAAAATCCCTTCCTGGCAACTGTTAATACGGATTTCAAATTTCGGTTTCAAAATCGGTCGAATAGTTCCCGAAGTAATGAATAAAAATTAAATTTGGTACATACTCCACATCATTGCAAGCGTCGATTTAAGAATTGTATATACCCTTAATTGTCCATTCAAGCTTTATAGAAAGATAGCTTGGTAGCCTGAACATACTAAAACATTTAGAATTTCGGAAATAAGCTAAGAGTTATTAATGAATTTTTGTATTACTATTATTTTTTTCTGGTGACTAACATTTTTTATTTATTTATTTTATTTATTTCTTTTATTTATTTATTTATAAAATGTATAATTATATAAACAATGTGTAACATATTGAAATTTGACGAAAAAAAAAAGGTTTACAAAAGAACTGATAGATTTAATTAACCTAATAAAAATAAACTTAGAAAAGATGTTGCAATATAAAATTATTCTTACATTAGCTAGTCTAGCTCTTAAAGCAAATATTAATTTATATATTATAAATAACCAAAATTTTATTCATGTTAATATCAACTTTGCAAATTACATCTTGTTCGGACGTGATCTTTGACGTGAAATCAAGATATGTAATTATGATGAAATTACAATTTAATATTCAACATTTTTGTTTCGAAAATAAAAATAATAATAAAATTTTTGCAAAGATCAATTACATGTTATATCTGTATATTTGAGAAACGATGTTGTCTCGAAGGGGCTAGAAAGTTCCCGAGGACTAAAACCTTTGGTGACGAGTGACCCGTGTACGTGCCGTAAAAAGCGCTCAGAAAACTTGTTTTTTCCACAGGTGAATTTTTACAGAAAAATGTGCCTTTTTTAATCGGAGCATTTTCTCGATTTAATAAGTAACAAATCTCTTTTTTAAAAAATTGGTAACAAAACATTAAAAATTTCGTTGAAGTTTCCCGTCGCAAAGGGGTTAAAACACAGCTAATCACAACAATGCATATTTATAAAAGTTGCTGCCAGTACCTGTGGTGTAATCACATATACAGTGCTGCCACTAACGAATATTTTTTCATTCTTACTGGCGCCACTGTTTTTAAAAATTATTCCACATTCTTTGACAACGTTTGCAAGAGAAAAATAGTTAAACATTTATATTCGAAAAATACTGGTTAAGACAGATTTTAGAAATAGTCACCTGTGACTTTTGTGCATATACAGGATGTCCAGTGAAGGACTTCCGATTTTAAAATTGAAATACCCGGGAACGAATATACACAAAAGAAGGAAACAAAGGGTATATTTATTTTGAAAATCTTAAAAATCTGATACACTAGTTTCCAAATTAATAAAAAAAAATTGTCGAAAGCTGACGCTGTAGTCACAAATGTATTCCTAAATAAATTAAATTGAAACACAGAGTTATCAATTTTCTTACTGAAGGAAAGGGATGAAACCCTAGTAGCCAAAAAATATTGGACCAATATTGGCACATCTTGGAGCAATATTGGTACATTGGCACAATATTGGCATGAAATATTGCTCCATTATTGGGATGTTTACATTTTGCCCTTATTTAGCCAGTATTTGTAGCCAATATTATGCCAGTATTGGTGTTTCATTGGAAATGATGCCAATAAAACGCCAATATTGGTTAAATATTGGAATTTCATTTGAAATATTTTCAATGAAATGCCAACATTTGTACAATATTGGCGTTTTATTGGCAATATTTTCAATGAAACCTCAATATTGGCATAATACTGGCTGAAAAATATTGGCTAAATAAGGGCAAAATGTAAACATCCCTATATTGGAGCAATATTGACGTTTTATTGGGAATATTTCCATTAAATGAAATATTGGCGCAAAGTTGGAACAATATCGTTTGCTACTAGGGAATCATCCATTCTACGACGCAACTTTTTTTTTGTACTCCAGTATCGTTCGTTAAGTCGGATTCCTGCAGAAAAAAGGCACAGTTTCCAATTTCAGTTTAACCCCTTGGGGAAGAGCGATGCGCATACGTGCCACAAAAAGGTTTAAAAAGCCTCTTGTTTATCCTCACCAGTAAAATTATATTGTAAAATGTGCTTTATTTAAACGAATAATTTTCACGATTTAATAAGGCATAAATTTCTGTTTTAAAAAACCGGTGACAAATCATTAAAAATTTTGTAAAAGGCCCCCGTCTCAAAGGCGTTAAAGTCGCAAAGTAGAACTGCCACAGAAGACTATTAACGAATTGTAATTCGTACCACTTATTTAAAGCTAATATCTTTTACATGCGGTTTGACAAAATTTGCAAAAGAAATATACTACAAATTGCATTTCTTAAAAAAAATAATGGCACGTTTTAGTAAACAGGAAAATGGGTGATAATTGGAATAAGTCTGAATAAAGGACAATCTACAGCCTATTTATCTATCTCTGCATTGCTATCTTACCGTAAACATTGCTTATCGATAAAATTTGTAAATCATTTTGAAATTATTGTATCAGATTTTTAAGACTATAAAAATGAACATATCACTTGTTACCTTCTTCTATCGTTCATAGTTTCCAAGCTATTAAATTTTAAATATAGTGATTCTTTTTCTGTACACCTTATATCATGAACTAGATCGTCTCAAATATGTTATGTGCATTGTTTATTTGCAGGGTGATTATAAAAAAACTATCCCGACATTTGGGCCCATAACTATTATAGCATTCACAGAAACTGACTGAAATTTTGGCAAAAGGTATTTTGAGGTATGCGCTCAAGAATGATGTGGAAATCATCAGTGTCACTCAAACAGTTACGGTTACAGTGAGAAAATTTTGAAAAAAAAATCAAATGGCATCACCCAGTTTTTTGTATTGGAATGTGATCTCCATTGTGAAAAATCCTAAATAGCGTTGGAACGGCAACTGTAGCATCAAAATCACTGGAATTAGGTAAGGAAAAAGTAAAAAGGACTTTGTCGTGCATCAGAACATTAATGTTCGTTTCATTTACGTCACACGTCACACCGTTTCTTCGGCTGTTATCCCAGCCTGATTTGATTTTCACAAGCCGAGAAGAAGAAACCAAGAAACTGAAATTTCGAGTTTACGTAAGGCACAGTCATGATTGACGTCGTTTCGCTAGGTGAAAGAAAAGGCACTGCGAAATGCGAGCCGCGCATTTTGCCTTCTGCCGTTCGTAACAAGATGCCGATTTCAGGGAAAGAACGTCGGGAAATCGTAAAGATTTATTACCTGAATGGACAAAATGCTGTAGAGACATTGCGTGTTTACCGCCGCAACCATGGATTACGGTGAGGCCCGCGCACTGTCAAAGCTGTACGGGACTTGACTCATAAATTTGAAGAAACTGGTTGCACATGCGATCGACTTCGGTCTGGACGATATTCCGTTCCTGTTGAAGCTGTTGCAAAACTTCATCAAACGATGAACAGTGTTCGTTTGCGCGTGCAACTGCATGCGGTGTTTCGCTTGTTCTGAATATGCCGAATACAACGTTACGTGAGATTCTGCGCTCTGTTCTAAACATGTTTCCGTATCGATTCCAGCGTGTCCAGATGTTGGAAGCAGAAGACTATCAATTGCGGCTGGATTTTGCAAATCAATTCCTTATCCGATACGATGAAGATTGCTGCTGAATTTTACGCATTTTGTGGACAGATGAGGCGCATTTTTCGTTAACTGGTAACGTGAATTCAAAAAATTGTGTGCACTGGGCAGAGAATAATCCACACGATGTGCTTGCCCGTCCATTACACGAGGAAAAAGTGACCGTGTGGTGTGGCATAACAAGTACGTTCATCCTTGGCCCTTACTTTTTTGAAGAGGTTATTTCCGGTAATCTGAAAACGTGTACAATAACGAGTGAGCGCTATCTTGACATGTTAACTCATTACGCGATTCCCGCATTGCAACGGCAAAATGCTATATGAGGACCCCAGAAGCCAAGGGGTATAAGCAGAGTTGCCAACCTCCGGCTTTTGTTAATTCATGGAAACGTACTTTGAACCAGAAAAATTATTTAATTAGAAGTGTCTACTATTAATTCAGAGGGTCATTGAAAATTTACTTAATTTCGTGAAATGAATAAATTTCTGGTTAGAAGTATAATTGTTTGATTTTTAAAAAGCCTGTTGGCTAATCAGCCGGTTTTACTTGTCACTTATGGCTATTTTGAGTTTAAAACATAAATTAACTAAAGTTTCGACATGAGGCTTCGATAGATGGCATTAGGTGTTCTGTAATCGGTTAGTCTTAGACCTACGCTTTTCAGAAGTGGAATCGTCCCGTCCCGTTCCCTCCCTGAGATAGTATAAATGCCATTTCCTGATCGACTTCATTGCTCTTGTTCTTTTTTCGTTTCCGTCAAGTTATTATGATTTGAGTTATAGTTTAAGTTCAAATAAGATATTTAGTTTTTCGTTTATGATGTTTAAAGGAATGATTTTATTTATAAATAATTTAAATTTAAGTTAGTTTTGAAAAGCTCCCGGTGTAATGCAATTCAATATTGTTTTTTAAAGAAGTATTTTTATGATCCCCTTAATCATTTTAACAAAGTTCGCTTTGAATAGTAATCAACTGGATGCTGTTATGGAAATATTTCTAAATCAAGTTTACATGATTGATTAAAGTTTTAATAAAGAAGTGTCGTCATCAAAAACCTGACTCTTTGATGTCTCTCAGATTCAACACAGTTTTATTACAGGTATCTTCCACAGCGTTGCTATAGTATCTCTGCTTATAGCAGTATAATTATGTATTAGACCTGTATTGATACAGGCTAAGAGAAGAGGTTATGGGCCGCTAATGCCATACCTGAAGAATACAGGCGTGTTAAATTTGAATAAGAAAATTCCTAAATTTGTCCCGTCCCCCCCCCCACTCCAAAGACATTTGTGTGTATTAAGACGGGGGGGGCTAATAAAGTTTATTGATGATGGCGACGTTACCGATACAAATTGACAAACTTGGAGCTTTAAACTATTAGAATTGGCAAATAGATATTAAGTATCTACTTATGGAAAAGAATGCTTTCGATATTGTCACTGGAAATGAGAAGGAATCTAAAATTGATGTCGACAAGGGAATTACAGCAAAAGATGTAAAGGATTTTCATACTAGGAAGAGGCCTGCTTTATCTATTATCTACTTAAATATGGAAAAGGACTTTAGAAAAATTATAGAAAACAAGGATGACCCTAAAGATGTCTGGGACACATTAAAGAAACATTTTGAGCCTGATAATAAATCACGTCACATGTTCCTGTTTTCAGAGTTTATGTCATGTAAAATTAAGCCTGAGGAGAAGATAGATTTATTTGCAGCAAGATTGAATCGAATTGCAGATCAGCTGAATGACCTTGGACATCCGGTTAAGGAAGTATATAAGTCATTTCAATTATTAAGACACCTTCCAAGTCATTTTGACAGTATCGTACAAGTTGTATTACGCTGGGAAGATAAAAAGTTTATTTTTAATGATATCCTATTAGAATTAAGTGCCGAGGAATCAAGGTTAGCTTTACGAGATTTGGACAAAAGTAAAGAACTTTTTGTGGAAACTCAACATATTCACACGAAACAGATTAAGGTGTTTCCGATGTGGAAGCAGAAACCATCTACAAAGGGACTGTGGAGAATACCGAAAAGATTTTAAGAAGTATAGCCGTCGTGTTCCATCTGTTTCTAGTGTTTCAGATGCATCTGAAAGCTGTTCCAGTCCTCCTGAACGTGTCCAGTCTCCAGTAAAGAAAAACAGGAACTACAGACGCAAAACGAAGGAATCAACATCAGACTGTAACAACATTAAACAAAAAGGTAAAATCAATCCTTTCTTGTTTTATATTCAGGCAAATTTGAGTGGTGGTGAAAGCGCAAATAGTTGGTTGTTTGATACCGCAGCTTCACACCACTTTTGCCGTGATAAAAGTTTGTTTTATACATTTAAACCTTTGAAAAATGAGAAAATGTTTGTTGTTGTAAATGGTGTTACTTTTCCAATAGAAGGTAAAGGAAATATTAAGCTAAAATTTGGTCAAAGGTTGTTTATCTTTTCTGATGTGATGTATTCTCCTAAATTAAGAAAGAACCTTATTTCAGGTCCAAAATTAGATGTAAAAGGAGTTAAATTTACTGGTGAAGGTGGTAAGGTGGAGGAGTCCAAAGATGGTCAATATTTGTTTACTGCTTTTCTTAAAGATGGTACTTATCATTTGTATCCTAAAATACCAGATTTAACCCCTAAGAAAGTTAAGTTTGAGGTATCCCATGTATCTAAAGATGATTTCAGAATTTGGCATCGCAGGTTTGCGTATATAAGTCCAGATTTGATAGAAAACACGGCGAAAAATGAAAGTGTTAGAGGTCTTCCCCGGGTTAGATCGCGTAATTTCTTTTGTGAAACATGTAAATTGAGTAAACATAGACGAACATAATTTCAGTCAATTAATAGGATTAGATCTAAACGTCCCTTCGAGTTGTTGTTTATGGATGTCTGGGGGCCTGTAAGAGAGAAAGGAAGAAATGGTGAGAGATATTTTCTCTCGATTATTGACGATTTTTCTCGTAAGGCCACAGTTTTCCCCATAAAAGAAAAATCCGAGGTGTTTAGAATTGTACGTAATCACATAACCCGAGCGGAGAGATTTCTTGATCTTAAGGTAAAAAATATCCGTTCTGATAATGGGAAAGAATTTAAGAATGATAATTTTACGATTTTCTGTGAGGGGAAAGGTATTAAACACGAATTTACGGACGTGTATACACCTGAACAAAATGGCACTATTGAGAGATACAATCAAACGATTGCTAACGGTATCAGGTCAGTTTTAAGTGAAAGTGGTTTGAAACGAAGTTTTTGGCCAGATGCAGCGTTGTACTTTACATATACCTGGAATCGTATTTGCCACAAGTCTCAGTCGAAGACCCCTTTTGAACTTTACAGTGGGTCGAAACCATCCATTAGACATTTAAAACCCTTTGGGGCCACAGCATACGTAGGTGTTCCCAAACAGCTTAGATCTAAACTTGATGCAAAAGCAAAAAGGGGGGTAATGATTGGTTACGCCTTTACTACTAAAGGTTATCGGATTTGGCTACCCGAAGAAAACAAAATTATTGAAACCATTAATGTTTCTTTCAATGAAGAAATTCCTGATAGTGTCCGTCGCAGTGGAGTCATGATGGGCTCAAAAGAACAAAGATTTTCTATTTTCGATAAGGAATCTGATGCAGAGTTCGAAAGTGAGGTTGAGAATAATGATGCCCCTAATATAAATTACTTCCCTTCGTATAATCCTCCAGATTTATCTTCTTCGGAAGAGGAGGAAATTTCTAAAGAGGAAATAAAATCAAGTAAAGATGTTTTGAAAGGAGTTCCACTCTCGGATACTGTTTGGTTAAGAAAGGTGGTCCCGAGTGCTAATAGTAGTCGTAACTATATTTATTATTATGAACAAGGAAAGACTGAAAGGTTAAGATCATTAAATGATGTAGAAAAGTATTGTAAAAAGCATTACCTTAAGTTTGAACCTCACATTTTTTGTTTTAAAAATTCAAATAAATTTAAAGGATTGGTTTCAGGTCAAGAGGGTAGTTCTTGCTCAAATACAGAGACTTCTGATAATAAAGATATATGACAAGGTGACATCAAAATACCAAATACCTACAAACAAGTTTTAAAATCCCCACAAAGAAAATTTTGGGAACAGGCCATGAGAGACGAAATGAAAACTATGGGGGAAAGGGGAGTTTGGAAATTGGTTAAATTACCAAACAATACTAAACCCTTAGGTTGTAGGTGGGTTTTCACATTGAAAAAGGATGACAAGGGTAAAATCGTAAGATATAAAGCTCGACTGGTGGCACAAGGTTTCAAACAAGTAAAAGGGGAAACCTATGATGAAACCTTCTCCCCAGTTGTAAACTTTGCCATTATTAGATTTTTCTTTTCCCTATTAGTCTCCTGTAAAAAATGGACACACCTGCAACGTGACATAAAATGTGCTTATTTATACGCACCTTTGGCCGAAACAATCTATATGTCCCAACCACCCGGGTTTAGGGAAAATGAAAACTTGGTATGTAAACTAGAAAAGGCTTTATATGGACTGCATCAGTCTGGTAGAATGTGGTATTTTGAGATTAACAAAATTTTACATGATATAGGTTTTATAAAGTTTGAATGGTGCAATTGTGTATATGGTTTTGGTGATAACATTATCCTGCTTCTATATGTAGACGACATCGTAATTTTTGATAAAAATGAAAAGGTGGTAGAAAAGGTCGTTAAACTTTTAGCTGGTTATTTTGATCTTCAGATATTAGGAAAAACCAGAAAACTATTGGGAGTTGAATTTGAAGAGGGGGATAACTTTTTAGCGATACACCAAACTCTGTATATCGAGGAGATTTGTGAAAAATTTAAAAAGTTTAAGTTCCCTATCACTTCACTTCCAATAAGCAAAGGTGTAGTTTATTCAAAGACCCAATCTCCTCAATCCGATAGTGAAATATTTGAAATGTCTAAGATTCCATATAGAAGTGTTTTGGGATGTTTGTCATTCATAGCTAATAGAACCAGGCCCGATATTGCGTATGCAGTGAATATCTTCAGTCAATTCCAGAATAATCCTGGATTAGTACATTGGCATGGATTATTAAAGCTGCTGGGGTATGTTTGTTTAACTAAATCTTTAAAGTTAAATTTGAATTGTAAAAATGTACATTTAATTGCATATTCAGACGCCGATTTTGCCACGAACAGAGATGATAGAACTTCAATGGGAGGTCAGCTGTTAATGTTAGATAAATCACCAATAATGTGGAGGTCCTTTAAGGAAAAATGCATAAGTTTATCAACCATGGAATCTGAATTTATTGCGATGACAGAAGCTGCTAGAGAACTTTTATGGTTCGATAGGATAATAGATGAATGCATCTGTCGAAAGATAATTTGTGATAGAAAGGAAAAAATCTTTATTATTGGTTGATAATCAGGCCACAATTAGTTTTGTCAAATCCCCCATTGAAAACCATCGATCAAAACATATCGATGTAAAATTATTTTTCATAAGAGATTTGGTATATAAAAATATTTTTGAAGTAAAATATGTTAAAAGTGAAGAAAATTATGCGGACATCTTCACCAAACCGCTCAGTAAATTTGAATTGTCTGGGTTTAAACTGAAAGTTTTCTCGGATTATTAAATTTATTGTTAAATTTTGTTAAATATCCCTCATTGCATTAAAGTGTATTTACACAAATTGTAATTTACTAGATAGTCCAGCTTCTTTGTAAAAGATTGGTTTTGAACATATAAACTTAAGTATAAGATTAATTTGATATATAGAAATGAATTCAGTTTATCCTTGTGAACTGATTTAATATAAGAATTCACTTGTAAAACTTGAATTTATTGGTTTAATTACATATGAAGTCGATTTCATTAAGTTAACATGATTAAAAGTTTATTGATATCAACTTTGAACTTTATTGCTTTAATATTTTTTTATGTTAAATTTAATTTTAAGGAAAGTAATCCCTTTTCTGTTCTTATAAAATAGCTCTGAATGTAACTTGAATTTTTGCTATGAGAATTTTACATATTATGTATAGTAAAACTTGAATTTGTATGAATTAAACATTTATGGAGTATAGTGTATGTTATGAAAGAGAATGGAATCAAGGGCCCTTGTATGATGAAGAATGAAAGATGATGGGTGGATCTGATAGTTAAAGTTTTTCAACATTTATTGATTTTTATCAAAAGTTTAGTTATTAAAACTGGTAAAATAAAATTATGTAAAGTTTTGTATTAAAAAGAATTACTTTTCAGGAAATTTTGAATATATCTAGTAATGTAATAGAAATGTTAATTGAAGCTGAAGGACTATTGATGCAGTTTAAACCAGAGTTAAATTTTAGGTACTTTGGTTGGAAATATTGCATTTTAGATGCATGAGGGTAAATTCTTGTTAATGTAATTTTTGTTAATGTTATAATGTTATAATCTTGTTAATATTATGTATATTGTTAATGTTTAATGTTTATAGACTGTATATGATTGTTATATGACATTTTTTTCCAGAAAAATTGTTTGATTTGATAAGAAGATTGAAGATGCAATGGTAAATTTATTGCGATTTTGTTTGACCTTTGTAAATTCAGAGCGAATTTTGGGAATTCGTTTTTTTCAAACTGTTTGAATTGTCTTTCCTAAGTGACAAGTGGGGGGGCTTTGTTGGCTAATCAGCCGGTTTTACTTGTCACTTATGGCTATTTTGAGTTTAAAACATAAATTAACTAAAGTTTCGACATGAGGCTTCGATAGATGGCATTAGGTGTTCTGTAATCTGTTAGTCTTAGATCTACCCTTTTCAGAAGTGGAATTGTCCCGTCCCGTTCCCTCCCTGAGATAGTATAAATGCCATTTCCTGATCGACTTCATTGCTCTTGTTCTCTTTTCGTTTCCGTCAAGTTATTATGATTTAAGTTATAGTTTAAGTTCAAATAAGATATTTAGTTTTTCGTTTATGATGTTTAAAGGAATGATTTTATTTATAAATAATTTAAATTTAGGTTAGTTTTGAAAAGCTCCCGGTGTAATGCAATTCAATATTGTTTTTAAAGAAGTATTTTTATGATCCCCTTAATCATTTTAACAAAGTTCGCTTTGAATAGTAATCAACTGGATGCTGTTATGGAAATATTTCTAAATCAAGTTTACATGATTCATTAAAGTTTTAATAAAGAAGTGTCGTCATCAAAAACCTGACTCTTCGATGTCTCTCAGATTCAACACAGTTTTATTACTTGTATCTTCCACAGCGTTGCTATAGTATCTCTGCTTATAGCAGTATAATTATGTATTAGACCTGTATTGATACAGGCTAAGAAAGCCGGAGGTTGGCATGTCTGGTATAAGTGACAAAATTGAAAAAATTGAGTTAAGTGCACAGGGTATCTGGAAATATGCTTTTTTCATTTCAGGTAAAGAAATATAGGTCATTTTCTTATTATTTGGGGAGTTATAGAGATAAACCGCTTTTTTAGAAAAACAAGCAATATTGATTAATTATACATTTAAAGAAAATTGTACTGCTTTTTTTAAACAGTTATTGAAATGAGAGTTCAAAGATTAGAATGCAACAAGCAGATGTTTCCTATTTCAATTCAGTCAGTTGATATTGATGTTCCAATTTAAACTCAATTTAAACTCAATTTACTCCAAATCGACATTTTGTCACTTGTACCCCTTGGCTTCTGGGCTCCTCATATCTGAAGTTGTGCGAATGCAAGATTGTGCTCCTCCACGTCGAGTCTTTTGTCAAACCTATCTTAAGTCAACAGTTTGGTGACAGTTCTCCCATCATTTCCCGTTTCCATGGCCACCAAGGTCTCCTGATCTGACATCAGTGGATTTCTGGCAGTGGGGATACCTGAAATTCAAAGTGTATCAGTTTCGTCCCCAAATTGCATCTGATTTGAAAGATGCCATTAGAACTGCGATTCAAGAAAAATGGTGGAAAATTTGTAAAACACAATAAAATGCTTTATTTTATGCTGCTTCTCTGTCCTCATGTGTTGCCCTGACTTTTAACCTAGCTACCGCCGCTGATTCGCATGCTGCAGTTGCCGTTCCAACGCTATATGGGGTTTTTCACAATGGAGATCACATTCCAATACAAAAAACTGGGTGTTGCCATTCGATTTTTCGAAATTTTTTCACTCTAACCGTAACTTTTTGAGTGACAGTAACTGTTTTTTTCCATGTCATTCTTCAGCGCATACCTCAAAATATATTTTCCCAAAATTTCATTCAGTTTCTACGACTGGTATGATAGTTAGGAGCCCAAATGTTAGGATAGTTTATTTATAATCACCCTGTATATAGCCTCTCCCCTTGTTGGTATCTTCATTGGTATGGGGTATCAATTCTGGTGCTTTTGTAACCTTCTTAACTTTGTCATCGAAAAAAGGATTCAGGTTTTACAATTCGCGATGAGCCGTGTTTGAAAACTCATTTAACCTCTTGCGGCGCGTTGGTATATCTATTAAGCCACTTAATTTTATTTCTCAAATGTCTCCTGGCATTGGAATTTTGGTAAAATAATTACGGTTTATTGATTTCCTGGAAAATAGCTTTTTCTTAATTACAAATAAAGTTGTTTTCAAATTCCGGTGCGAGTCATAGATTTCAACAGGTAAACAATAAATTTGTTCTGCGCTGCAAAGGTTTAAATCATAGCTGCGAACATCTTCCGCTTTTTTGTCCCGGAAAAATTTTATAGAAAATTTTACCATTTCAAATCGCCGTAATGTGCCGATTAAATAATTCAAAAATTACTATTAAATTTTTCCGGGCCGAAAAATCAGAACAGTTGGCAGCTATGGTTTAAATGGTCTCACGGGACTACAAGTACGAAATGATTTCACGTACTAATATAGCTATTTCCTGTTTTTTTCCGAAGTGGGCATTTTATGAATTGAAAATATTATTGTCTTTATTATAATTATTAAACACGAGAAGATGTCGAAAGACTCATGAAAAAGAACGACGCTTGAATTGATTTTTCAAACAAAAATTGCTTGTACTTACACTTATATAATAATGATTCAACATTTAAACCCTTCCCGACGGGAACCTTTTATGAATTTTTTTATATTTTTTCACTTGTTTTTAAAAACAGAATTTTGTGCCTTATTAAATCGGTAAAATGTACCGATTAAAAATGCACCGGTAAATTTTGCCATAACATTTTACTGATTGGGATAAACAAGGATTCTTAAGCCTTTTTATGGTATCTATGCTTGTCGCACGCCCCCAAGGGATTAACACTAGAACCGCCATTAAGGGTCAAGATGACCCCTGCGAGATTGATAATATTCTATTCGAACCAGAATTTTTTTCATAAGATATGTTAGATGCATGTAGCAGAAAAATAGACTAATTAAATTCGTTAAATAGTTTAACATCAAAATTCTGGTGAGGAACACATTTTTTTTAAAAATTTGAGTAGAATACCCGGCGGCTCTAGTGTTAAGAAATGATTTAAGCAATGATCGCATCTGTATATAGTTGTTCATTAAAAATACGAATTTTATTTATTTTTATTTTTATTTATTTTTTGTTGTCGTTGCTGTCAAAAGATTTAGAAATGGCTATGTCTCAAAGGGGGCTAGAAAATAGACCTGGGATTAAAAACAATGGCAATAATGACGATTGATATTTCTAAAAATTGCTGCAGGTACCTCTGATGTTTGTATATAAATCTTATACCAGATTATGCCAAGTAGCTGATGTGTACTCAGGTTCGCGGGTGGACAGGTAAAAACATAGTCAAAATAAGATGAAGCTATCAATTTTCTTATTGAAAATTCTAAAAATGGTACAAAGGAATTAAAGAACATTAATTTTAATTCAACAAAATGCAAGTATTCAACAAGTTTTTTCTATGTGTTTTTCCTTGACCACTCGCCACCCTGCTATTGTTTACTAATGTAGTCACGCCTATTTTAGACTTCTCTATATCAACAGAAGGTACTGTTGAATTTTATAGTCTTTTCAATTCTTAATTTTCGCAATTTTTTTTTACATTAGCGGAAATGACATAATATTTCAATGCACATCGATACGAAAACTATTCTTAGTTTTGTATAAAATTATATGCTTGGCCGGTCTGAAAAATATCTGCCCTTCGTAATAAATATATATATATTACCCGATAGGATGGTCCCCGATTTCCTTTAACCCCTTCGCGAGGGAGTCTTTTACGAAATTTTAAAGTTTTATCACCGGATTTTAAAAACAGAAATTTGTACTTTATCAAATCGAGAAAATGCTTCCAATGAATAAAGCAAATTTAACTGTAAAATTTTACTAGTGAGTATAAACCAGGATGCTTATGCCTTTTTACAGCACGTATACGTGTTGCTCGTCCCCAAGGTTTTTAAGCTAAATACTTGCATCTCTACACACTTAGCCTACAATTACCTTCGTTGACAAAAATACTTATGGAATGCTTTTTTTATGAAATGGCTTTTAATCTAGAATGCTTTTTTTCTGGAATGGAGTACCTGCCGTCGCTATCTACTTATATTATATCAAACGTACAAATAGACAAACATTCATAGGTAATGCTTAGATTTTTAGAATGTACTTTAACCCTTTAACGTTCATTGGTTTCGCCACGAAACCACAAAATTTTAATTCCGATATGCAACACTGGCACCGGAATTTTTATCTAAAAATATCCCTTTTATTATGTATGTGAAAAATCACGTTCTCTTATTTAGAAATATATTTGTTCTTAATTACTGGTGTCATTCATTTATTTCAACATCTTAGCAATGAAAATGCTTTGATCGTTAAAGGGTTAAATAAATTACAGAAGTGTACGGAAATTCCAAGAAAAAAATTCAAGTGAATGGAGAGCTACAAATAATATGAATAAATTAGCATTTGAGGATGTAATGTCATAATATTAAAAAATTAGTAATATGATCTTAGTATTGAAATGTTTATTTTATTTATCGAATTCAAAATATTATGTCTAGTAAAATACAAATATAGTTATAAATTTATTCATACCAGTATAAATAAACAGTTTTTAAAAAAGCCAAATAAAATTTCTAATTCTTCACTTTTTGAAAGGCAAAATCTCTTTATTCAAGTATCTTAACTGAATTGAAAAATAAAAATTGCCTTAGGCTCTTTTAAAAGGACTGAGAAAATATTTATCTGACACTTATTGAAAATTTAAGTAAATTTTGATAAATTACACTCTTTGACCTCGCTGCTTTAATGTTTATATTTGTTGATGAATGTTCATCACTAAATTATTGAATCGTTAAATTTGTTTGAAAGGAAAATGCAATTAAAAACAAGTGTATTAATCATCAGTCAAGAAGGTAGTAATAGTTAGGACAATTTTCCTTTTCAAAGATTGTTAAAATGATTAAATAGATTTTTAAACTAATTAAAATGCAAATTGAATGAAAATTGAAAATGTGCATCGAATGTCTAACAATTAAATTTCAAAGTATTTTCTGTTATATCGTCTTTTCTCAAAATTTGGAAATTTGAAAATGATAGTTCAAATTTGAAACTTTTTAATTGTTTGTAGGCGTGAATTGTAATCTATTGAAATGATTCCATGCGAAGAATTGAACCCGGACCATCAGTATAACGCACTGACGTTCTACCGACTAAGCCACATGGAACGACATCCTGCAAGGAATCTTTTTCATTAGGTTGTTATTTACGCCCATAAGCAATTGAAAAGCCTATAAGCAAATAGATTTTCATTTGAAATATTGTATTGGAGGTGAATTTTCTTGCTGGAAAAATTTCCACCTATTAACCCCTTGTGGCGCGGTAATATATCTATGAAACTATTTAATTTTAATTCGCAAACGCCACATTGAAACCGGAATTTCGGTTAAAAAATTACGGTTTTCTGAACGCGTGAAATATAGCTTTTTTCTTATTTACAAATAAAGTTGTTTTCAAATTCCAGTGTCAGTCATCAATTTCAACACTTAAGCAATGAATTTGCCCTGCGCCGCAAAGGGCTAATAAAAATAATGCTTCTCAGAAAAGAGAAAACTATAAGATGAACTATCCCTTTCATATATTGAATAACATATTTTTTGAGTTGCTGTTATCATCATATTGTATTATCATTCAAGGATCCACCGAAATAGAGGTATATCGTGGAAACTGAAATCGAATTTCGGTGATCTGTCTACTTTCGGCCGAAAATGATAATTCATCTTAAACATTTTGAAGTAATTAATGCATACATAAATATGCATAATTATGGATTAATTATACTTACTTATTAACCCTTTCCCGCACAGAACAAATTCTGTTCGTAAAATGAAAAATTATTGACCGACATCGGAAATTACAAGCGATTTTTTTTTTTTTAATTAAGCACTCCTTAATTTAACTTTTGATTCTAAAAGCAAAATCTTGCTAAAATATTCTTGGTGCCACTAGAAAATTTGGAATTAAACTTAAGTGTGCCCGGAGTGTTAACATTGTGCCGGAAAGGGTTAAATAGGTATAATTATTAATAATTTACAGTATAACCCGGCTAATTCGGACCCCGTTAATCCGGATCGGTTCGGCCATTTTTTTTTCAAGTTTGAGAAGCGATTGGCTAATTTTCATAACATTAACTTGTTTCATAGTCGTATTCTGAATATTAAAAAAAATCTGACATCTTTTTGGAAGAATTAAGCAAAGTCAAAATTTTTTCAGTCTGTAAATTTTCAATAAGTTTAACATAAATGTGATTTTCTGTAAGTATGTTTTATTTTATTTCATTTCTTTCTAATTCTCCGGATAATCCGGATTTTCGATAAACCGGATTGGGTCCGGTCCCAATAAATCCGAATTATCGGGGTTTTACTGTATTTGTATTTATTAAATTTACATAATTATTAATTAACTATACCTGTAGACAAACTTGGCTATCTGTGCCCATAAAAATTTTACTTTCACATAAAATAAAATGTAATTAATTCTTTAATCCTTTCAGGGGCAAGACCTTAGTTATCAAAAAATATTCAAATATTTAATTCCCACCGCAATGTATGAACAAATTTACTTGGACAGTTTTTTTCCCATGTATCTTATGAGGTCAAAATTGTACTTAAAAATTATTGGTGCCAGTTGGCAATTTAAGCATTAAAATTAATCGTTTACAGAATACAAACGGCGCCCCTCAAAGGTTAACCCTTTGCGGTGCAGGACAAATTCATTGCTTAAGTGTTGAAATTAATGACTGAAACCGGAATTTGAAAAAAAAATTATTTGTAGAAAAGAAAACGCTATATTTCACGCATTCAACAAACCGCAATTTTTTTAAACAATATTCCGGTGTGAATGTGGCGTTTGGGAATTAAAATTAAGTGGTATATCTATGAAAACACTGCGCCGCAAAGGGTTAACGACACAGAAAGATTACTTAATACGCAGGTGTGCAAAAATCCAGGCGCCAGCAGGCAGTCTCACACCACTAAATATATTTCGTTATTTTTCGTATAATATTTCACGTAAAATTCGTGTAAAAATGCTATTAAATATTAAGCGAAGAAAACCTTTAACCCCTTCGCGACGGGAGCCTTTTACGAAATTTTAAATGTTTTGTCACCGGTTTTAAAATACAGAAAATCTTTCCTTTTTAAATCGTTAAAATGCTCCGATTCAATAAATCAAATTTCACAGTATAATTTTACCGGTGAGAATAAACGAGGATTCTTAAGCCTTTTTGCGGCACGTATACGTGTCGCTCGTCCCCAAGGGGTTAAATCTTAGTGGTGAGAGACTGCTTGCTGGCGCATAGATTTTTGTACCCCTGTTAATACGAATTTCATTTAAGTAGAAAAAGAAATATTTTAGTTTCAGTTGCACACGGTGCCCTTCAAGGGTTAACGACATTCATTTTTCATTTAAGTAACGTAAATTGTTATCTAAAAGGGCCATTTTGTGACGCATGCTTTAATTTATTTTTGTTCGGAAATGCATGAAAATAACAGTTGTTGCAATTCAGAAACTGTCTAATTGCACTGGTTTTTCTGTTTTATTCTTTTTTTTCCTTAAGCACAATAGATTTTTTATAACAAGCCTTCAAAATTGACGTTTTTGAGCACATTTCCCGGCTAAAGCAAAACAACCGGTCGAAAAGCAGGAGAAAAACGGGTGATCACGTGATCGAAATAGCTTAGAACTGGATAGGTAATTTAACTATCATAAAATGGAAAACCCAGTTCGATTCGAAATCGCTTTCATAGTCAGGCATTCCATTTTATATCTTTCCGTTAAAAAATGAATTTGTAAATGTGTCAAAACGTTTTGCGCTTGTTGAGAGGATCAGTTGAGAAAACACTCTTAAAGATTTTTATAATCATTTAACTCTTTAACGTTCATTGGTTACGCCACGAAACCACAAAATTTTAATTCCGATACGCAACTCTGACACCGGCATTTTTATCTAAAAATATCCCTTTTATTTTGTATGTGAAAAATCAAGTTTTCTTATTTAGAAATATATCTGTTCTTAATTACCGGTGCCATCCATTTATTTCGACATCTTAGCAATGAAAATGCTATGATCGTTAAAGGGTTAATAAATTTTTGAAAGGATCGAAGTATATAGAAAGATTAATTAAAGTTGAATTTACAGGGATTTTGTGCAATATTTATAACCCCACTCAAATATTTTATTTTAATTTTTTTTCTCAGTATCTTGTAGAAATATAAAATATACAAATATGATGTTCTTAGAATATAAATATAGAAATATTTCCGAATTGAAAAATCCCCATCCCCCTATCTCAGCGCCCAGAAAGCCGAAAAAGATACAAAGGCAAAAGAAATAATCCTTTTAAGAGTATTTTTGTTTTCTGTCACTAATAATGCTTTTCGAACAAGATAAAGTAATGTAACTGTAACTCATTCTAAACAGTATTAGAATTAATTGATGTATTAAGAGAATTTTATAAAAAGTAATTTTAATGGTACTTATAAATACCGTGATAAAGTGTTCATGAGTCCGTCGAAAAATTAAGTCATATATGCATTGCTTATTTTCTAACTTGCACTGCCATCTTGAGTCAGTCATGACATATACAGTCGAACCCCAAGAACGACAAGAACCCCAAGTTCGTTTATAACGAACTTCAAGGAACCGATGTTTTTGTTCACCATATCCGGTGGTTCGCTATATCCGAACAGTTACAAAATGTTAGAGTTTGCAAAATATGTATGTAATTATCTGATATCTATATGTTCATTAATGATGTATTAAGAAAAAAACGTAAATTCTATTAGATATGATCATTAATGAATTAAATTGAATAAAATTGATTACATTAAACTGGCAAAATACGATATAAATTAACTAAAAAGGAAGGTAAGTAGAAATACAGTAAAGCGCCGGTTATTTAAACATTCGAAAAAAAAACCCTAGTTCGGATAAATGTTAGGATAAATGAGCAAACAATTTAAGGAATGATCCTGACTATACTAAAGTCTTTACACTTTATCCAGGTTTAGGAAGACTAACACTAACCACTGAAAAATCGTTTTATTTTTGCTTGTTTACTTTTTTATCATATAAATTTCCCTTTTTTTCCATCATCTTATGAACCCCAGAGAGTATAAGTAATGGAAAAAAGCTTTTGACTGTTGCTTGCTTCAAAGAAGACGTTCTTTTCATTGCTGCCCTATCTCGAATTATTCTTAAATACATTAATTAAATAAGTTAGCTTAAATGCATTACTGAATTGCTATGACAAGAGTAATGGAAAATAACTGACGGGTGGGCATGATCACAACTGCTGAATGGCTACCATAAAAGAAAAAGAATGCAGATCTTACTACTCTTTAATAAAAAATACTTATCTTTAATTTGCACCATGTTTTACTAGCCGGCATGCATTATCTTATAAAATTAGAGTCAAAAACCTTTTTTCACATCAGCGGAAAAGTAAAAAGAGAAAAAAAATCATGGTCGACTAGAAAAAAAGTTCGTTATAACCGATTCGTAAGATTCTGGAGGTTCGCTATAAAAGGATAAAGTAGCATTAAATACAATAGGAAAACGGCGGGACCAAAATTTGTGTTCGTTATATCGGGGAGTTCGCTATAAACCGCGTTCGCTATAACGGGGTTCGACTGTAATTATAAGCAATGATATTTATAGTAATAAAGAGTCTCATTTGAGCCGATACAGCTTAAACCGTTGAAAAATGTTGAAAATTTCCGGAGAACGAAATGAGATTTTTGGAATATAGATAGTTTTGGTCCGGAAAAATTTTTATGAGCATTTTTACCGAAAATTCGTTTTCATTTGGGGCCGAAAACGAAAACGAAACCTAATTTTTGGTCGTTCTCTAGTAATCATACAGGAATGTATGTCGTGAGCGTTTTGCTTATGTCATCCAGCTGGATCTGGCTTCATAAGGAGTTATGTGGAAAAAAAAGTATGTATATATATATATAGGGCTGCCACGGGCGATTACTTTTATATTCCGTTCGCACCAGTATTTTTCTAATATAAATTTTGAAATTGATTTTTCTTGCAAATGTTGTAAATGTGTGTGCTAACAATTTCTGTTTAAAGTCATGCCAATTAGAATTAAAAAATGGTCACCTGTGGCTGCCTTGATGTATAATAAACAAGGTCCTATAACTGTCGTAGCATTTAACGTCTTTTAGCGGTAATAGACATTTTTAGACAACTCTCGAACAGTTCTAGAGAAATCTAAAAACCGCAAGAGATCAAGTGAGGAAGTGAGCTGGGAAATTTGGGTAAAACTAAGGAATAAACAACTGTGCGCATGATTCAAGGATAGGCAAACATACCTCGGAAAATTGTCAGCGATCGATGTCACTTTGAACCACACGGGGTTATATCGACAGATAGTTCTCGTTTTAAAAAAAATATATATATAGTTTAAAAAAAACTGAAAAACGCGTTTTTTAAGTTTATCAAACTAAAAAGTGAAAAATAATTCGTACTATAAGCTGAAAACGAAAATAGATGAAAAATACTATGTTACTGTAAAATCATTGTTCTTATAGAAATCAATTAATAAGCAATAAATAAAATTATCGTGGAAAAAAAGCGTGGGGTGCTCCATCTACCATGCTCCATCTATCAGTTGTTAAGAAGCACCCCACGCTTTTTTTCCACGATAATTTTATTTATTGCTTATTAATTGATTTCTATAATAACCATGATTTTATAGTAATATAGTATTTTTCATCTATTTTCGTTTTCAGCTTATAGTACGAATTATTTTTCACTTTTTAGTTTGATATACTTAAAAAGCGTGTTTTTTAGTTTTTTAAATTATATTTATTTTTCACTTTTTAGTTTGATTACTTTAAAAGCGTGGTTTTTAGTTTTTTAAAACTATACTTATATTTAATACAAAAACCAAATTAATCGGTTGGATAGTTTCGGAGTAATTGGTGAACATACATAGAAAAAAAAAATACATATGCGCCGAATTGATAACTTCCTCTCCCTTTTCTGAAGCCGGTTAAAAATAAAAATTGTAATACGGAATTTTTTTTTAAATTTTACATAGATGTAAATAATGTCAGGAGTGGGGTTCGAACCCACAATCTCTTTCGAAAAACAGAGCTTCAATCCGGCGCTTTAGACCGCTCGGTCATGCTGTCTACACTCCATTCAGTGAACGTATTCAACACTTTTAATTAGCGAAAAATCACTAATTTTATTAGTTTTTGCCTAATTACTAAAAAAGTACTGAACGAATTTCGATGAAACTGAAGTGGTACCAATTCGAGAGCATCGTCTTTCATTTAACACCAAAACCAAGTTAATAGGGTGCATGATTTCGGAATAATCGGTGAACATACATAAAATAAGGAGAGTTTCAAACTCACAAACATACTGGTGAAGTTAATAAAAGCGTGGTAAAAATTGTCTTCATTTCTACTCAGTTTCTAGTCCTTTAAATAAAAATTGCTTCAGGCTCTCCTAAAAAAGCTAAGAAAATATTTATCTAGCACTTATTGAAAATTTAAGAAAGTTATGATAATTTTCAGACTTTGACCTTGCTTTTTAATGCTTATATTTATTGATGAATGTTCATCACTAAAATATTGAATCATTAAAATTTGTTTTAAAAGAAAATGTAATTAAAAACAAGTTTATTGATCATCAGTCAAGAATGTAATAATAACACATGGAAGAATTATCTTTTTCAACGATAAGTGTTTTGTATATTTTTCTAAATTATTAAATAGATTTTTAAGCTCATTAAAATGCAAATTGAATGCAAACAAATATGTTCCGAATTTAAATATATTCTTTGCCTTTACTTTCTTTTCACGAATTTCGGGAATGGAAAATGATATCTAAGAAAAGAAGAATTACTAGTGTGAATTACCTCTTTGTTATACTCAAGCGCAAAATATGTTCGTAGCTTTTACCCTCATGCAGTGTTATTATACAGATATATAAGAGCTCAAGAGAGCGTTTTCCAAACTAATATGCCTTACAGCTGGATATGATTTTAAAAAGAGTTATATAAATAAAAGGCAAATAATCGCTTAACTGATTAACCCGTACGTGGTATGGACAAGAAGAGTTTGCTTTATTTATGACTTAACTTCTTCGCGATGGGAGCCTTTTACAAATTTTTAATGTTTTGTCACCGGTTTTTTAAAACAGAAATTTGTGCCTTATTGCAGCGATTCCCAAACTATGTCTTGTGACCCACTGGTGGGTCGCGGCGGTTATTTTAGTGGTTAGCCAAAACAATCGAAATTTGTCACAAAAAATATTTTGCATATCATCAATTAAGAAAATATAAGAATTTCAATAGAAAAAATCTATCAAGGGAAATTCTTTAATTCCCACATGAAGAAATATACGAGTAGAATGTCCAGAAGCATCTAAATGGGCTTTGAATTCCATGATAGAGTTCAACACAATATACTTGTGTGAACATACTTTATGCACATGACTGTTTTCGAAAAACAAGTAAAGAAAAAACTATGTTGAAAGTTAATTAAGGTTGAAATTAACCAGTTTAAGCACGGATATAGATGCTTTCATCGGTATAAATCTGTGCCAGAAAACGTACTGATTATAAAGTTACGTTTTGATAGCAAATAAATGTATTTTTTATTATCTTGCTATCTTGTGTGCTGTGTTAATTGTTGTCTCTCGAATGCACTTTGGAACGACGAATTGTTGTTTTTGTTGATAGTGTATCCTTTTCAAGAAAGTTTTCCTTATTTTGTAGGACAGGATAGCCGATAGCTTATAGATATCACATAGCAATTTCCATTGTGATATACACCATTATATTGACAAAGTTGCAAAAAATGTTTTTACTTAGAGGTGGGTCGCGAATTTTTTTTTTTTACTCAGAGGTGGCTTGCGTACCAATAAAGTTTGCAAACCACTGAAATCGAGAGAATGTTCCGATTAAATAAAAAAAAATTACAGTAGAACTTTATCAGTGGGAATAAACAAGCTCTTTTTCGGCATGGATACGTGCCGCTCGATCTCAAGGGGTTAAAACTTTTAGATACCGCTAAATTTGTTTAGTACAATTTCATAGCATTCATGAGCAAAAATGCTTGGACTAAATATTATGAATATACTAGCTTAAAAAATGTGGTGTTTAACCCATGTTTTCTTTTGATTGATTTTGCGCAGTCAACGGTTCTTATTGCAGCACTGATGCATTAAAACACTAAATCATAGCTGCCAACTTTTACGCATTTTTTCTACCACTAAAATTGTACTTATCTAAATGGTGAATAAGTGCTACATTATTCCTGTGGATAAAGTTCTCTTCTTTCCATTTTCATAAGCCCGATAGTGAGCGATTACTATAGAACACACAAGTAAAGGATTAATACGAGTGCCTTATCAATGTTACATGCGCCTCACATAGAGCCTAAAATTATAATGAGATGTCTTGCTGTGTTCTATATTCAAAATCAGTATTGGAAGCTGAATAAAGTAACGTGGCACCGATAATTTACCGAAAGAAAATCAAATTAATAAAAAGGGAAGTTATTATTCCTTTATACCCCGAACTATTTCACTTGCTGGCTTGCGAGCCCTTCTTAACGCTAGTTGTTTAATTTTTCAAATTTTAAAACTTTATATTTTGATCATAGCTGCCAACTGTTCTGATTTTTTTGCCCGGAAAAAATTAACAGAAAAATTTTACTTTAATTAATCGACAGATTACAGCGATTTGAATTGATAAAATTTACTATAAATTTTTCCCGGCCTAAAAGAGCGGAAGCTGTTGGCAGCTATGTTTGATAATGGGAAGACAGAAGCAGATAATTTATGTGTCTAAAAATGTGTTTCAACATACATTTTCGGTCTCTTTTTCTTTACTTCTTTTCTATTACTACACTATTTGGGCAGTTTCCTGGTAAGAACTTTCGTGATATTTAATGTCTCTCATCGGTGACAAACATCATTACACAGCCCTCGAAAAGATCTGCACCAACCTAAAATCCATGCGACATCGTGCACGGCAACCACAAATGATTATTTTTATATTCTGATCGCATTACTATATAAAAAAATATACACTTTTAATTTATTTCTCATGCAAATGTTGTCAACTTATATTTAAAGATTTTGGTTTTGAAAAAATGGTGGGAAACAGAAAAAAAGATACTTGCCTCCAATATATCTGTCATCTGAGTAAGTCAGCGGGGAAATTTGAAAAAGCAAAGAAGCGAAATATTGTTCGCATTATTTGATGATAGGCAAACACACACAAAAAAATATCAAGGATATATGTCAATGTTAAGGGGACAATGGACCTTTAATTGAGCAAAATCGTCGCTGAAAGGTCTATTTCTGTGGTATAATAGTACCAAAACAGTTTTTTCTTATTAAAATATCATTTCTGAAGGTTAAGAAGTAAATAATAAAGATAAGTACATTTATATATTTTAAATCTGTTTTTCTCAAAACTAATTTTTAATGAAATGCTCCTTGTGACGTAATTTTTGATCAATATTTATGAAATTGTTAAGAAAGTATCCTGATATTGTTTAGAAAGAAATTGTGTAAGCTTTTTAAAATTCGTCTTCATTAAGATAGTCAAATTTCATGTTTTATTTGTTGGAAGGGAAAATTTTGATGAAAATCGATATGGAATTTAGAAAAAAGATCCATATAATATTAACTATCCAAAAGACTAAAAAAATTACCCAAATTTGTTTTTGAGTGATAAAAATGCAAAAGCAAGAAATTTTCTCAAAAACTAAAACACGAGGGACATTTAAAAATTTCGTTTAAAAATTTAAAAATTGTAATAAGATTGGAAATTTTTTGAAGGTGTTTTATATGCTTTTGGTGAAATGTATATATGCGCAAAATTTCATATTGTTATAATGAAAATTAAAAAAATAATAATAACATCCTCCGTCCCGTTAAGCACAAAGGGTTATATGGTAAGAAATTTCTCATTCAAAAACCTCGACCTATTTCTGAGAGAGTTTCTAGTCCTCTAAAACGTGTCCAAAATAAATTGGAAAATCATTTAAAAAAATATAAGAATAAAAATTAAGATTAAAAATTGTCCTGCCATTAAATTTCAAATTTTTGCATTTAAAATGTTTTATATGCTCTCAATCTCACGGGTTATAACTAAAAATACACTTTCCCCACGCTAAGTCAGTGTATGTGTGCAAAGTAAATAGTGTCAATTAAAATGGTAAAAAATATGCTCTTCTATGATTAAAATGTCTGATTTATGACAATCTGAAATTGGTGAAATTTTGGAACTTCCAACATTAAAAATAGTCAGAGGATTTTTTGGTATTGGAAACCTCCAAAATTTCGTATCTTTAAATTATGATACCTTGATAGTACTTGACAGTTGTGCTTGTCCATCTTTTTTTTTTTTTTTTTTTTTTTTTTTTGGGGGGGGGGGGAGAGAAGGTGGTATTCCTCAAGAGTAACCATTTTTTTTTTAGAGTGTGAATCTGAAAAATAACGTTTTGACTATTTCAAAAACATAATTTAAATTCATATATTATTTTGAACACTTTGGTAATTTATTTTTCCACATATATTTCATGCAGGAAGACATAAGGATCTCATGAATCTTTTTTGGGACATCCTGAAATTTTGAACAAAGTCGTTAACCCATCGAGGGGCAAAGGAATTCTATTTTTAAAATACTGAAATGATTGATTGACATCAGAATTTAAAAACATTTTTTTTTCAAAATAGATAAATGCTTTTCTTCACATTATTTGCATAATTATATGTTTCTTTTCAAAATTCTGATGTCAATTAGCTATTTTACAATTAAAATTAAAAAGGATGCATTTTATCCCATCGCCCTTTAAGGGAATAATCTTGCAAAAAAAAACGCGTTGTAAAGTTTGTATTATGAACATTTAAGAGTAATATTACTTATTTAAGCTAACATTCGTTTTATTGGCTAAACGAACAGTAGATAAGCATTTATCTTTTAGTAGGCTAATTCAATGAGTTTTTGTTAGTGCAAATCATATAGTTGATGATAACTGCTGTAATTGTTGCCGACCGTTATCTTCGAAAACTTTCTTTACTTTATTCAAATAATGAGATTGCTCTGATAATATGTCACATTTTCCTGTTGGAAAATACTGGCAGCCAAAAATTGTAGCATGTGGCATACGTTATAATTTCTCATGGAATTTACCAATACTGTTTTTTTTTATGAAGTGTTTTTTTTTATAAAGCAATAATAAGAGTGAATATAATTCTCAAGAAATATTGTTAGTGAAATATTTTAAAAATATATCGAATATTTTGTATAAGTATATTTAGTTTATAGTAATATTTATTTTTTAATAATTTTATGTTAAATTTAATTTTTAATTACGTTGCTGGGTAAATCCAAGCATGCCTGCAACGTGAGTCACGAACTATGATTCTTTCTACCATATTTTCGTTTTGAAAATGAGACTTATTTCATCGGGGATAGCTCATTAATTGAATAAAGCCAAGAAACCTTTTTGAAAATAACGGTGGACAACAATTTCGCAGTTATAATCTTCGTGACTCACGTTACAAAACCTCATGGATTGACCCTGCTTCTTTTCTTTACAAAACAATAATTCTATAAATATACCTTTCATGAATTTAAATTAAAGCCATTTAAATCATGCCATTAAATTAAACTCTAGCAAATTTCATAGTTGGTATAGATACTTGTCAGTAATATTACATATATTTTTATTATTTCAACATCCGTACTAGTAGCTCGTTATTAATAATTTAAAAATGCATCTGGTCGCTGTATGATAGATACTATATTTTCCCATCAAATAAGGAAAATATTAATTTACAAAAAATCTGGAAAAATGTCCTTTAAAGTTCTTGAAATGTACGAACCCTGTTGAATCTTAATTTACTAATTCTTTACTGCTTCACATGCCATATCTGATGTAATTCCCATTATGATCCGTGAATTTGGTCAATATGATTTCTGTTCCTGATTAATAACAAGCTGAAGAACGGAATAATACTTATTTTGTCAATGTCAGATGGCTCGACGAAATTCATTAGCCACTTAAATTATCATGGTACTACTAATACATGGTACTACTACATAGTACTACATGGTACTATCCCGTCGACCAATTTCGCCAAGTTATATAAATCGCCAAACTATTCACCAAATTACGCAAATTGACTTAATTTTTATTTTAAATAACGAAAAGACAAATCAATTAGTTAATGATTAATAAAAATACAAGTAAAAAGTTTAATTAATAACCACTTTCTGATATAACAAACACACGTATCGGGTTTAATATAAAGTGAATGTGACGTTTACGATCACCCATTATTGGTATTTAATGTTATAGTTTGGCAATAGTTTTTTGGTCGACGGGTTAATCAAGTAGTACTCTTATCATTAACCACTTAACGGTTTTTAAAAAAATCAAATAATGCCCATTTGCTTTTTGCCTGTTACAGAATTTTTAATCATTAACAGAAATTTTTGTCTCATTCAGTTAGAAAAATAATCAGATTAAATAATGCAAAATTTACTATAAAAATTTACAGGTGAGAATAATAAAACATGATTGGAATATGGATGCCCGTACTGGAACGTACAAATCATGATTGGCAAAAACACTATGCTCGTATAACTTACGTGCAAATGAGGATAGCGTTTAACCCTTTCCGGCACGGGCAAAACTGTAATAAAATGAGAAATTTTCGACTAGCACCGGAATTCACAAACGAATTTCTTAGATACTTTGAAATTCTTAATTTAAGCTTTTATTGTAAAAGCAAAATTTAATTAACATATTACTGGTGCCGTTTGCTAGTTTGGCATTAAAATTAGACCGGGCACAGTGTACCGGAAAGGGTTAAGCATTAAAACTTCTTCTGCGGGGGAAAAATAAACAAATAAAAATAAAATAAACGATCTAGTTTGATCTGTAAGATTGGCAAGGTAAGACTTGCTTTCATTATTTTTGCAGAATACTTAAAAATATTAGTACAAAAAAGTTGTAGAGTGTTAGGTATATAAAATTAATTATTTTAAGCTCATTAATTGCAAAATATCGCGATATAATGTTTTTAAACCTAAATTTTGTACATATGGCTAACTCCATAAAATATCAAAATTAGCTGAAAATTTGAAAATCATCAGCTAATAATTAAATTTCAGTAAAATTTAAAGTTTAGCAATTTTTTAAAGTTTAGTAATGTAAGTTAAAATATTCTTTATTCTTTTCTATTTTTGCTATTATTAAAGCGCGATACAAAAAAAAAAAAAAAAAAAAGAATTTAAGTAAAAAAAGTTTTTGCAGTAAAGGGTTAAGAGCCTATTTTTATATAACAATAACTCTACGATACATTATTTATATTAATGTAATTTGAAAAAAAAATATTTTTACTAAAAAAAAAAGAAAACAAATCAAGTTATTAGGATGAGCGAAGCGAATCCTCTACTAGTCCACTCAAATTACAATTTGTCGTACGCTTTACAAAAAAACTATTCAATATTTTAACTTCAAATTAAACACAAAAATAAATTATGATCTGTAGATTTGCAGAATATAATTTTTTTTTTACAGTAAAACGTTAAAAAAATTATTATTTTAATTAATTTATTTTACATGCATTTCCAGTACGGACGCATTTTAGCAAATAAATAAAAAATGAAACGCGTATATTTTCAGAAAAAAAAGTTTAAATCATGGAGTAAATAATTATAGATATAATCATGATTACCCTAATTTCCTGCGTATAATCCGCGGATCTAACAATCATTTTTCGACCCAGAAATTTTATTAAATAAAATATAATTTTTCAGATCGCCGTAAATATTTGCCTTAAATTACAAAATAAAATTTCTGGGTCGAAAAAGAATTGTTTTATCCGCGGATTATAGGCAGGAAATTAGGGTAATTTATTAAATAAAACATGTTTTCATTATCCCGCAAAATCGTTTGCACAGATGACACTTAAACATTTTAAAAAAATTGTATTATGGATTTTTTTTTTTTTTTTGTAAACTGGCAACAAAATAATTGTAAACAAATAAAATTAATTCTTAAATTTGTTATATAAATGAAAAATTAAAAGATCTGCGTGAAGTTGTTGGTTCAAGCTCTTTATAAATATTTTTGCGAAGGTCGTATTGTGGCTAAGTAATATCGACTCATTAATCAGAAGGATTTTATAGAAAAATAAGACTTTAATAAGTTCGCAAACACAACAATAATTATTCGTGAAAACGTCACTGCGAGAATGAGAGAGCGCTTCGTTAAAAGGTAATTCCATTAATTGAGTTGCCATTCGCAGAAAGTAAAAAGTTCTCCCACGCGGAGAGAATTACAGCAATTCTCATACGCTAACATGTATAAAAACGAAGAAATTAAAATAAAATGTTTTACAGTTAAAAATTCATAGTATCAACGAAAGCAGATTTCAAATGTTTTTTCCAGAAAATAGGATTTTGAAGAAGTAACTTTCTTCAAGCTTTCTTCAAATATATTATTCTAAAATAGCTATCAAAGATTATCGGATGTTGATTACAAAGATTGGAAACATGCATATTTCAAACAATTAAAAAACACCAGTGGCTACTTGAAATTGTAAAAACATCTTTAAAAGAGCTTTTAGTTGAAAATTAAAAAAGAATTTGTAAAAGTTTGCTTCGAAAATATCTTATTATGCCGGTTTTACATCATAAATAAAAAATTAAAATGCGCCAAAACATAAATTAACGTTTTTGTTTAATAAAGATGCAAAAATAATAATAAAAAAAAATATTGTTACTTTCAAATATCTGTTTTATAAAATAATGCTTCGCGAATCCAAACAAAGCATGGCTTTTGCTAGTAATTAGGTTAAGTTAACAAATAAGATTAAGCTTCTCAAAAAAAGCTTTATTGTGTTTTTTAATTAAAAAATTGAAAAATACCTAATTTATCTGCGAAATCCTGTATGATAATGTAAAACAAAGGAAGAAGACTTTGTAAGACAGCCAAAATCTATTTTAAAATGTCAATAAAACCCAATTTCCAATAAAATACTTCAAGAAAAATAGTTTTTTCTTCAGCACGAAGAGAAGATAAATTACCCGCACGTAAAAAGTAATCATAAAAAAAGATGATACGCCACTTGGTTTTCAAATTCCAGGAAATGTGTTATCGTCTTTTCGTAGAAATAACGGATTTTGCATTTTATATCCTCTATAATAATAGCCGTTGTGACTCTCTCTCTCTATCCCTGTATGTAGAACGATTCCGGGGTTGTACGCATCCGCTAAAGAAGAAATTCTGACGGCCATGTTTTCGAAATTTTGGTGTTTTTTTTTTTAATTGCACTAACCTAAATGTTATGTCATTAGAAAGAGCTTTCAAAAATAAACGCTTTTTTTGCTTACGGTTTTTCCCTAATTGTAATATCTTCTGAGATATAAAGTCATTTTTTTCCGGCGTTCGAGCGCTGGATATATGTAAACAAAGGCCGGATTTGATTCATTCACATGACGAGTTTTCTATGCACCATGGAGGATATTCGGCGAGATTGAATTTCATATATCCAAACCAGTAATGAAACGTAATCTTATTGCTCTCTGCGCATTCCTGCTTGCGCAGATCCGACAACAGAACCAATGAGAGAAGAGATAATTACTGTCTCTAAATGTTAGCGTGGTATGCCCGCGTTCGTTGTTTATTTTTGCAGAGCCAATGGATCTATTCTATTTTGAGCTTTTAAAATGTGCAATTAAATATATGTATGGATTTTTTTTATCGCAACGTAATTAGTATATTTTTAACATAGGATTTCAACAATATAACCTGGTAAGTGAGAACTTTTTTTTGAATGGCAATGTAGTAACATTGGGTCGATCGAGTTTATTTATTTTGATTTTGCCCGTTTTTATTGAAGGACATAATTTAACCGTTTCTTCCATTGCATAACACTTCTTATTTTGTTTTCAATCTTTTTTTTTTTTTTTTTTTTTTTTTTTTTTAAGTAATTCCTTATTGTGATCTTCATTTCTGTCATATAAAAAATACATTTCTATTTTGCCATGGGTACACTGAAGTAAAATATCCCCCTTACGATGTTCGCAAAAACTTTTCTCGGATAGTATTTTCCGATCGATGCTTAATTTTATATTTCATAATATTATTTATTTTGATTTTGCCCGTTTTTATTGAAGGACATAATTTAACCGTTTTTATTTTATTTTATTTATTATGATAATTTAACCACTTCTTATTTTGTTTTCAATCTTTTTCTTTTTTCTAAAGTAATTCCTTATTGTGATCTTCATTTCTGTCATATGAAAATTTCATTTCTATTTTGCCTATAGCATTTACATTTGTTGCATTATCATTTTGAAAATTGATAAAAAATAACAAAAGACAAAACATTGCAAATTCTAAATTCGTATTACTCAACTAAATAAACGTAGGTCTTGCAAAAAATAAACAAAATAATAAGAGATCAAAATAGATGCCTTATAAATAACTTATTTTTTTAAATCTGCAGCTACAATATATATATATATATATTTTAATTTGGACATGCAAAAAACATTCTGAAATCGAATGTCTCAATCAATCACAAGATTTTTATGGGGACTTCTACTGATTGATAATTTTTGTGGGGGTTTTACATAACTGAATGACTTTTTCCATGATTGATTAATGAATTTTATAATTTTTACCCCACATGACCAACTGTCGAACTGATTGACAAATTTTCTATTTTTCATGTGATGGATCGAGAAATTTTGTGATTTTTTTTTTTTTTCTGATGAACAAAGAAATGTTGCATCTTTTCTCCAAGCAATTAATGGAAGCTTTTTTTTTAAATTTGTTGTTTTTTTCTCGCAATCTTTTGATGTAATTTGCCGTTTTATTGAATTTATCCTTCTTTCGTGATTTTTTTTTTTTTTTTTTGAGAAAATGTCGTTTTTTGTTATTTTTTTTGAGAAATTTGTCTTTTTTTGCTATTTTTGTGAAATTTACATTTTTATGCGATTACCTAGACAAAATTTCTGTGCTTTTGAGATCTTTGGACGAAATTTGTGTCTTTTATGATACCTGGACAGTTTCGAAGAAGTTTATCGTTTTTCTCGAGTCTTTCGATGAAATTGTCGTTTTGTCATGATCTTTCGATGTAATTTCCCGTTTTATTGAAGATCTATTTGCAAAATTTGTTGTTTTTTCCTGCAAAATTACCTTTTTTGTGATTATTTGATGAAATTTGCTTTTTTTTCAATCCTTTGACGAAATTTGCTGTTTACTCGCGATCATTTGTCAAAATTTGTTGTTTTCTCACAATATTTTGAAATTTTTTTTCACAATATGTTTAATTTGCCATTTTTTAGAGTTTTTTTTGTCAAAATTTGCTTTTTTTTTCGAAATTTTTTTAAACGTTTTGGCAAAATTTTGATTTTTTGCAATATTTTCACGAAATTTGTTTTATTTGAGATACCTGGACAATTTTTTTTTCTGCAGTTTTTTGACAAATTTTTTAGAGATCTTTTGAAGAAATTTGTTGTCTTTTGCAATCTGTTGACGAAATTTGCTGTTTTTTTTTTTCAAATCTATTTTCAAAATTTCCAGGTGTTCTTTTTTTTGGGGGGGGGGGGTATTTTGACGAAATTTGTTATTTTTTGTGATTATTTGCCAAAATTCATGTTTTTTTTAATACTTGGATAAAATTATATGTTTTCTCAGGGATTTTCGGTGAAATTTGTTATTTTCTGACGATCCTTCGATGTAATTTGCTGTTTTATCGAAATTATCTTTTTTTGTGTGAATTTTTTCATTTTTTTGTTATTTTCAGAAAATTGTCTTTTTTTTCACCTTTTTTTTTTGCAAAATTTACCTTTTTTGTGATCTTTTAATGAAATGTACCCCTTTTTTTCATCTTTTGACAAAATGTGTTGTTTTATCACAATCTGTTTACCAATATTTGCATTTTTTGAAGTACCTAGACAAATTTAAAGTATTTTCACGATCTTTTGACGAAATTCACGTCTTTTATTATACCAGGAAATAATTATTTGTTTTGTCAGGGATTTTCGGTGAAATTTGTCGTTTTTTTCTTGCCATCCTTCAATGTAATTTGCCGTTTTATCAGATTATTCCTTTTTTCGTGATTTTTTTTTGTGAAATTTGCTGGGTTTTTTTGTTATTTTCAGAAATTTGTCATTTTTTTCACTTTTTTTTTTTTTTTTTTTTTTTTTTTTTTTTTTTGCAAAATTTACCTTTTTTGAGATCTTTTGATGAAATGTGCCCCTTTTTTTCATCTTTTGACAAAATACGTTGTTTTCTCACAATCTGTTTACCAATATTTGCATTTTTTGAAGTACCTAGACAAATTTAAAGTATTTTCACGATCTTTTGACGAAATTCATATCTTTTATGATACCAGGAAATAATTATTTGTTTTCTCAGGAATTTTCGGTGAAATTTGTCGTATTTTCTTGCCATCTTTCAATGTAATTTGCCGTTTTATCGAATTTATCCTTTTTTTGGAAATTTGTTGTTGTTTTTTCGTTTTTTTTTTTTTTTTTTTTTTTTCAGAAATTTATTAACATTATGGAAATGCTATAGGCAAAATAGAAATGAATTTTTCATATGACAGAAATGAAGATCACAATAAGAAATTACACAATAAGAAGTGTTATGCAATAGAAAAAACGGTTAAATTATGTCCTTCAAAAACAAAGGCAAAATCAAAATAAACTCGATCGTCCCAATGTTACATTGCCTATCAATAAAAAAGTTAGTTCTCACTTACCAGGTTATTTGTTGAAAAGACTAATTTACTCTGATCCTATGTTGAAAATATACTTATTACGTTGCGATAAAAAATTCCATACATATATTTAATTGCCTATAGAATGAGGGAATAAACATATGTCACTCAGCACACAGTTCAATAGGTACACTGAACTGCAGTTTTCCCATCATAAGATTACCCAGAAAAAACATTCTGAAATGTCTCGATCAATCACAAGATTTTTGTGGGCTTTTTTACATAACTAAATGACTTTTTATCCATGATTCATTAATGAATTTTATAATTTTTACCCCACATAACCAACTGTCGATTTTTGTATTTTTTCTTCAACTGATTGACAAATTTTCTATTTTTCATGTGATAGATCGAGAAATTGTGATTTTTTTTTTTTTTTCTGATGAACAAAGAAATGTTGCTTCTTTTCCCCCTGCAATTAATGAAAGTTGTTTTTTGAAATTTGTTGTTTTTTTCTCACAATCTTTTGATGTAATTTGCCGTTTTATCGAATTTATCCTTTTTTCATGATTTTTTTTGAGAAATTGTCGTTTTTTGTTATCTTTTTGAAAAATTTGTTGTTGTTTTTTTTTCTTTTTTTTTTTTTTTTTTTTTTTTTTTGCTATTTTTTGCAAAATTTACCTTTTTTTGCGATTATTATTTTAGCATTATTATTATTGCGATTATTATTATAATAGCAATTATTTTAGACAAAATTTATGTGCTTTTGAGATCTTTGGACAAAATTCGTGTCTTTTATGATACCTGGACAGTTTCGGAGAAGTTTATCGCTTTTCTCGAGTTCTTTCGATGTAATTAGCTGTTTTATTGAAGATCTTTTTGCAAAATTTTTTGGGTTTTTTTGCGAAATTTACTTTTTTTGTGATTATTTGATGAAATTTGCTTTTTTTTCAATCCTTTGACGAAATTTGTTGTTTACTCACAATCATTTGTCAAAACTTTTTGTTTTCGTACAATATTTTGAATTTTTTTTTCAGAATATGTTTACAAATTTGCCATTTTTTAGGGATTTTTTTTTGTCAAATTTGGCTTTATTTTTCGAAATTTTTTCATGAAAATTGCTAATTTTTTTAGACGTTTTGGCAAAATTTTGATTTTTTTGCAATATCTTCACGAAATTTGTTTTATTTGGGATACAATTTTTTTTTTTTTTTTTTTTTTTTTTTTTTTTTTTTTTTTTTTGCATTTTTGCATTTTTTTGACAAATTTTTTAGAGATCTTTTCATAAAATTTGTTGTGTTTTGCAATCTGTTGACAAAATTTGCTGTTTTTTTCTTTCACATCCATTTAAAAAATTTCCGGGTGATTTTTTTTTTTTTGGGGGGGGGGGGGAGTATTTTGACGAAAATAGCTATTTTTGTGATTATTTGCCAAAATTTGCATTTTTTATGGTACCTAGACAAATTTTTGTACATAGTAAATGATTTCTAGCATTTTTTAAAAAAAATCTTTAACAGTAGAAAAATAATCTTCAAACATTTTCAAGAGTTTGTGACGTGTGTCGCAGCGTTGCACTGATTCTGCGCCTGGGATCATGTCATGTTGGTGTTACGTTGGTAAATGGAAAAGCATATTGAAATTTTTAAGAAATATTAATTTTTTTATAGCGGCAAAATACTTTTTTTTCTTTGGTTCTTTCATATTGTTGCCGTCAAGTTTTGACGGGTTTCACCTAGCCAGAATAAATATCATTAATTTTTTTAATATGTGAAATCAACATGTATTTTTGATTTATGAAAATGTAATAGAAAAGTTATTTGAAAATGCAAATATTTATTTGTTGAATGGGGTGGGTAATGTAAAAACAAATTAACCACTGAGAAGATTATTGTTACAATTGCTGCTAAATGGCAAACTATAAATTCAGTCTTATTTTGCTGCAAAGTAAGTGAAGTATGTATATTTTGTATGAAATGAGAAATGATGGTAATTTATGATTTATTCGTGTCATGTACAATTTATTGGTGTTGTATTTGTAAATGGAAAATTATCAAATGAGAGAGATTCTAATTCTATAGCAGCATGTTTGAATGTAACTCTGCCAATTGCGGGTCATTTGCCTGGATGTAAAATGCAGGTTTTTCTTTTATTTATTGAAATTTTTGCTGAAAATTAGTCGTTAAAAAATCCTTTGATAGCTGGAAAATACCTTTTATTTCTGTAGTGCCGTCAAGTTTTGACGGGTTCCATCTAGTTCTTAGAATAAAATCATGATTTTCTTTAAAATATTGCAGATCTTTTCTTGGTATGTCACTTTTACTACATATTTATTCATTGGATTTTAGATTAAAAAGAGTTTTTTTTTTCTAAAGTTAATTTTATTTATTCATAAATTATAAGCAGAAGTTGTTCAAGAATTCACTTCAAAATGGCCAAGAAGTTCTCAGATGATATTCGGCAAAGGAGACTTTTTAATTTTTGTCTACGCATGAATGTGCTTAACCCCTTCGCGACGGGAGCCTTTTACGAAATTTTTAATGTTTTGTCACCAGTCTTAAAAAACAGAACTTTGTTCGTTGTCGAGAAAATGCTCCGATTGAATAAGGCAAATTTTACAGTATAATTTTACCGGTGGGAATAAACGAGGATTCTTAAGCCTTTTTGCGGCACGTATACGTGTCGCTCGTCCCCAAGGGGTTAAATTTTTGTAAAAAGATTGGATATTAGCTATAAAAATACTTTTAAATTAACGTGTCAAGTAGTATGAGAAAAAAATTACACGAGCGACTATTTTTATATATATGTTCGCACCAGAATTTTTTAAACATAAAGTTTTAAATACGTTTCTTCAGGAATCTGTAATCTTATATGTAAAAGTTGTCCATTTCAAAAATATTGTGTCATTTAAAATTAAACAAGTTGGAAATTAAACGTGAAGCATAGCAAATAAGGTGCGTTCGTACGATAACAAAGTTTTAAAAATATCACTCTCATATATCAATTTCATAAAATTGTAAATAATTACAATTAAAATGCGCACCAAACAATGTTATCCCTATACCATTATGCAATGGAATACTTTTGTGTGGCCTTGTAAATCAATAACAAATATTCTTTGCATCACAGAATATGCAAAATGTATATTATAACATGTACTTTATAGATGCATATCAATTTTATTACGTTCGAATAAATGTAACACCATTAAAATGCATTTGAAACATTTTTCCCCATTAACCGTGATGTAACGGAATACTTTTGATTGTCCCTGTAATTGAACAATGCATCCGATTTTGATAAAATTTTAAATAACTCGACAAAATTATGTAGTAATTATGTATTTAAAATTTCAAACGATTGAAATGCATTTGAAACTTTTTTACCCATTGACCGTAATGTAACGGAATACTTTTGATTGTCACTGTAATTGATCTATTCATCCGATTTTCATAAAATTTGAAATGACTCGACAAAATTATGTAATAATTATATATTTTAAATTTCAAACGATTCGGTTGGGTAGTTTTTGCGTTGTTATATGCGGACGGACAGACAGACGGACGGACAGACAGACGTACAGACAGACGGACAGATAGACGGACGGACTGAACGACAACAATAGGTGCTACGTATTTACATAATTACGAACGCACCTAAAAAATACTCTATTTATATAATTTGTCGAAATGGGTCGACGCGACTTGGTTATCAAGCAATACCTGCAACTCACTTGCAGAGCATTACTATGGCTTAAGAATATTTAAATATACGTGTAAATTTTACTTTGGAATTGCGATGCATTTTATAAATAGCTTACACATGTTTTATTTATATATTTTATATTATGCATATCCATGATGGGTAAGTGTTACAGTGGCACTCAACAACTAGTTTATTTCGTATTTATAACAAATATATATACGATAATTCAAATAATTTTAATTACATAGCTGCCAACTTTTACGCATTTTTGCTACCACTAAAATTGTGCAGAGATTTACCATTTGCTTAATCTTAAGATTTCGACGATTAAATAAGACAATATTTACTATAAAACTTTTGTGGTAGGAAAAATGCGTAAAAGTTAATAGCTATGTAATTAGCAAAATTCTTCTAACATTCACGAAATGGTTGTGTAAATAATCTAATGTATTTTTTAAAATTCGAGAAAAATGCTGTAGAAGATCAAATGTTCGTGAATTCATAATTTGGAACATAAAGGTTATTCCAATAAAAAGTTCTTTGTCTTTTTTCCGACATTCTGAATTATAACATAAAAAAAATTCCTAAGTTTTGTCGAGTAAACTGAAAAAATAGTTTTCATTACTGTGATTTCACATTTTCCGATTTATAGGTTTTTTAGTAAAACAATTCTTTTTTCCGATAATGCAAAAAAAGCATAGAAAAAGTTACTGTTCATATGTTTTTTTTTTTTCAATTCTCGAATAAAAATATTTCTTTTTTCTCCTGAGAAAAATTGATTAGTGATTTTTCTTTCGTTTATTAAAAAATATTCTCCATTATTTCATAAAAGGAAACTGATGTTTAATTCCTTAAGACTTGTTTATCTCATGCGATTTACTAATTCAAAATTAGCTATAATATTGTAAAAATAAATGGAAATATATACCCATCAAGAAAATTGTAAAAATATGAAATTCTATGCACTAGTTCTTGAGACATAACTACTGTTAAAATCGCATAGAAAACTTCAAATTTCAGTTCAGAACCGCCACCTGTTGTTCATTTACACTAAAATATAATCAATGCCAAATCATACCAAGAACTAACTGAATCTGAAGATGGATGAAAATGTGTGCAATAATTCTTGAGATAGATAAATTGTGGAAACTCTGAAAAATGCAGCGTTACCTGTTGGGCTATATACTCAATAATGTAATAAAAAGCCAATAAAAAGGTGACACAACGAAATAGAAGGATAAGGTGATACATATATTTCTTTATTGTATTAATATATAATTATCGCCTTTTTGTATCAGGATTCGCACATTCCTTATATTTTTTAAGGACTCTGACACCACTATTAATAATAAGAAAGTTTATATTTAATTTTTAGAAAACAGCAAAATCGACCACGACCTTTATTCACAAATTTCGCAATATTTTTCTGCAGTGAAATACTTTGAAAATACGTGAGAACCCTGTGTATTAGATTTGTATTCTGTTTCTTTGCGTCGTTAATTGAACTGATATGCGACTTCAAATTGAAGTGCAGTATTTTTGAACGATGCTAAATTTTAGCTTTGTATGTGATCCTTGCTTTTAGTTAAATAGAATGTTAACCATTCAAGGGCTAGAGGGTTCTAGCCACCTAATTTTAGTTCCAAAATTGACAAATGGCGCCAACAATATTTTGATAAAAATTTGATTTTTTAACGAAAGTTCAAAATAGCATGCTTTTATTTTCTAAGAAGTCTGTTTGAATATTCTGGCGTCAGTCCGTTATTTCATTATTTTACGTGCGGAATTATTCTCCCCTGAAAGGGTTAAATTGTTAGCGTTGATCTCTCCGATTGAATTCAATTATTAAAGCACGAAAAAGACCCGAATGATGATGTAAAGTCTATGGGAGCGTTCTTTCCAAATATCTCGCCCAAATTTTATTTATTTATTTATTTATTTATTTTTGTAAAGGATAGCTGAGGACGATCTACAACCGGCTTACTTTTTACTTTTTCAACTTTGGTTTTAGATTTATTTTAATCACTTCAAATTTCAAAACCGGTTTAAACCGACTCTAATATTGAAACCATCATAAAAATAATATATAAGAAAAGTCGAAAAAGTAAACACTAGGCAGGTTGTAGATCGTCTTCAGCTATCCTCTGAAAAAAAATCATATAAAAATATTAAAATTTGAGCGAGATATTTGAAAAGAACGCTCCCATGGATTTTACATTATCATCCGAGTCTTTTTCTGTGACTAGTGTTGTGCCTTATTATTAATGCTGTTAATATTGACTGTTTGTATGTTAAACGTGTTTTCTGAATATCAAAAGAATTAGTTGAAAACTTATAGCACCTAAAAAATGATATTCCGATTTGAAAAAAAACTGTTTATAGCATTGTAAAAACTATGGAGGAAAGTCGACGAATACGAAGGGCAACGGATAAAAAATTATTTTTATAAATTCCCCTTTAAATTTCGAAACTAATGTATGGCTCGTTCTAATGAATGTGGCATTGCTGTAATAAGTCTGCTATTTGAATAGACATGACTGCGTATGCTCCCATAGAAGGCGCAGCGTGCTTGCAATGCATGCGATACGGCCAAATCCCACCAGATGTGTGTGTGATAGCGTAGGGGCATGTTAAAGCCATCATTCGCATCATGGATGCTTCCGAATGATGTCAATCGTGCAATGTTTAACAGCGAAAAATGTGACTGCTAGTGAAATATATTATTTGATTTACATGTTTTAGGGGTCAGAGAAACCGAAAAAACTATTTTATAAAAAATATTTCTCTTTGAGACTGTTTGTTTGTCTGCATGTGACAATTTTTTTTGGGCGCTCTATCTCACGAACTAATGCACGAAATTTCACAAAATTTTATCGGGTCGTTCGGAAAGTCCTTTCCATTTGCGAAAATCAATTTGTACCGAGAAATTCTGTTATTTAATTATTAGATATTTTTTCCAATATCTAATACTTAGATATTAATAGACACAATTTTCCGGTGCGAAATGATTTTCCCAAACGGAAAGGACTTTCCGAACGACCCAATAGATTATGTTTGACATTAAATATACACTAGATCTGATTAGGTTGTGGTATATATCGCTGAACACGTGGCGATGCTATGCTGCATTATTAACGATATCTTCTATAAACATACCTGAAGAAAAAGAGCATGGATTTTCATAAAACTTTATATTTTGTTAGTACTCGAAATAACATGGTGCTGATTACGTATTAATGCAAATCGCTCAGAAGGTGGCGCTGCCATGGTGCATTATTTGTGATTATCGCAATAGCTCTATATTAAGAACTAATGCACCAAATTTTCTAAAAAGTTCAGATTCAGTTAATCCCTGATATAGATTAGTAGTTTTTATTTTTTTGTGTAAATCCCTTACGGATTGTGCTGCTATGCTGCATTTTTCCAGATTTGGCAATAAATGTACCTCAAAAACTAATGCATTGATTTTCATCAAACTTCAGTTCAATTACTGCTTGATAAAAAATTGATCCTGATTACTTTTTGGTGCACATGCAACATGTTCTGCAGATTTTTTGGAATCTCAAAAACTAATGCACAGATTTTCATCAAACTTCAGAATCAGTTATAAGTTGACATAAGTTGTTGTTGACTCGATTTTGTTTTAAACCACATAACCGATGGCGCTGCTATGCTTCATTTTTTCAGGAAGTATTAACATGCTTATGTTAGAAGAAAGTTTTGGGATTTCAATATATGACTAGTTTTTTAAATGATTTTTTAACTGATAATTTTGTTGTATATTATACAATCAAATAAATAACATTACGGACTTTTTTGCACTGAACGTTTTCTCAGGATGTGAAATTCCTTTTGCAAGTAAAAGAGTATTTTTGTTGAAAAGTCTCCAATTGAGTAGAGTAATTCAACTATCGTCTTACTGCTTGTCTGGAAAAATTCAATTTATTGAGTGTGGGGAAATGAAGTTATTATTATTGGAATACCAATAATAAAAATATTAATTACTCTTGTCAGGTACATATGTATTTGTTTATTTGTTATTTCATTTAGTTTTTGTTTCTATGAAAGCGATTTTGCTCAATTAAGATATAGTAGTAATATCTGTTATATAATTTATATTTGGAAAATATAGATATTTTCCAAACATATCCAAAAATCCCCTCCTTAAGCCCTTGACGACGGGAGCCTTTAACGACATTTTTAATGTTTTGTCACCAGTTTTTAAAAACAAAAATTTGTGTCTTGTCAAATATAGAAAATTATATAAGGCAAATTTTACTTATGGGGATAAACAAGGATTCTTAAGCCTTTTTGCTGCACGTATACTGTTGCTCGTCTCCCAAGTGGTTAAACTGTTATCATATCAATATGAATTGAACAGTGCACAAATTAAGTGCATTTGTTCGATTTCAGAAAATGAGATAACATTTAAACTTAAGTGAGTCCACTTAGAGAGCTTCGATTAACGTCATTTCCGTAAGAAAAGTTTTGCTACTAAAATCGAAAAAAAAAAAAACGGAATCGAAAGTGTTGGCACATAACACAGACATAACATCTAAATGACGCCAAAGAAACATAGCCTTAAATGAAACTTCGTCTAATAAGCATGATTAGTTGCATTTATAATAACTGATGAGGAATATAATTGTTAATGTATACGAAATAAAAAAAATATTAGGCATAAAACACGCTATGATAAGTCTCTATAACAGCTAAAGAATATCTAAAAAGTGAATTATGTCACATGGATGTTACAAACATCTGGAAATATTAGGAATCTCTTCAAAGTTTTAAAAAAGTTATATTTCTTTTCGTTAAATGATCAAATAATCTTAAGCTACATTTTATATGTAAACTATAACGATTCATGTTAAGAAACGATTATTACATTTACATTGTACCTGCCATTTGTTATATTATTTATATCTGAAAAATATATACACTGTCAGAAAAATTCGTCAATATACATTAAGTTATCGTTATTTTTTCACAAATAACTTCTGTTTTCCCAAAAGACGTATTTGTTCTGTGAGTTCATTCCGAAAGTCGAAAAATGAGGAAACGTTTCCGTTTATATCTAGCACGCATGCGCATTGGGTCTGTTAGTAATAAATTCGAATTTATTTTTAAAATGAAAAACAAAAATATTCTATCGATTAAAATGTCTAATTTAGTTTTAAAAGACAAAAATGTTTTCGAATTGAAAAATAAATAACAATTACTTTCTTTATTCGTTCAAAAATTCTCACAATCTGTTATTCAAAGTTGGATAAGTTCAATAAAGTTCAATATACTAAGTTATTTCTATGATAAATATTCGCATATAAAATATACTTTAAGTGAAGACATTTAAAAAATATTTTAATTAAAAAATAAAATGCAAAAAAAAATGATATTATTAAAAAAAAATCTTATCGAATAAAAATAAAACATTCATGTTTTTTCTCTGACAATCTACGTAATATATTTAAAATTCCCATTTTTATACTATATTAATACTAAACGTAAAAAAAATCCAGCCACAGTTTCATTAAAGATGAAGTCTTTCCGAGATTAACTGCAAAATTAAAAGCTTTTTAACGAAATACACCAAACCACACCCATATGAAATGAACACTTTTATTTAAAGCAAGAACTTCACAAGCATTAGTGGCGCCGTGGATGCGCGTTGGCCTTGCAACCCTGGGGTCCTTGGTTCGATCCCCACCTCTTCCGCATTGATTTTTCCAAACTTTTTTCAAGTGACGGATATTTTTCCTCTTTTGACGGAGAAAAAAATAAACGGAAAGTCGTCAATATACAGACAATTTCTGGCAGCAGTGCTGCCAGTACATTTTCTGTAAAAAGACGGAAATTTTTTTGAGAGTGTACTGCCTTTTTATATTGATGAATTATACAATACTTCAACAAAATCTAACAAAAATATCTTTAATCCCAGAAAAATGTTAATGTAAAATTTTATAATATATTCAAAGTGGCGTTAATAACTGAGATGACATTGATGTTGTTCAAAGTCATGTAACAAAGCTGTTTTCAATAACAGCTTGAAAAAAATTAAGAATAAGACGCAAAAATGCAACTAAAAAGCAGCTCAGCTCACTTGTTTAAAGCGCTAGAAATATAACTTGTCTTTTTATAATAGATTTAAGTTTCGTAATTAACTGTAGTTGCAAACAATGTGACAGAAAAAGAACACAATTTAAAAAATGTAATTTAGTAAATCACAGCAACCATTTGAAAAATGATTTTTTTATTTCAAAAACTAAAATTTAATTACTGGGGTAGGGCTGAGATTTCCGCTTTTTTGGACACCAGTAAAATCTTAAAGAAAATGTTGTTATTTGGAATCACGAAAATGTTCCGATTTAATAATCTAGCATTTTCTCTAAGATTTTACTGGTGTGCAAAAAAGCGGAAATCTCATCCCTGCCCTGGGGGCAAGCAACACGTATACGAGCAGCACATAAGCTTAAGGATCCGTGTTTGTCGCCACCAGTAAAATTATACCGTAAAATTTACCTTATTTAATCGGAGCATTTATTCGATTTTATAACTCACAAATTTCTGTATTTTAATACCGGTGACAAAACATTAAAAATTTCGTAAAATTCTACCTTCGCGAAGGGGTTAAGCGCTAGAAATATATCTTGGCTTTTCACATTAGATTTAAGTTTGCTGATTAACTATAGTTGCAAATAACGTGGCAGAAAAAGAACACAATTAAAAAGATGTAATTTAACAAATTACAACAACCATTTGGAAAAGGATTTTTTTTTCTTTTTTCAAAAACTAAAATTTAAGACTTATAAATACATTCTACATTAATAGATTTATATCTATATTCGTCACTTTTTCTAAACAAAACATTTTTATTTACAGTTAAATAAAGATGAAAAATCGTCTTGCATATTGTGAAAAAAAAGTAATTTCTCCAAAATAATCTGTGGTATTGGAATGTGATTCACAATCAGAGATATATAATTTTTGGCGCGTAATCGAATTACATAGGATATTTTTCATTTTTAATAGCAATATCCCTAAACTTAATTACAGCCTTTCGAAATAATAAAATATGTTGATACATAATACAAGCTATCCTTACAGTCGACTGCACAATGTTTCGAGCACCGGACCCTCGGCGATTCCGAACCAGACGCGGCTCGCCTCAAAGAGTGGAGTGGCCCCGTTGCGGAACGAAACCTTTGCACGAGGGGGGTGGTGGTGGTCGAGAGTATGGTTTCAAAAGACGCTTGGCTCCCAAGGGGTTGTGTAAAAAAGGCGTACAAACACTGTGTTTCAAAAAACATCTGCCTGACTAGGTGTTGTGTAAAAAAAGGCGTACTGTCAACAGACGCCTGGCTCCCAATGTGTTTGTTTAAAAAAGACGCCTGAGTTGGAGACTCCCAATGCGTACTGTCAACAGACGCCTGGCTCCCAATGTGTTTGTTTAAAAAAGACGCCTGAGTTGGAGACTCCCAAGGCGTACTGTCAACAGACGCCTGGCTCCCAATGTGTTTGTTTAAAAAAGACGCCTGAGTTGGAGACTCCCAAGGCGTACTGTCAACAGACGCCTGGCTCCCAATGTGTTTGTTTAAAAAAGACGCCTGAGTTGGAGACTCCCAAGGCGTACTGTCAACAGACGCCTGGCTCCCAATGTGTTTGTTTAAAAAAGACGCCTGAGTTGGAGACTCCCAAGGCGTACTGTCAACAGACGCCTGGCTCCCAATGTGTTTGTTTAACCCTTTCAGGGGCAAGGTATTTCTGCTCCGAAAATGTTCAAATAATTGATTCACACCACAATTTAAGAACAGATTTATTTGAAAATAATCAAGAGCTGTTTTTCACGAATATTATAAAATCCAAATTGTACTAAAATTATACTGGTGCCAGTTCGAAATTGGAACAGTAATATTATGTGTTTGCACACTGCAAACACCGCCCCTGAAAGGGTTAAAAAAGACGCCTGAGTTGGAGACTCCCAAGGTGTTGGTTTAAACCAGACGCCTGACTCCCAAGGTGTTGGTTTAAACCAGACGCCAGACTCCCAAGGTGTTGGTTTAAACCAGACGCCATGCTCCCAAGGTGTTGCTTTAAAACAGACGCCTGGCTCCCAAGCTAGACGCCTGGGTCCGGTCCCTCGGGAGACATGCGTCCACAATCGTCGCACCGGTTTTTTTCTGTGCGATTCGAGTCGCACGCTCCACGTCTCGGGCCACAGAAGGGTGGGACGGAAAAAAAAACCCGTAGGTCGCATCGTGGCGGGCCTCCGTGTCACGAGAGCGAACATGGAGGCTCTTTGTAGAAAGCGTGTGACTAGGTTGGAAAACGAAAAACGGGGCGACAGTCGAAATAAGTTTTCATCCAACCCTGGAAAACGAAATCTGGAGTCTCTTTTTTATGTAGATATTCAAAGATGAGTATAGATACTTAAAGATAATTATTAGATGAGTCATTGAATCAGATGAGTCATAAAAAAAAAAAAAAAAAAAAAAAAAAAAAAAAAAATTTTTTTTTTTTTTTTTTTTTTTTTTTTTGAAATGAGTCTTTTTTTTTTTTTTTTTTTTTTTTTTTTTTTTTTTTAATAATTAGGTGAGTCATTAAAAAATATTATGACTCATCTCAAAAAAAAAAAAAAAAAAAAAAAAATTATGACTCATCTCAAAAAAAAAAAAAAAAAAAAAAAAAAAAAAAAAAAATTTTTTTTTTTTTTTTTTTTTTTTTTTTTTTTTTTTTATAATTAGGTGAGTCATTAAAAAATATTATGACTCATCTCAAAAAAAAAAAAAAAAAAAAAAAAAAAAAAAAAAAAAAAAAAAAAAATGACTCATCAAAAAAAAAAAAAAAAAAAAAAAAAAAAAAAAAAAAAAAAAAAAAAAATGACTCATCAAAAAAAAAAAAAAAAAAAAAAAAAAAAAAAAAAAATGATTCATCAAAAAAAAAAAAAAAAAAAAAAAAAAAAAAAAAAAAAAAAAAAAAATCGGTGGCTCATTCATGGAATTTTATTTCTATTTTTGTTTTTGGAAATGTGTTGTGTTGTGTTGGAGAGTGTTTCTTGTGGAAATGTGTGTGGGTGGGAGAGTGTTTCTTGTGGAAATGTGTGTGGGTGGGAGAGTGTTTCTTGTGGAAATGTGTGTGGGTGGGAGAGTGTTTCTTGTGGAAACGTGTGTGGGTGGGAGAGTGTTTCTTGTGGAAACGTGTGTGGGTGGGAGAGTGTTTCTTGTGGAAACGTGTGTGGTTTCGTGTGTGGTTTGGAGAGTGTTTCTTGTGGAAACGTGTGTGGTTTGGAGTGTGTGTGGGAGAGTGTTTCTTGTCAAAATGTGTGTGTGTGTGTGGGAGAGTGTTTCTTGTCAAAATGTGTGTGTGTGTGGGAGTGTGTTTCTTGTCAAAATGTGTGTGTGTGTGGGAGTGTGTTTCTTGTCAAAATGTGTGTGTGTGTGGGAGTGTGTTTCTTGTCAAAATGTGTGTGGGTGGGAGAGTGTTTCTTGTCAAAATGTGTGTGTGTGGGAGAGTGTTTCTTGTCAAAATGTGTGTGGGTGGGAGAGTATAAAAAGAACTTCACAAATTTTATAACAAGATTCCATCCTCCATGGTTGGATGAAATCTTATTTGTGAAGTTGTATTTGTGGAAAAAAAAAAAAAAAAAAAAAAAAAAAAAAATGTTTGTGTTGTTCGTGTTGTTTATGTTGTTTGTGTTGTTTGTGTTGTTTGTGTTGTTTGCGTTGTTTGTGTTGTTTATGTTGTTTATGTTGTTTATGTTGTTTGTGTTGTTTGTGTTGTTTGTGTTGTTTGTGTTGTTTGTGTTGTTTGTGTTGTTTATGTTGTTTATGTTGTTTATGTTGTTTGCGTTGTTTGTGTTGTTTGTGTTGTTTATGTTGTTTATGTTGTTTATGTTGTTTATGTTGTTTGCGTTGTTTGTGTTGTTTGTGTTGTTTGTGTTGTTCGTGTTGTTTATGTTGTTTGTGTTGTTTGCGTTGTTTGTGTTGTTTATGTTGTTTGCGTTGTTTATGTTGTTTGCGTTGTTTATGTTGTTTGCGTTGTTTATGTTGTTTGCGTTGTTTATGTTGTTTGCGTTGTTTATGTTGTTTGCGTTGTTTATGTTGTTTGTTGTTTGTGTTGTTTGTGTTTGTGGAAATGTGAAATATTATAACAAGATTCCATGGTTGGATGAAACTTTATTTCTAAATTTGTATTTGTGGAAATGTGAAATATAACAAGATTCCATGGTTGAATGAAATTTTATTTCTAAATTTGTATTTGTGGAAATGTGAAATATTATAACAAGATTCCATGGTTGGATGAAATCTTATTTGTAAATTTGTATTTGTGGAAATGTGTCTGGATTGGAGTCGAGTGTCTGTAAAAATGGGTTCAAATTGGGGTAAAAAAAAAAAAAAAAAAAAAAAAATTGTTTGTGTTGTTTGTGTACAATTTTATTTGTGTATCCAATGTGTGCTAAAGCCCATCTGTGGTGGGACTTTGAAAGGGAACCTAACCCGCATTCACGCTCGAGGAGAGTTTCCGTTTTTGCCGGAAGCTCCCTTCGAGTTCGAAGGGAAACCACAGAAAACCTTCGAAGGCTAGGCCGACGGTCTGACCGTCTACCCGACTCCGTCTCGGGTGAAACTGGTTTCCTGTAAAAGAAAACGCCCTGTAAAAGAAAACGCGAAGACACGCGAAACTTGGTACTTGAGTCTTGTTTCCTGTAAAAGAAAACGCCTTGTAAGATCGAAGCGCATCTTGTAAAGAAAAACGCGAAACTTGGTACTTGAGTCTTGTTTCCTGTAAAAGAAAACGCCCTGTAAAAGAAAACGCCTTGTAAGATCGAAGCGCGTCTTGTAAAGAAAAACGCGAAGACACGTGAAAACTTGGTACTTGAGTCTTGTTTCCTGTAAAGGAAAACGCCCTGAAAAAGAATACGCGTTTTCTTGTTCATTGTAAAATCGACGAACTATCGATGCAATAATATCAAAAATATCAAATATTTATCAAGCATTTATCAAAAATATCAAGTATTTATCAAAAATATCAAATATTTATCAAGTATTTATCAAAAATTTATCAAGTATTTATCAAAAATTTATCAAGTATTTATCAAAAATTTATCAAAAATTTATCAAGTATTTATCAAAAATTTATCAAGTATTTATCAAATATTCATCAAATACATTTATCAAATACATTTATCAAATACATTTATCAAATACATTTATCAAATACATTTATCAAATACCAATTTCTTAAGAAATGAAAAAACGTACCTTTCATAGTAACCTTTCATTTTTACATTTTCTATGAAAACTTGACTTTAAAAACATGACCTTCTTCAAAACAAACTTCCCCACAGGATTTTTTCACTTTTTAAAACACCCTTATAAGGATGTTCTATCAAACACTTTTTAAAACACTTTATAAAACAAAACCTTTATAAAACTTGACCTTCTTCAAAACAAACTTCCCCACAGGATTTTTTCACTTTTTAAAACACCCTTATTATATTATAAGGATGTTCTATCAAACACTTTTTAAAACACTTTATAAAACAAAACCTTTTTAAAGCATAACCTTTTCATACACTTTTTACCTTTTTAAAACACTTTATACACCATTACCTTTCCCCACCACTTTATAAAACAAAACCTTTTTAAAACATAACCTTTTTAAAACATGACCTTTTCATACACTTTTTACCTTTTTAAAACACTTTATACACCATGACCACCTTTTTAAAACCAAACCTGTGGCCACCTCTCATGCATCCATCTCTCTGTGTGAAAAAAGAAAACCACCCACCTTTGTAAGCCAGGGAAATGGGCCGGCAAGCCGCCGAAGCGGCTCAAACCGGTCATCATCATAATAATAATAATAATAATAATAATAATTATAAAAAAGAGTACCACCTTGGACATTTCTGTCTCACGCCCCCTAGACAAACCGTTCCTTCTTTCTTGTCGGAATCTCCTTCGCTAGACCACGCTTCCTGTTCGCTTCCCCCTTGTCCACCTTCCAGTCTTCCAGAGTGCCGCCAGAGCTTTCATCCCCCGAGGACCGAATTCGACCCTCAGATATCCGAATTCGGGTCAAGCGACTCTTTACCACGGTGGTTCTACGCGTACCTAAAAGGCCTTGCGCCCCCGTGAGGGGATGGGCAACACAGGCGCTCCCTCCATCGTGTTGTGACCACCCTTTCCCACCGTGGCATCTCCCAACCCCGGAGGCACCTGGACCGCAGTGCACAGAGGCCTCCGGTCCTGAGAGACTTCTTCTACTGCGCGCCCACGGCACACGGGGTGCCCCAGGCGCCTTCCAGCCGGTTGCCTCTCATCGAGGCCCCAGACCTACAGGCTCAAGCAATGGCCATGCCGGCACAGAGCGTCAATTGACGAGGTTCTTTCCCTTACGGTGCGAGACACGGTCAGGTAATCTCTTTGTACCAGGAATTCGAATCCCGAACTCCCCATGCACGTACCGGGTCGCCCTGCAAGGGGCGCCGTTTTCGGAGGAACCTCTAGACCCCGCCAAGAGACAACCGGCCAACAGTAGCCCTTCGGACACCTTGTCGAGCTCCTTTGAACACCCGGAAGGGATTGGAAGGTTTGAAGGGTTCACTACTGGAGAAGAGCGGCGGCTGAAGTACAGACGATCCCTGCTGGAGAAGGGGGAGCAGGGTGGCTCCCATCACTCTGACCCTGGCGCCGCACTGGGAAAAGAAGTGGCTACCGGGGCCACGGTAGCCCTCGAGGAGAATCCTGCGAGCGGCCCCTACATACTGCATGGGAGCGGCGGTCCTCCGCACTCTCTCTTCCATCCGACCTTACTGAGGGCCAGGAATCTTAGGGCCGTGCATGCGAACCCCCTGCCTATACTAACCGACAGCGAGTATCGCGGTCCATGCTTGCAACTGACCCACAGCAGAGGATCGGAGAGGAGGATTGGAGTGACCCCATGTCCCCGGTATGCGGCCATCCGGCGAGTTCGGGGTGTAGTATCTGTATCCGCCTCCTCGCCCAGCGGGGGAGGGTAGGATCTGAGCAGCCCCCTGTCTCTCCCCTTCTGTCTAGAAGAGGTGCCACAGAAACGTCGCCATCTGAAAAGAAGAAGAAAAAGGACATGAGTGGAGCAAAAAGAAAAGGGTTGTCTCAGAAAATGAATCTTTTTAAAAAAGACAGTCAAGTTTCCATTTCAAAGAACATGGCAAAATTTTCAAACTCTTATGAAATACACTTTAGAAGAAAATGGACTTATTCTCTTTAACAGAAACTTTTTTAACAAAGTCGCAAAATAAAAACAATCTTTTTATATTCAAGTTTCAATTGTCAACATGGTCGCATAGCTAAATTTTCAAACTCTTATCCTCTCATGAAATACATTTTAGAAGAAAATGGATTAAAAACTTAAATTTTCAAAGTGTTGGATACATTCTCTTTAACAGAAGACGGCGAAATTTTCAAACTCTTATTCACAAACTCGAACCATTTCAGAATGGTTTTAAAACACCCTCTCAAAAAATCAATCTTTTTAACAAAGTAACTTTTATCGCATAATAATACAAAGTAAAACACTCACAGGCAGAATAATCCAAAGGCACAAGCATCGAGAAAGACGAAAGCCAAGTGAACGAACTAGTGAATTCACGGCCTTTTATACACCCGTTTGACCCAATTAATTTTTTTTTTTTTTTTTTTTTTTTTTTTTTTTTTTTTTTTTTTTTGTGACCTCAATAATTTTTTTTTTTTTTTTTTTTTTTTTTTTTTTTTTTTTCCAAGGTGTTGGATACATTCTTTTTAACAGAACATAGCGAAACTTTTAAAGAATGAATCTTTTTAACAAAGTAACACATTAAAACTCAAAAAATCAATCTGTTTATATTCAAGTTTAAATTTTCAAAATATTGGATACATTCTCGCATAGCCAAATTTTCAAACTCTTATCCTCTCATGAAATACACTTTAGAAGAAAATGGATTAAAAACTTAAATTTTCAAAGTATTGGATACATTCTCTTTAACAGAACATAACGACATTTTCAAACTCTTATGCTCTCATTTCAGAAGAAACCATCTCAAAAAATCAAACTTTTTAACAAAATCACAAAATAAAAACAATCTTTTTATATTCAAGTTTAAATTTTCAAAGTGTTGGACGCAGCAAAATTTTCAAACTCTTATGCTCTCATTTCAGAAGAAACCATCTCAAAAAATCAAACTTTTTAACAAAGTCGCAAAATAAAAACAATCTTTTTATATTCAAGTTTAAATTTTCAAAGTTTTGGATAACAGAACGCAGCAAAATTTTCAAACTCTTATGCTCTCATTTCAGAAGAAAATTGTTTAAAATACCATCTCAAAAAATCAAACTTTTTAACACAGTCACAAAATAAAAACACTCTTTTTATATTCAAGTTTAAATTTTCAAAGTGTTGGATAACAGAACTAAGCAAAATTTTCCAACTCTTATACTTTCATTTCAGAAGAAAATTGGTTAAAATACTATCTCAAAAAATCAAACTTTTTAACACAGTCACAAAATAAAAACAATCTTTTTATATTCAAGTTTAAATTTTCAAAGTGTTGGATAACAGAACTAAGCAAAATTTTCCAACTCTTATACTTTCATTTCAGAAGAAAATTGGTTAAAATACTATCTCAAAAAATCAAACTTTTTAACACAGTCACAAAATAAAAACAATCTTTTTATATTCAAGTTTAAATTTTCAAAGTGTTGGATAACAGAACGCAGCAAAATTTTCAAACTCTTATTCCCTCATTTCAGAAGAAAATTGTTTAAAATACCATCTCAAAAAATCAAAGTTCCAAAATAAAATAATACGAAGTAAAATACTCACAGAAATCCACAGGCACAGAAATCCACAGGCACAGAAATCCACAGGCACAGAAATCCACAGGCACAGAAATCCACAGGCAGAGTAATCCACGGGCAGAGTAATCCACGGGCAGAGTAATCCACAGGCAGAGTAATCCACAGGCAGAGTAATCCACAGGCAGAGTAATCCAAAGAGCAGGCACAAGCATCGAGGTAGACGAAAGCCAAGTGAAAGAGCTAGCGAATGCACGGCCTTTTATACACCAGTTTGACCTCAATAATTTTTTTTTTTTTTTTTTTTTTTTTTTTTTTTTTCAAGGTCGCAGAGGGTTATGCAATAGGATATAGGCTTCGTATACCTTACAATGCATTAAAAAAAAAAAAAAAAAAAAAAAATTATTTTTTTTTTTTTTTTTTTTTTTTTTTTTTTTCAAGGTTGCAGAGGGTTGTGCAATAGGATATAGGCTTCGTATACCTTACAAAGCATTGAAGAAAAAAAAAAAAAAAAAAAAAAAAAAAAAAATTTTTTTTTTTTTTTTTTTTTTTTTTTTTTTTTTTTTTTTTTTTTTTTTTTTTCAAGGCTGCAGAGGGTTGTGCAATAGGATATAGGCTTCGTATACCTTACAATACATTAAAAAAAAAAAAAAAAAAAAAAAAAAAAAAAAATTTTTTTTTTTTTTTTTTTTTTTTTTTTTTTTTTTCCAAGGTCACAGAGGGTTGTGCAATAGGATATAGGCTTCGTATACCTTACAATACATAAAAAAAAAAAAAAAAAAAAAAAAAAAATTTTTTTTTTTTTTTTTTTTTTTTTTTTTTTTTTTCAAGGTCGCAGAGTGTAGAAATGCAGTATAAAAGGCCGTGCATCCGCTTGCTCGTTCACTCGGCTGTCTTGTTTCACCCAGTTTTTGCCTGCCTGCCTGCCTGCCTGCTGGATGACCTCACCACCGCCGATATACAGGGCCGTTTTCCAAAGACTTGGATTCTGTGGAAGATGCAGGAGGAGACTGGTTGCTTTCCGTGAGCTTTCGGGCAGACGGGTTTAGTTTATGAAGACTGCCACTTCCCGAGACATGGATTGAATTGGGTGCCATTGGAAAAGATGGACTTGTATTTTTTCGGTGACCATTCTACGATAAAACTCTGTTTTCTTTGATAGAGTCCAGCCGCATTTCGAAAGACATTTTTCAAAGTGTTGGAATGGTCGAACTGAAAAAGATTGACTTTTTGTGACATTTCCAAGTTAAAACTTGAACCGTTTTCTTGTATGGAGCCCAGCCGCATGTCGATAGACTCTGAATTTTTTCAAAGTGTTGGAGTGGTCCAACTGAAAAAGATTGACTTTTTGTGACATTTCCAAGTTAAAACCGTTTTCTTGTATGGAGCCCATCTGCATTTCGAAAGACTGCGACATTTTTCAAAGTGTTGGAGGGGTCCAACTGAAAAAGATTGATTTTTTGTGACTTTTCCAAGTTAAAACTGTTTTCTTGTGTGGAGCCCATCTGCATTTCGATAGACTCTGAATTTTTTCAAGTGTTGGAGTGGTTGAACTGAAAAAGAGTGACATTTCCAAGTGAAACCAGAGAACGGTTCGTGAGATTTTCCCAAAGAAGACCTCCCTCTCTTTCCACCCCATACCCACGCGCGCGCTGACGCAGGCTTCAGTAGCTCTCTGTCTCGAGGACGATGAACACCTGCATGTGTTGCTCTCTGCCGGTCCTCAACGGCTCGCGCTTGACGCGGTGCCAGCATGCGGTCCACCCGCCGTGTCTGTTGGAGCAGGTCCGAGATGCCCGGCATCTCAAGTGTCGGGTGTGCGGGGCCACACTCAAGGCCCCGGACCTCACCTATCTCTGGATCCAGTACAAAGAGAGGTTGACGGATGAGCAATTTCGTTGGTTGCGAGAAAAAAGAAACGAAATTTTGATTCTCGAACTGGATCCAAAAGATTTGGAAGGATCTCACCTCCAAGTCTAAAGTGTCTCATCCGTCGCAGAAAAAAGAGTTGAAAGGGGAAACCTGTTCCCCTTTCAACTCTTTTTTTTGCGCCCAACCCCTCACCAACGTTGGTCCCGAAAGGGAGAGTCGTGTTTAAAACTTTATCCTCTGTTCTAAAATGTATTATACTACATTTTTTTTTTTTTTTTTTTTTTTTTTTTTTACATCTATTCATATGAAATATGTTTAAACATTAAATATAAATATACATCATATTATTCTTTATTCTATTATAACTTGATTATAAAATATATGACACTACTACAAGAAAGAAAAAAAAAAAAAAAAAAAAAAAAAAAAAAAAAAAAAAAAATTTTTTTTTTTTTTTTTTTTTTTTTTTTTTTTTTTTTTTAATAGTATTTACATTTTATTTTTACATCTATTCATATGAAATATGTTTAAACATTAAATATAAATATACATCATACATTTCTTTACTCTAATATATCTTATTTTTATTATAACTTGATTATAAAATATAGGATACTACTACTACAAAAAAAAAAAAAAAAAAAAAAAAAAAAAAAAAAAAAAAAAAAATTTTTTTTTTTTTTTTTTTTTTTTTTTTTTTTTTTTTTTTAATAGTATTTACATTTTATTTTTACATCTATTCATATGAAATATGTTTAAACATTAAATATAAATATACATCATACATTTCTTCTCTAATATATCTTATTTTTATTATAACTTGATTATAAAATATAGGATACTACTACAAAAAAAAAAAAAAAAAAAAAAAAAAAAAATTTTTTTTTTTTTTTTTTTTTTTTTTTTTTCTTTCTTGTAGTAGTGTCATATATTTTATAATCAAGTTATAATAGAATAAAGAATAATATGATGTATATTTATATTTAATGTTTAAACATATTTCATATGAATAGATGTAAAAAAAAAAAAAAAAAAAAAAAAAAAAAAATGTAGTATAATACATTTTAGAACAGAGGATAAAGTTTTAAACACGACTCTCCCTTTCGGGACCAACGTTGGTGAGGGGTTGGGCGCAAAAAAAAGAGTTGAAAGGGGAACAGGTTTCCCCTTTCAACTCTTTTTTCTGCGACGGATGAGACACTTTAGACTTGGAGGTGAGATCCTTCCAAATCTTTTGGATCCAGTTCGAGAATCAAAATTTCGTTTCTTTTTTCTCGCAACCAACGAAATTGCTCATCCGTCAACCTCTCTTTGTACTGGATCCAGAGATAGGTGAGGTCCGGGGCCTTGAGTGTGGCCCCGCACACCCGACACTTGAGATGCCGGGCATCTCGGACCTGCTCCAACAGACACGGCGGGTGGACCGCATGCTGGCACCGCGTCAAGCGCGAGCCGTTGAGGACCGGCAGAGAGCAACACATGCAGGTGTTCATCGTCCTCGAGACAGAGAGCTACTGAAGCCTGCGTCAGCGCGCGCGTGGGTATGGGGTGGAAAGAGAGGGAGGTCTTCTTTGGGAAAATCTCACGAACCGTTCTCTGGTTTCACTTGGAAATGTCACTCTTTTTCAGTTCAACCACTCCAACACTTGAAAAAATTCAGAGTCTATCGAAATGCAGATGGGCTCCACACAAGAAAACAGTTTTAACTTGGAAAAGTCACAAAAAATCAATCTTTTTCAGTTGGACCCCTCCAACACTTTGAAAAATGTCGCAGTCTTTCGAAATGCAGATGGGCTCCATACAAGAAAACGGTTTTAACTTGGAAATGTCACAAAAAGTCAATCTTTTTCAGTTGGACCACTCCAACACTTTGAAAAAATTCAGAGTCTATCGACATGCGGCTGGGCTCCATACAAGAAAACGGTTCAAGTTTTAACTTGGAAATGTCACAAAAAGTCAATCTTTTTCAGTTCGACCATTCCAACACTTTGAAAAATGTCTTTCGAAATGCGGCTGGACTCTATCAAAGAAAACAGAGTTTTATCGTAGAATGGTCACCGAAAAAATACAAGTCCATCTTTTCCAATGGCACCCAATTCAATCCATGTCTCGGGAAGTGGCAGTCTTCATAAACTAAACCCGTCTGCCCGAAAGCTCACGGAAAGCAACCAGTCTCCTCCTGCATCTTCCACAGAATCCAAGTCTTTGGAAAACGGCCCTGTATATCGGCGGTGGTGAGGTCATCCAGCAGGCAGGCAGGCAGGCAGGCAAAAACTGGGTGAAACAAGACAGCCGAGTGAACGAGCAAGCGGATGCACGGCCTTTTATACTGCATTTCTACACTCTGCGACCTTGAAAAAAAAAAAAAAAAAAAAAAAAAAAAAAAAAAAAAAAATTTTTTTTTTTTTTTTTTTTTTTTTTATGTATTGTAAGGTATACGAAGCCTATATCCTATTGCACAACCCTCTGTGACCTTGGAAAAAAAAAAAAAAAAAAAAAAAAAAAAAAAAAAAAATTTTTTTTTTTTTTTTTTTTTTTTTTTTTTTTTAATGTATTGTAAGGTATACGAAGCCTATATCCTATTGCACAACCCTCTGCAGCCTTGAAAAAAAAAAAAAAAAAAAAAAAAAAAAAAAAAAAAAAAAAAAAAAAAAATTTTTTTTTTTTTTTTTTTTTTTTTTTTTTTTTTTTTTTCTTCAATGCTTTGTAAGGTATACGAAGCCTATATCCTATTGCACAACCCTCTGCAACCTTGAAAAAAAAAAAAAAAAAAAAAAAAAAAAAAAAAAAATAATTTTTTTTTTTTTTTTTTTTTTAATGCATTGTAAGGTATACGAAGCCTATATCCTATTGCATAACCCTCTGCGACCTTGAAAAAAAAAAAAAAAAAAAAAAAAAAAAAAAATTATTGAGGTCAAACTGGTGTATAAAAGGCCGTGCATTCGCTAGCTCTTTCACTTGGCTTTCGTCTACCTCGATGCTTGTGCCTGCTCTTTGGATTACTCTGCCTGTGGATTACTCTGCCTGTGGATTACTCTGCCTGTGGATTACTCTGCCCGTGGATTACTCTGCCCGTGGATTACTCTGCCTGTGGATTTCTGTGCCTGTGGATTTCTGTGCCTGTGGATTTCTGTGCCTGTGGATTTCTGTGCCTGTGGATTTCTGTGAGTATTTTACTTCGTATTATTTTATTTTGGAACTTTGATTTTTTGAGATGGTATTTTAAACAATTTTCTTCTGAAATGAGGGAATAAGAGTTTGAAAATTTTGCTGCGTTCTGTTATCCAACACTTTGAAAATTTAAACTTGAATATAAAAAGATTGTTTTTATTTTGTGACTGTGTTAAAAAGTTTGATTTTTTGAGATAGTATTTTAACCAATTTTCTTCTGAAATGAAAGTATAAGAGTTGGAAAATTTTGCTTAGTTCTGTTATCCAACACTTTGAAAATTTAAACTTGAATATAAAAAGATTGTTTTTATTTTGTGACTGTGTTAAAAAGTTTGATTTTTTGAGATAGTATTTTAACCAATTTTCTTCTGAAATGAAAGTATAAGAGTTGGAAAATTTTGCTTAGTTCTGTTATCCAACACTTTGAAAATTTAAACTTGAATATAAAAAGAGTGTTTTTATTTTGTGACTGTGTTAAAAAGTTTGATTTTTTGAGATGGTATTTTAAACAATTTTCTTCTGAAATGAGAGCATAAGAGTTTGAAAATTTTGCTGCGTTCTGTTATCCAACACTTTGAAAATTTAAACTTGAATATAAAAAGATTGTTTTTATTTTGCGACTTTGTTAAAAAGTTTGATTTTTTGAGATGGTTTCTTCTGAAATGAGAGCATAAGAGTTTGAAAATTTTGCTGCGTCCAACACTTTGAAAATTTAAACTTGAATATAAAAAGATTGTTTTTATTTTGTGATTTTGTTAAAAAGTTTGATTTTTTGAGATGGTTTCTTCTGAAATGAGAGCATAAGAGTTTGAAAATGTCGTTATGTTCTGTTAAAGAGAATGTATCCAATACTTTGAAAATTTAAGTTTTTAATCCATTTTCTTCTAAAGTGTATTTCATGAGAGGATAAGAGTTTGAAAATTTGGCTATGCGAGAATGTATCCAATATTTTGAAAATTTAAACTTGAATATAAACAGATTGATTTTTTGAGTTTTAATGTGTTACTTTGTTAAAAAGATTCATTCTTTAAAAGTTTCGCTATGTTCTGTTAAAAAGAATGTATCCAACACCTTGGAAAAAAAAAAAAAAAAAAAAAAAAAAAAAAAAAAAAAAAATTATTGAAGTCACAAAAAAAAAAAAAAAAAAAAAAAAAAAAAAAAAAAAAAAAAAAAAAAATTAATTGGGTCAAACGGGTGTATAAAAGGCCGTGAATTCACTAGTTCGTTCACTTGGCTTTCGTCTTTCTCGATGCTTGTGCCTTTGGATTATTCTGCCTGTGAGTGTTTTACTTTGTATTATTATGCGATAAAAGTTACTTTGTTAAAAAGATTGATTTTTTGAGAGGGTGTTTTAAAACCATTCTGAAATGGTTCGAGTTTGTGAATAAGAGTTTGAAAATTTCGCCGTCTTCTGTTAAAGAGAATGTATCCAACACTTTGAAAATTTAAGTTTTTAATCCATTTTCTTCTAAAATGTATTTCATGAGAGGATAAGAGTTTGAAAATTTAGCTATGCGACCATGTTGACAATTGAAACTTGAATATAAAAAGATTGTTTTTATTTTGCGACTTTGTTAAAAAAGTTTCTGTTAAAGAGAATAAGTCCATTTTCTTCTAAAGTGTATTTCATAAGAGTTTGAAAATTTTGCCATGTTCTTTGAAATGGAAACTTGACTGTCTTTTTTAAAAAGATTCATTTTCTGAGACAACCCTTTTCTTTTTGCTCCACTCATGTCCTTTTTCTTCTTCTTTTCAGATGGCGACGTTTCTGTGGCACCTCTTCTAGACAGAAGGGGAGAGACAGGGGGCTGCTCAGATCCTACCCTCCCCCGCTGGGCGAGGAGGCGGATACAGATACTACACCCCGAACTCGCCGGATGGCCGCATACCGGGGACATGGGGTCACTCCAATCCTCCTCTCCGATCCTCTGCTGTGGGTCAGTTGCAAGCATGGACCGCGATACTCGCTGTCGGTTAGTATAGGCAGGGGGTTCGCATGCACGGCCCTAAGATTCCTGGCCCTCAGTAAGGTCGGATGGAAGAGAGAGTGCGGAGGACCGCCGCTCCCATGCAGTATGTAGGGGCCGCTCGCAGGATTCTCCTCGAGGGCTACCGTGGCCCCGGTAGCCACTTCTTTTCCCAGTGCGGCGCCAGGGTCAGAGTGATGGGAGCCACCCTGCTCCCCCTTCTCCAGCAGGGATCGTCTGTACTTCAGCCGCCGCTCTTCTCCAGTAGTGAACCCTTCAAACCTTCCAATCCCTTCCGGGTGTTCAAAGGAGCTCGACAAGGTGTCCGAAGGGCTACTGTTGGCCGGTTGTCTCTTGGCGGGGTCTAGAGGTTCCTCCGAAAACGGCGCCCCTTGCAGGGCGACCCGGTACGTGCATGGGGAGTTCGGGATTCGAATTCCTGGTACAAAGAGATTACCTGACCGTGTCTCGCACCGTAAGGGAAAGAACCTCGTCAATTGACGCTCTGTGCCGGCATGGCCATTGCTTGAGCCTGTAGGTCTGGGGCCTCGATGAGAGGCAACCGGCTGGAAGGCGCCTGGGGCACCCCGTGTGCCGTGGGCGCGCAGTAGAAGAAGTCTCTCAGGACCGGAGGCCTCTGTGCACTGCGGTCCAGGTGCCTCCGGGGTTGGGAGATGCCACGGTGGGAAAGGGTGGTCACAACACGATGGAGGGAGCGCCTGTGTTGCCCATCCCCTCACGGGGGCGCAAGGCCTTTTAGGTACGCGTAGAACCACCGT